>JAURVB010012700.1:0-215860 GCA_033002965.1 Piper betle | reverse complement strand
CCTTGTCACAGACTCGTAGATCATTACGAGGAAAAGTGACTCAAACAAGTTTTCAACAAAAAAATGGACCAGGTAGAAGATATATTCTCTTAGAAAGTGTCAAAGTCAAAGAAGTGTGATGGTTGTACGGAATACAGAGTCATTCATTGAAAGCACGACTTCATGGTTTTACTTAAAACAATAAATGGATAAAGAGCACAGACTTCCTCTTCCTTTGTTCTTGCTTGGATGGGAGTCTTTGCTGCTTTCATGTTAGTGTAGGACTTCGTAGACGGCAATTAGTATCCACGACCACTTTCTTCACAAATCCATGTTTAAGTCAACCTCCAAACGCGGTTAACCAGCTATTTACAGCTATTTGAGAATTCATATGTCAACTCAAGGACACTGAGTACAAAAGAGATGCTGGGAAATTGCTCATGAACAAGAGCTAAGATATGTTTTTCCAACTCTTAAGTGACAAAGTACAGGAAAACACATTCAGACCACATGAACGGATATACAAAGTTCTCAGCTCAGGTAAGACGAAATTTCATACAGCAAACCATACTGATTTATCCAAACACGCACATAACATGCCAAACCCCACAGCAATAGTGACAAATCAATCCAAAAGGAAAAGAAGCAGCAACCATCAAAATCTTCATTAATTAACTAGAAAGAACACTAAAAGCAGTATAAGCTTGAAAAATTCTTAATGACCCTGAGATTATAGTTGAGAAAATTTCTCCAATTATATCATCACTAGACTGAGTTTTGTTCTGTAAAAACCAATTATCAAACTTGCACATTACTCCAACCAGTCGGAACGCACATAATCTACTGCCTTAATCAAGCATTCTAGCAGATCTGAATAAAACTGTACTTTAAAAACAATGATACAGGATTTTAACAAGCAGCATGGACATGGATTTCGAAAATGTTTTTGCACAGTAATTCAACGTTTATGTGCTATACAAATCATCTTGCAAGAAATACTGACACAGAGAAAGTAGGCTGGTACACAGAATAACTGGTACAGGGGAAGTATTACTGCAGCCACCCACTATATATGGTCACTGAAACGAACAACAACAGAAGCTAAAGCAATCCTCCTTCACATTTGGAAACAAAAAACCATAACTCCATTATACGCCGTCTTAGGAATCCCATCTCGAAGATATAAAACACATATTGAGACAGGATCATAGGAGAGCAAGCTTTGAGAATAGGGAAGTAAATACTATAAAGTACCACCAAGGATAGCCTACTCTCCAAAGAAGTTAAAAAGATATAAGCACTCTGGAAAAGGAGGGAACAGAAACTCCTCAAACTGTGTGCATCCTTATCATTTGGTTCAAATTGGCAATTCCAATATTTGGTAATTGGTATAATTCCAAAAGCCTCTTGAATATAAAAAATGAAAACAGAAAAGGGTTTAAGAAATTGAATTGCTTTCCACTCTTCAAATATTCCAAATTTGCACGCAATTCGCTTAAAATTCATCTGGTCATTATATTGGATCCGCACGTCACCACCCATGTTGTATGCCTTGAAGACAGCATCACTTCCATGTGGCATTAGCCACCAAGTTGGGAAAATACCGTGAAAACTTCACCTACAGATGCATGTTTTGAATTCAATAAATTTGATTAGGAAAACAATCAGCTGCAATGTCTTTCTTAATATATTTTTGTCAGCTCAGAAGATAACTCTTCTAGGTAGCTCATACCCATTGCCCTCCTCCAATCAACTTTCAAATAAAACCATTGAAGTCGTCATATGAACTTGCATAAGATGAAAATCTATATAGGATCAGCTAAAATGTACAAGGTTTACTCACATGCACGTCATCAAGTTTAATAGGTTCCAGATACTATTTGAAGAATTGCTCCATACTAGATCCGTGCACAAAAACATGAGGGTCAAAAAATAGAAGAGGAAGTGGATGAAGAAAATCCTCAATTAAGGACAAAAACGTATCATTTTAGACAGAGAAGTAGACAACAGCAGAATGTTGGCATAAACACCTACATGCTCCCCAAAACTATATGTCCTGCAAATATCGCGGTGAGTTAATTGTAAAATCCCTCGTTTGCACCGGAAATGTAATTAAATTAATTATAATCTCGGATCCTATTGATATTAGGCTTTTCGGTTATCTGCGATAAAAAATATGATAGAGTTGCAATTTTTTTTATTTATGTGACTACACTTTGGAAATATATGACCCATTTAATACCAATCAGCCATTTAGTAGATGATCAAATCAAATGGCAAGCAATAATTCAAGATTGATCGAGCTAGATGTACTATTTACCATTTTTTTATGAGCATCAAGTTTTAACATGCCCATTTTGATCAAGGGTTAAACCACATCAAACTATATACCCACCAACATCAAGATTCAAGATTGGTCAACCTATTTGCACTATTTAGCCTCTCTCTCTCTCTCTCTCTCTCTCTCTCTCTCTCTCTCTCTCTCTCTCTCTCTCTCTCTCTCTCTCTTATATATATATATATATATATATATATATATATATATATATATATATATATATATGCCTTCCCCCTCCCCACCGCCGGTTTCTGCCACCGCCGCAGCCCCCGCCATCTAGCCATCGGCCCCGCCTGCAACCGCCGTACCCCACGGCCACCGTTCGTAGTCGCGACGGCAACTCCCGCTTCGCTTCCCCCCACCCCTCTTGGCTGCCACCTTCCTCCCCTGCCCCCACCTACAGCCGCAGCCCCCTGCGTTCCCCCTGCCCCAAGCGCCATTGTCCACCGACCCCCGCCGGCGCAACGGCCCCTGCCCGCTCACAGTGAGCACCGCCTGCGCCTGGCCATCGATGCGCATTTTCCAGTCGGCCCACCAACCCCCAAGGTGGCGACGGCATTGGCGAGCGGCTGGTTGGCGGTGAGGTCGCCGACGATGGGGTGGTGCAGCGAAACAGAAGGAGGAAGAAACAGAGGAGGGTATTTTGTAATAAAACTTGACTTGAGTCGGGATAAAGTCAAGTTTTTATTATGAAATAAATTTTAAAAAGAATAAAATAATTTCGTTAAAAAAAATTAACTCGATCCCAACTCGAGCCAAGTTAATATTATGAAATAAATTTGAAAAAAATAAAATAATTTCATAAAAAAAATTTGACTCGATCTCGACTTGAGTCAAATTAATATTATGGAATAAATCTAAAAAAATCATAATAAAAACTTGACTTGAGTCGGGATCGAATCAAGTTTTTATTATGAAATAAATTTTAAAAAGAATAAAATAATTTCGTTAAACAAAATTGACTCGATCCCAACTCGAGTCAAGTTAATATTATGAAATAAATTTGAATAAAATAAAATAATTTCATAAATATTTTTTGACTCGATCTCAACTGGAGTCAAATTAATATTATAAAATAAATTAAAAAATTGGACTAAAAACTTGAATCGAGTCGAGATCGTGTCAAGTTTTTATTATACAATTATTTTATTGATTTTTTAAAATTTATTTTGTAATAAAAACTTAACTCGAGCAGGGATCAAGTCAAGTTTTTTATGAAATAAATTCTAAAAATAATAAAACAATTTTGTAATAAAAACTTGACTTGAACCCGACTCGAGTTAAGTTTTTATTATGAAATTATTTTATTTTTTTAAAATTTATTCTATAATATTAACTTGACTAAAGTTGAGATTGAGTTAAATTTTTTGTATGAAAATTTTTTTTGTCAAATTTATTTCATAATATTAACTTGACTCGAGTCGGGATCGAGTCAATTTTTTTAACAAAATTATTTTATTCTTTTTAAAATTTATTTCATAATAAAAACTTGACTTGATCCCAACTCGAGTCAAGTTTTTATTACAAAAATACCCTCCCATGTTTCTTCCTCCTTCTGTTTCGCCGCGCCACCCCACCGCCGACGACCTCACTGCCGGCCGGCCGCTCGCCAATAGTGTCGCCACCTCAGGGGTTGGTGGGCCGACTGGAAAATACACGGTGGTGGCGGGGTGAGGGCACAGGTGGCCGAGAGCGGGCGGAGCTCACTGCGAGCGGGCAGGGGCCGCGGCGCCGGTCGGGGGGTTGGTGGACGATGGCGCTAGGGGCAGGGGGAACGCAAGGGGCCGCGGCTGCAGGTGGGGGCAGGGGAGGAAGGTGGCGGCTCGGAGGGGTGGGGGGAAGGTTGCCGCCACAACTACGGACAGTGGTGATGGGGGACCAGGCTGCAGACAGGGCCATGGGGGTAGGGCCGATGACCAGGCGGGGCGGGGGTAGAAATCGACAATGGGGATGGGGGAAGGCAATATATATATATATATATATGTATATATATATATATATATATATAGAAGGGGTGGAAATCATGGTTGCAAAAATCGGAATCAGAATCGGAATTGGTTTTCGAGGGAGTTGGAATCGGAATCGGAATTAGAATCGGTCTAAATCGAACAAGAATCGGTCTAGTTGAATCAACCTGAATCGCTTCTATATAAAAATTTCAATTTAGTCAAAATTAGTGGGTTATTTGTATAGAATATGTCATTCTGATATAATTTTTATGTGATAATGTGTATTATATTTTATGATATTTTTTCATATTTTTTGGATTTTTTAAAAATTATTTAGAGTTAATTATTATTTTTGACCCGAGTTGGAGTCAAGTCAACTTTTAATTACGAAAATGCCACTGATGTAATTTTCCATCCCCCATCTCCCTGGCCGCCGCCTTGTCACTTCCCCCGATTGCCACCACTGCCCTGCCCCGCCACCCCGTCGCCTCCTTGTCAGCCACCCCCCCCTTCGGCCCCTGTCCCACCCCCGTCGCCCCCCTCCTCTGCTCCCACCCCACAGCCCCGAAGCTGCCCTGGCAGCCCTGTCGCCCCGTCGTCCCCCCTTCGGCCCTGCCCGCCCCGCCCCGTCGCTACCCTCACCCAGTCCCCTGTCGCCCAGTCGCCTCCCTCGCCACTCGCCCTCACCGCCACATCCCCCGTCGCCGTTGCCACCCCCCTAGTCGCCTGTCGCCGCCTCCCGCCGCCAGCCGGAATCGGCCTATTCGAGCCGATCCGATCGTTCGAATCGGCCGATTCACGAACAAATTCGAGCCTAACCGATTCAGAAGGTTTTTTAAATCGGATTGCCGCCAATTCGAATTAAATCGGCCGATTCCGAGTGGAATCGGCCGATTTACGCATCACTGCCGAAAATAGAGGATGGATTGTGGGCCGTTGGAATTTGATCCAATGGCTGATGACCCATGCGCTGTAAAATGTTGCAGCGCATAACAGATGGGCTATATATATATATATATATATATATATATATATATATATATATATATATATATATATATATAGGGTAAAGTGATTGTGAGCCTGGTTTTTGCCCCGAATTCACATCTGGGATGTTTGATTACAACGGTAGCCTAGATCTATTATTCTAAAAAATAAAAATTCTTCCTTTGCCGGCCACAATGTCCTGCAGCTGCCGCTGCCTGACCATGCTCCACCTCGACCCTGCCTCAGTTAGCCCTGCCCTGCAACGCATCGCCTCCACCCCTGTGCTATCACCATCCCGCCGCAATAACCCCTGCCTTGCCATGGCCTCCTCTACCCCATTCTCCCCTCCTCCGCTGCGGACACCCTTCCTCCCCGCTCCCCCTAGACCTTGCCATCCCTGTCGCAGGACAGCGACAGAGGTGGGGCACGGTGAGATCTTTGGCTATACAACCCGATCCAGTCGCCCTACAACCAGATTTGGCTGATGGGCAACCATACAAGGCTGCCTATTACCAGATGTTGTCGGCGATAGGCTGCCCGTGGCTGACACGGCAACTAGGCGGCTATTTTTTTTTTAAATAAATCTAGGCCGTCTTAATAATCAAATGTCCTATATGTGAGCTTTGGCAGAAAATTTCCTTTATCATGGGCTCACCTCTGCCCTCGTTATATACAAAAATAAAATGGGAATGGGCCAGGCCATTTTTAAGGCTTGAAGGGGCTCTACTTCCGAAGCCCATTATTGACACTGTAATGTGGTTGTAGTGCGTCGTCGTCTCCAACCTCAAACAAGGGGCATACACCCAGCTTTCCTACCTCCATCTCCTTGCTAGCCATGGCGACTAGAGCCGTCTTCCTCCTCGCTCTCCTCCTCCTCGCCGCTCCTCTCGCCCATGGTGAGCAGTGCCTTCGATTTTCTCGCATAAAGTTTGGTTCTTGTTTGGAGATCTCTCGGTTGAATTCGTGAATTACAAGTTATGTTAGCCATTGGAAGCGCTTTGCCAGCGTTGTGATCGTGTATGGTCTGCTTTGTTTCAGAAGTTTGGTTTGGTGTGGACAGCTGGATTTGATGGGGAACTTTAGTTTTTTAGGCTCTGTGATCTGTTACGTTTGTAAAATCTGTGTCGTTAATGGCCGCGGCGGGCAGCGATTGTTAAGATCTATGATCAAAATTTGCAAATATTTGTGGATTTTGTGGGATGGGATTTGACTATCTGTAATTGGCGGTCTTTTGTATAGTTTTGTTGCGATTTGGTGATCTTGATGGTCAGTGAGCTTGCCTTGGTTCGCATCGCGTTTTGAGTTGTTGAATTACTTGAAGCAGATCTTACCTCCAATCATTATGCATTTAAAAAAATGTGTTGCTTGCGATTTTTTAAGCAGATGTGATTGGCTGTATGCTAGATGACAAGCAACAATACCTTTTTGTCCACTTAGAGACGTTTGCGTCACTGTTAGATTGGTCAACTCGTTTTTTAGCTTCTTCAGAACCTTGGATCTAAGTAAAACAATGCTCAAAATCATCAATAGGTGCTAGTATGTGTACTGGGGGAAAATGTTTTCAATTGTTCCCAATATATTGTAAATAAGAATTACAAGTATTTCTGTTTACCTTGTTTTTCAGTGTTTATTTGATGGTAATATCAGATACGCGTTTGTTTGCACTTGTGTTGAAACAGTGTAAAGACGAACTTCCACTTATTATTTAGATGGACTGCTGTTGGTATTCTCTACTTCAACAATGATGTTCTTACAGCTTCTTGCATTGTCACCTCTTTTCCATATGTATGAAAGCAATGCAAAATGCTGTTCCATGTTCATGTTCATATTAATGTTTGTCATTTTTTTTATTTTATAGAATGGATGGATGATGTTCATGTCTAACCGTGTGTCTTTCTGGACAGTCGTGAGATGTGAATCAGGAAAGGATGTAGATGTAGCTGAAGCTGTTGAGAATGGTGATCTTGGAATTGTGGGAGATGATGTTCAAGATTATGGTGATGTTTCTTTGTCTCCAGCACCAGGAGTTGAGACAATTTGTGTTTTCCCCAAGAATCCCGGAAAAGGTAATATTAGATTCTAGCCTTAGTTGGTTGCAAATGTTTTTCTGCTTACATTTAATCTTGCTGGACAATTATCCTGGGGGATTATATTTCAGTTAGTAAAGAGCAGTAGATATGGCATATACTTCTGATATTGGTTTTTTATGTTTTCTTGAGTTATTTGAGGAGGAATGGTTCATTTGTAAATAAATTATACTTGTGTCATCTTAAAATTCATCTCAATGTGGGCTTCTTGTTTTCTATACGAAATGTTTAAGATGGTCCCAAGAAAGTCAAAATAGAAAGACATGCTAGTATCTTTAGAATTTAATGGAATTTCTGATAACTGCAGTTGTTCCAGCTGGACAAGAATCTGAATTGCTTGTTGGTATCAATAACGAAGGTACATTTGTTTCCAAAAATTGATCGAGTTATATCATATGTTATTGACAACGTTAATAAAATGTGACCTTATTTCCAAGTATGACTCTGTCCAGAGAAGGTTCACTTTATGCATCCGTTTTGTGATGACATACCAATAAATAATCAGTCACAATATATGCATCTGGCTACAAATAATTAAGAAATTAGTTTTCTTTTAAAAAATTTTCTATTCAAGGATATTATGACTTTTGGGTTTATTGTTTACAAATAAAGGTGAATCTTCCTTGACTGTTCGTGCTATCAGAGCTAGTGTTCACCTTCCTCTACATCACGAATATTTGATCCAGAATCTCACCATACAGGTAATTGTTAACGGCAGCACATAAGTAATGAAATTCTCTTCACCGAGCATTTCTAATTTTAAGTGTGAAAAATTGCAGCTCTATATATATTTGATGATGTAATACCAAGTGTTGTGCTAATTGGCTGTGTATGAAAGTTTTGAAAACTTGTGGGTCGCAGTTAGCTCATAATCTTATATTTAAATCTAAGGTTCTCAATAGAAGATGTCTTGTTTCTTTGTGTTTTAATATAAGTAGGTAATTTTGTTCTGTCATTGCTGGTGTTGTTCAAATGATGCTGGTGTGGCATGTGATATCCCTTTATTAGAACATAACATTTCTGTTGGAGATCCTTTAGAAATTTCTACTCTCATTTTAGTTTCAATCGTTAACATATGAAAACTACATTTGCCATTGGTGTATCTTTTGATTTGTTGTCACATGGATCCTAATCTAGGGTGTCGCCAACACCCTTTGGGTATCTGGTGAAAGAAAAAGAAGATGAAGAAGAACAATAAGTAATTTGACATATACTCTATGCATGACTGTTAATGTTCTCATCTCTTATTTCTTTTTCCAATTTAACATTGCTTTACTAACTATGGAATACACTTTTTTGAGGCGTGTCTTCGTTCTTTATCCACCAGTCATAAACTTATGTGAGTAGTAATTTTAGCGAGCTAGTTTCCTCGAGCTTATTGCTTTCTTTTGTATCATCCGTTTTTGAGTTATAAAATTGTTTGTGTGTGTAAATTATGGTGTTGGAGCTCGCCTTTTCACAGTAATATGAGTGGATTGATTAGAAGTATTTGTTTTTTTATTGTTATTCTACCTGCATAGGAGCTATAGTTGGCATTTGCTCTGTGCTGTCTACTTCTAAAGCTGATATTCTCTCTTTTTGAGACACTGAGATATTCCTTCAATGTAGATTTATGGATTTTGTTTACATCAACTTTTGTCTGAACTTATTCAGGAATTCTACAATGCCTCAGTGCCAATTTCTGTTCAAGCAACATTTCCCTATATGTTCTCTCTTAGCAAGTTTTTACAGGTTTGGCTTGCTTAGTTCTCATAAATAACCATTTGCTATTCAATTTCAAATTTTTTAAGTGTATGATTTATGCTTAAACTCTATAATAATGGTGCTTTGGTCAGCCTGGTTCCTTTGATCTTGTTGGAACGATCCTTTATGAGATTGATGAGCACCCTTATCAGACCGTTTTCTATAATGGTACTATTGAGGTTGTTGAGGCCGGTGGCTTCCTAAGTGTGGAGTCTGTTTTCCTAGTCATACTTGGATCTGCCCTCATTGGTCTTCTTGGTCTGTGGATATATGGTCGATTTCAGCAACTTTCCAAGGTGAGTTCGTGCAGAGTAAAGCACATTATTTATCATGTCCATCGTGCAGTGCAATGCTAAATTACGAACCTGTACAATTGACAATGATTGTTGAAAAGCTAGTTTCTTTTTTTTTGGTTGCCAACTCAAGTTGCCTTTATCAAACTCCTGTTCTTTGCTTACAGAAAACGAAAAAGGCACCCAAGGTTGAAGTTGGAACTGGCACCACAGATTCTTCAATGGATGAATGGCTGCAGGCAAGTTACCACCTTTTCTATGGTTATGGGGCTCCTCACTAGTTTATAAATAAGAAAACTCATAAGAGACTACTCCCCTGAAAGAAAAGAATATTTAGTGTAGTGATTTCGTTAGAAGCAACTTGTAGTTCTTTATTCTTGGCTACACTGAAAGTCGAAGATATTAATGTTTCTCCATCAATAATTATCTCATGATACCTGTCCAATACTCAATTGTTTTGCCCTCTTTCAATGGGTTATATCAGGAAGGGCATCCAGCCTAAGGAATATTTTGTTTCTACATGAGTTATCTGCCACTACTTTATTTGCCAAAGTAATCAATTAGCAGTAAAAATCTGTCACTAACCTAACTTGATTGAGGTTGGATATGGATGGTGAGGGTGATGATGATAGTTGAGTATTTGGGAGCTGTATGTTTGTTCTTTCTTTAACCAAGTTCTTGAACTCTTTGGACAGGGAACTGCATTTTCTCAGGGTCAATCCAACAAGTCCAAGAAGAATAAGTAGGTCTTTTTATGCATTTCAACACGATTTAGCAAAGCTTCCATCCGGCTCATTCTGGGAATACCTCACGGAGTTGAATTAGCATTGGACCTTCTAGGTTTGCTGGAAGCAACATTTTGGATTTTGTATTTTTATAACAATTATAAAAAGACTAGCAGGGAAAAAAAACAATTTTGACTGAGATGTTAGAGGCTATTTCTAGTTTTCTCCTTCGAAGATCTTTGGCTTTGCTTCTGAGTGCAGGTACTATGTTCGCAACTCATGGTAAAATCTGCTTGGTCTGTATTTTGGTCCGTCATGACAAAGAAGAGGGCATGGTTAGAAAAGTAGGATAGCAACTTGAAACTTCGTACACAATTTATTTAGTCAACCGTTGTCTTTTTTCTTTTTTTTAGAATTTGGACACAGTTATTAATGCATCAAATTTGATCCGCTTGCCGGCATATGTTTTTCTCGTAATATGTTGGATGTACGACTGATTGTTTTGTTGGTTAAAACCAAACTGAACCATTTATCTAATTAATTGAATTGAGACCGTTTAGTTAACTAAATAAAAATCAAATTATAATCGATAATCAAATGGATAAAATTTAACTAATTTGGTTTGGTTTATATTCAATTGATTAGAGTATGATTTTTTATCATTATATCATTTATATAGCGTTTTGCTAGGATATGTATTTCAATCATTTATCGTGGTATTGTTTTTGTCTCATGATGTTTAGAGTAGACTTCTCTTGCTTAAGTTCGAGTTGATTTAATTAATTAAATTTGAGAATTAATTTGGTCCCAATAATATTTTCAATTTGGTTAATAACAAATAAGATTTGGGGTGTTACAAATTGAGGGTTGGGGAAACACTACATCGTGTAATATCATCTATGTTTAGGGTTAATTTGCCCATGTCAATGAAATTTCTTCTTCTCTAAATTTCATCATGAAGGACAAATAGGTCCTGAATGAACTGCATACTATTCTCATGTTGTGCTGATAAAGAGCTAAAGTGGTTGAGAAGATCTTGACTATTTGTCAGGTTCGTTGAGGCTGATCGCAGTCCCAGGAGAGCAAACAAGGCGGCTCTTGTTGTTGCACAAGAAATAAATGGATGAACCATTGTTTCCTTATCAGAGTTACATAAGAGACATGTCTCTTCGGAGATGATTTTCCTCTTACATAGAATGTCTCTGATTGGCAAGGCATTCATTGCGATCTTCCATCCTGAGAAGAGAAATCTTGGGGGTAGCTGAAGCCTCCACCGGTGGTTCCAGTTATTTCGTTGATGACCCGGGGAATTGTTCAAGGTCAGGAGGAATTGTATACTGTCTCAACCGAGAATTTACCAGAGCAGGTGATCTTTTCTATGCTTACGAGGAGGAAAAGGAAGAATATTTTTGGCATCGTCTGGGTGGAAACCCTCCTCCTTCATTCGGGACTAACAATGTATAAGCATCGTCAAGAGTTATCTTATTGTTTAATGAACAACAAATGAATTAATGGCATACACAATAGAAGATTTATGCGACAAATAAATAAAATGAATAACCACTCTGATACTAATGCTTATCCCATACTCCTAACGGATATTCCACTGCTAAGCAATAATTGTCCATTTTTCTATTGAATGAACACTCTAGTTGCCTTTCCCGTAGAAATCAGTTTCTAAATCTTAACATCTCAGTGAATGATCCAGAACATTGTCAATAACCGTTCTGATTTGTTTGTGGCTAATGACTATATTTTACATTTTTCATTTCATTCATCAATTTCTAGTAATGGGGACCTAACAGTTGGAGATTCTTACCATCTGACCTTTGTGCAGTTTTCAACATTCTAACGTGTTAATCTTGTTCTGTACAGAGCTTTAGCATCTAAGAAATAGCTTCCCTGATCGGGTGATAGTTCAAAGAATTGAAGAAAGACTGTCCGCTTTGGGAAACTGTATAGCTTGCAATGACCATGTTGCACTCGCTCGTACTGATCTCGTCAGGGTATCAACATAAACTTCTTTTATATGTATAAGATGTATGAAATTTGATTGCATTGCTTTTTCGTCATGCAACTTTAATTTCATTTCTATTGATACAATAAAAGAATGAAATCAGTAATGGAATTGTCGATTGATTCCCCAATCTACTCATTTTTCTTCTTTTTTTTACCGAAACATTTTTTTTTCAATTGCTGTACAGGAGACAGAGTCGTTGATTGCTGATGTTCTTGGAGTTGAAGTGTTTAGACAGACTATTGCTGGAAATATTCTGGTGGGTAGTTATTGTGCCTTCTCCAATAGAGGTGGATTGGTAAGAAATGAATTGCATTAGATATAGCTTCTCGTGGCATGACATGTATCCTTGCATTATAATTTCATGTTACCATTTTGTGGATGGCGTAGGTGCACCCTCATACCTCAGTTCAAGATCTAGACGAGCTCTCAACACTTCTTCAAGTGCCTCTCGTTGCTGGTACTGTGAACAGAGACAGTGAAGTTGTTGCGTCTGGTATGATTGCTAATGACTGGACAGCATTCTGTGGATACCACTGCGACTGAGCTCTCTGTCATAGAGAGCGTGTTCAAGCTACGTGAAGCTCAGCCCACTGCAATCATGGGTGAGATGATAAAATCTCTGCTAGACAGTTATATATGAGTTTTGAGCTCCGTTTGAACATGTTCATATGCAGGTTGTCCCTGATAAGTAATTTATATGCAAGTAGTTCACTTTTTGATGGAATGAGGTGTAGAAGGTTGATTTTTAATCTCACAGATACTCTAGTATGATAAACTGCTGATTTAATGTCTAGATTCGACAGGAAAATGTTGTACTTGATGGTATACATGGATTCTAGCATTATAACATATTTGACAGGTAGCTCATGAGCCAAGATTTATCCGGTTTGGCTGCCAGTGAACTTGATTGATTTCCTGTTGTCTCAGGTATGAGCTCAGATTATACGTAAACTACTTGAAACTAGAGCATTTGACATGCAACTTTTCTTAAAAATCATTTGATCCGTGCAAAATTGTTATCGGTTCATGTTCAGCTAAGAAAGGGCCTTCAACTCACAACACTAGTAATTTTTCGAGGGCCATTTATCTGATTCTTTTCTCATTTTTATGTCTGGACGAATCTTATCTACATTCCTTGTATTATTGAGCAATGTATTCATAGAACATTATGCTTGTTGGCTTTAGACGTGCGCCTATTATCTTTCTTGTTATCCTTTTTCTCCAATTTCAATGCACAAGAAAATTAAAGATGTTTAAGAATATAATGTGGGTTAATCAAATTCATGAGGATTAATGACATTGGTTCAAAACCAATCTAATTGGCGTACACGTATCATTTCTGACTAGCTAGTGTATAATTTCAAGTTCAAATATTTGGTTGATATGCTTGGAAAAAGATGCATGGTTGATACATGATATTCTAGAATACAGTTGCTTTGTGGGGACTAGTTCTTCAGTTATACCTTCTTCTGAAAAAGTGCTTCTCCATGCTTATCAGTCAGAATTGTTTTGAGTGGTACAACGTAGTAAAATCCGGTCGGGCATTCAATTTATGAAAAATGTGATACAGTTCCTGAAATTTATATCAACCTTTGCATGGGATTTTATGAGGGATGACCAGAGCTGAGAGAAGTTCATGGTAACTGAACACGAGCTACAGAGCTAGCTTGACGTAAATGAGACGCAGAGCAGTTTTACTTTCTTGGTTGTATTTCACCTAAATGACAGCATCTTTTATTCTTCTAACAAATGGGCATTCTTGACCTGGCCGGCAGGAAGTGATTGGCATAAAAAGGATGGGTCTCACCATTGGACTGTTGAGCGTGTTTGGAGTGAAAAGTAGATATCCCAAGATGTGCAGACGTGAATAAATACATGAAATGTCGTATGACAATCAGGGAATTCCTCATACTTAAGCCGTGGAATTGTCTTCATGCACATGTGAAGTACTACTTCAAGTCTACGAATGAATGTGAAGGAGAAATGACGGCAAACTGAAATAAGAACTCCACTTGAACCTGCAATATTACCCAGCTGGAGCAGGCCCCCATCTAAAAACCAAGTTCCTTCCTCAGCCTCACATCTAGTTGATATTAATTTCTCTCAAGCTTTCTCTCACACGTTTAAGAGTAACACAAAAGTATAATTATCGCACTGCTTTAACTTGGTATTGTGCAGACTGTGCTGCTATGTTACGCTTATATATATATTTATGTTATCTACTGGATTACATTTTCATTCACCAATTGGTGACTGAAAATTTTCTGATGTCATTATACAAGGTGAAAACAAATTAAACCATGACCTCTCTTTTGCTTCTGTCTGCATGCATTCACTTCAATTGATGCTTCCAACTTGTTAATATAGAAGCTGAAATCAAGCACATAACCACCTTCAAACTTTGCAGCCTCCACCAAACAATATTATGGCTTCTAATCCTTAACCATGCATCTTCATTTGCGGTGGAGTTCAACTTGCCTTGATTATCAGTGAAAACTACAAGCTGCAATGTGAAGAACTTCCTTGACCAACACTTATTAACATTCGTCAGATATATGCGTGTAGTACTCTTTGGATAATTCAAAACAAGCAATTTGAAGTTGTACCTACTTCGTCTCCTTAAGAAACAATGCAAAAAGCTGATAACCAAATTGCACTTCTCTACAAGGCCACTCCAGTTGCTGAGATTTTTTCTCTTTGATCAAAGTCTAACTTGCGGTTGTAATTTGCTCAAGTGGTCATTCATCTTTTAGCTCAATCAAGCAATGTATGTGATAAGTTGTGAATATATTATATAGATTTTCCTCTTAACTAATTTATGTAGACCTCGTCCTTATCTTTATCCTAATAGATTGTACTTATATTATACAAATTTCCCTCTTATAATTATTGTAACTAATTTCTTTATATGTACTCTAATTATATATGAACAGAAAAATCTCTTGGTAAGGAGAGTTGATTTCTTTTTGGTATGTATTTAATGATATATATATTGATCGATGATCTACACATGTTTCTTTAACCACCTCAATTAATTATATACAAACATTAAAACATATATAGTTTTAATTGAACAGATTAAACTTTTAAGAAAAATAATTAATCACCTAATTAGGATGTCCTTATCAGATGTTAACAAAGATCCAGCATAAAGCAACATTGTTTGCTCATCTGTTCATGCACAAACCCTAATTTCGCGATGCTTTCTTTACACTCTTGATCTGAAAGAACTTATTAGCCCCTTATTTGTCCATATATATAAACCCTAAACATCGAAATTTGCTTGCGCAGAAGACACAACTCTTTAGAGAACCTGATCAAGCTTAATTAAGGGTTATTGAACTTGAGATCATCAATTGTTGGCAGCTTACAACTAGGGCTGTTAATCGAGGGAGCGAGCCGAGCTCAACTTGTGTTTGAACTCAGCTCGAATAGTTCGAAACTCGTTCGAACTCAACTCAAGATCGAACGAGTTTTGAACATACATGCTCAAATTTAACTCGAATATCTTTTATGTGTTCGAGTTCGACTCTAGCTCGAATACACTTAAACTGTTTAATTTTCCCGAGCTCGAAACTTAGCTCGTTCGTGAGCTCGAAACTTAGCTCGTTCGTGAGCTCGAAACTGGCTCAATTAAAAGTTAAAAGTCCCTCACTTAAAAAATTTTGCAATCAATGTGGATTGAACTTCACAACCTCGAGGTCATCTATTTGAATACTTACCATCTCAACTATCTCACTTCTTTGTTATTATATTGTGTGTGTGTGTGTCTATATATATATATATATATATATATATATAATAAGATATAAAAACTATATTATTATATTATTTTATCGAGTCAAGCGACGAGTCGAGTTTGAGTTATAACCGAGACAAGTTGAGTCGAACACGACCTTCCTCAAACTCGGCTCGTAAGATTCTAGTTCGAGTCGAGTTCGAGCTTGAGCATTTAAATGTCGGGTTTCGAATCGAGTCGAGTTAAGTCGAACTAAATGCTAAATGTTTACAAGTTGGCTCGCCCAATTAGTAACCCTACTTACAACTAAAATTTGAGGCCAGGTTGAAATTAAAGGGGGAGAGTGAGTAGGTTTTAGAAGTAGGGATGGGGACAAGTAGGGGTGGCATTGAATTGGAGAAAAATCTCAGATTGAGAAAATAGGTGGAAGTGGGCCCGAAGAGCCGGACGTTGTGAGTCCCACTGGGTTGCATGTGAGGTCCTTAACATACTGTCGGCGAGGACATGATGTCAAACCTTCTTATTATATATTGGTGATGATCTTCCTTGTGTACGTACTCTTTATATTGTTCCAATTTGTTCTTTGTGTCCATGACTGCCATGGGCAATAGGAAGCCTCCCCCTCAAGGGATTGTAATTGCCTCTACTTTGTGGGTACCAGCAGCCCTTTTCTTCTTTGGGGCAAATGCTTCCAACAGTTATAGGTCGGTTCTGGTAGTTGGACGTGGAGATTGTGCAGATTGTGTTGAGAAAAGATTGAGAAAACTCATGCTTTAGCTGGTAATTAATCAAATATTAAAACATATATGTCTTTAATTACTGATCTTGCAATGCTAAGCTGGTTCATCATTGGGAGCTGGCAACATTAAGGTCAACTAATTGTTATATACGTGGGCATGGTTCTATCTATATATGTTAACTAAATAGTTGAGTCAGCTCCATGTATGTTAATGATATTGTGTTGCATGCATGAACAGGCCTCAAGGTAACAATTGAGTGCAAGGCCCCCAACGGTGAGGTGAAGACTAGAGGCGCCTCGGTGCTCCACAAGGACGGCAAATTTCGATTCGAGCTCTCCGGCGAGGTCGTCGACCATGCTGGAATCCTAAAGGAAGAATGCCATGTCCAGTTCCACAGTGCCTCAAAGCAGCCCTGCCCACCGCACAATGGCCTTGAGAAGTCCTCCAAGATAGTCTTGAAATCCAACGAGGTGACTGGGAAGAAGCTCATCTTCACTACTGTTGGAAAGATGAACATCAATCCGTAGCTGTGCTCCTCAGACTTCCTTTGGCACTACTACCAGCACCCACCATTGCCTCCCTTCCCAAAAACCTACTACACTTGACCCAAGCACCCTTTCCCTTACTACCATCCTTTCTACTAGAAGCCTCTTCCTCCTCCTCTTTACTCTACACCCCCAGTGTACAGTCCACCACTACCAGTTTACAAGCCACCAGCACCAGTTTACAACCCACCAGTGCCGGTGTATCAGCCGCCAGTACCAGTGTATCAGCCACCAGGGCCCGTTTACTCACCACCTTATTATAAGAAGCCATGCCCACCTTTCCCCAGTCTTCGACCATGGCCACCAATCTACCAGAAGCCATGGCCACCACTGCCTCACCATGGCTGGCCTCCTCTGCCAAAGCACCCATGGTTACCCCCTTACAAGCCTTAAATATTAAGCAGCATGATTATTTGTGAGTTCTGTTGAAGCCATGCTCCTATATATATTCTGTGCATTTCCAGATTGTGTTTTCCTTCAAAGAATTTAGGATCCTAGTTGAATCATGAAGTGGCTTGTCAAGATCAAAATTTGTGTTGATATCTTCTTGGTATTTAATTTGAAGTGTACTGCCTGTTTGAATAATAATCTTATTGTTTGGCGCAGGCTTGGGGTAGTACTCTTGTAATATTCCGTTATATGCATATCTTTTCTCATTGTAAGGAATAAATCATACTGTAAGCTTGTTCTTTTTACAGCTTTGAACTTCTAATTAATCAGTATATGTGGACTAATTATAAATCACTGATCTGCTATACTCCTTTCAATCAATGAAAAAGGGGATCATTAAGGAATCTAGGTGAATATATATTCCTGCAAGTTAGCACAAACACAAACAAATTAAGATTTATTAGAATATTAGAAATGCTTCCAAATTTTTTAAGTAAAAACAAAAATAAATTACAATTTAATAATAAGAAGATATTGTATTCACAATTTATACTATGTCACAGTCACAAATACCCATTGATATAAATTTGGGTGGGGAAGTTGTGAAATAAAAAAATATGGGCCGTTTGGGCAAAAAGTTTATGTAAAACAAACAAAAATGGACAAATGCGTTTAGGAGAAAGGAAAAAGTAGGTTATAGAGGAAGGAAAATGGCTTAATCCCCTATTAATAAAAATCCTTCTCATTTCTATTTAAATATTTTCAAAAATCAATTTTATGTAGTTGATAATCATTTTTTTACTAAATACTTTTATCTTTAAACGGAATTTAATAAGAAATATTCATAAAACTTTTTACGCTGTTCCTATATAATGTTCCCCAGGACCAACGGCACGCAGTTCTTCATCTGCACCGCCAAGACGGAGTGGCTCGATGGTAAGCATGTGGTGTTCGGGCAGGTGGTTGACGGAATGGATGTGGTGAAGGCGATCAAGCGCGTCGGATCGTCCACCGGCCGAACCGACAAGCCCGTAGTAGTTGCCGACTGCGGCCAACTCTGAGCTGCTTCTACTATCCTTGCTTGCTTAGGGGAGCCTGATCTATCCTTGATCTATACTTTATCTCTTAGGTGTTTTCGCTACTGGTTTCGACGTATAGTTTGGGATTGGTATGCGTTGATGGTAGTAATAGTGGCATCTCTGTGTGTGAGATCTTATCGGAAAATAATAATAGGGGACTTTTAGGATTCAATGTTTTCGTTTGGTGGTGTGATAGATTTTCATCTGCTAGTTGATGGTAGTTTATTTCATAGAAGTTTGATCTTTTTTGTGGATTAAGGTTGATAGATATGCACGGTGATGAATGCTTGTTTCCGAGTTTCAAATCTTTAGTATCTGATATAGGATGCTATGATCGAATAGTTAATTGGGTTATCTTTCCTTCACCTGTTATTAATTGGCTATATTATAAAGGAATTATCAGCATTTCCTTGGTAAATAGCAATGTTTGCCGCGAGTGAATGATCTTGCAATGAAAAATAGTCGTTGCTGTCATTCGAGTGATGCCCGTTCTGCTGTTATGATCAGTATACATTTCCTTTGTTAATTAGTGGATGCGTAGCTGCTTTCATGATTATTGATTCTGATGCTACTGGTGTTTTCGTGGTTAAAATTACTGATAAACGGTGATCACTATTCCGGTCTATGTTTCCCCCCGTTTCTCGAGGGAGCGCGATCATCTCTTTTTTTGCAGTCATACCAAGTACCGTCATTATCTTTTTCCTACTTCGGTATATTGGCTTTCCATATACTCGTGAAAGATCATGTTGCTATGATGTGTAAGGTGAGCTCTGCTCCTTATCTTAACTTATATTCATTCTTACGAATGTATTATTTTCTACAAACTTTTATGAGAGGAACGACGACATTATCCCTTTTTTTTCTGGGACCGTTAATAGCCGTATGATTAAGGGTCGATTGATAGAAGTTACTGTTATCACTAGGATTTTCAGCCCAAGGGGTTAGTGGTTAAACTCTGCAGCATCATTTTTCCATAACAATTTGGGGGACTCTCTAGAATGAAGACCATGTTAGGAATGTATAAGATAGTGTAATGTTTGGAATGTATAAGGGAGGGTATTTCTGTAAATGTCTTAGTTTTCAAAAATAGGAATGTTGAGATGCTTGCCTATCAAGTTATGTAGATATAAAACCCCTCCTCATTGCTGTAAATCTTTTCTTCTCAATGAAAGTTCAATTCTTCTCATGGCATCAGAGCGTTAGATCTTTGCTTCCGCTTCTTTCTTCATCCAAGATCTTCGCTTTCCTCTTGAGCAAGGTGTTTTTTGATCTTCTCTTCAAACAACGATCGGCAAGAAGCAGAATACTCTGTTCTCGGCAAATACTCTGCTCGCCTTCAAAACTCTGTTCTTCGGTGAACTTTTCTGCTTTCTTGATACGTCATTCGTTGCTATTGATATTGAAAGACTATGGCTTCAAATTCCTCTGGTGAATCTCATCAGTCTACTTTTTAGAATCTACTATCGATTCTTCTTTTGCCGATCATGTCATGTCATATCCATGGTTTCCTACATTTAATTCTCATCAAGTCGCTGGGCAGTCATTTGCATCCAGTTCTATTAATTCACAATGTTTGATAAAATTTCCTTATCCTATCCATGTTCATGCACCTTCTTATGTTACTCTTCGGCTCAATGCAAAGAACTATCTAATGTGGGAATCTCAGATTACAAATTTAATTGAATCTCAAGGATGCATTGGTTTTTTGGATGGTACAATTCCTTCACCACCTCAAACTATTATTCATCAGTTGCCTGATTCTACTACACAAATCATGCCAAACTCTGATTACTGTGCTTGGAAAAGAACTGATAAACTGATTAAAGGATGGATTCTTGGTACTTTAAGTGAAGAAATCTTAGCTCAAGTTATTGGCATTGATTCTGCTGCTGATGTTTGGAATGCCTTAAAGTCTACGTTTGTTAAGGCAACGATGGATAGGGAACTTGCTCTAAATCATCAGATGCAAATTCTAAAGCGTGAACAGTATGACTCTCTTGATGACTATCTATCCAAGTACAAAACAATTTGTGATGAACTTGCTGCAATTGGAAAGCCCCTATCTGATGATCGAAAATCTTTTTGGATGATAAATGGACTTGGAACGAACTATCAGATGTTTACAACCATGATTCTCAGACCACCTCTACCTGACTATTCTGAAATTTTATCCATGCTACACAGTTATGAGTCTCGGATTCTTCTTCAATCCAGTTCTGATGTTGTATCTCCAGCTGCATTTGCAGCTCATAAAAGCCTGAAATCAAACTCAGTTTCTTCAGTTTTCTCTTCTGACAAGAGAGGTTTTGCTCCAGCTACTACCACCATACACACAACACAATTCTCACCAACTTCCAATGCGGTGGCTTTTGGTCCTAAGCAACCTATTCGAAATGAGGAAGAATTAAAGGAAGCTCTTAGGGTTTTCAAGACAATCTGTCAAATTTGTCTTAAACCTGGTCACACTGCTCATAAGTGTTTCAAAAGATTTAACAAGGACTTTCGAGTTCCATCTCTTCAGTCTGATCCCAAAGCTGTTCAGCAAGCACTCAGTGCTCTTCAAATTAAGACTGATGATGTTAATCAATGGCTTCCTGACTCAGGTGCGTCATCTCATATGACTCCTTTTCTGCATATCTTCGACACTTATACAACTTATCCTGGCTTTGAAAGTGTTTTAATTGGAAATGGAAACAAGCTGCCTATTCAGAATATTGGTCATGTTACTCTTACTACTTCGTCTGGATCTATTACCTTAAAGAATGTTCTACATGTTCCTGATCTCAAGCAAAACTTATTATCAATCAGTCAGTTTACAACTGACTTCAATTGTGTTTTTCAATTTACTCCTACTGGTTTTACTGTTACTAACAGAGGGAGTGGACGAATAATTCTTGAAGGATCTAAAGCTGGTGGTCTCTACAAGATTCATCAGTCTCAGCATTTTGGCTATTATTCCAGCAAAACTCAAAAACCAACTCTGTCTCTCTGGCATTCTAGATTGGGGCATTGCTCTGCTGATGTACTTTTGAAGCTCAAAAATCAACTCTTAATAGATTTTGAGAATGCAGATGAATCTTCCTTTGTTTGTTCTAGTTGTCAGCTAGCAAAGTCTACTCGATTACCCTTCTCAAACAGTCCAACTAGTTGCATTAATCCTTTTGATAAAGTACATTGTGATCTTTGGGGTCCAGCTCCTATTGTTTCTATTGACAATTTTCGCTACTATGTCATATTTGTTGATGATTGCACAAGGTTCACATGGTTCTATCCTTTACGAAATAAGTCAGATTTTTATTCTGTCTTTCTAGCCTTTGATATGTATGTTCAACGACAATTTTCTACACATATTAAGTGTTTACAATCTGATGGTGGTGGTGAATTCATATCTGCCAAAATGCAATCCTATTGTTCGTCTAATGGTATAATTCATCAAGTTTCTTGTCCACATACACCCCAGCAGAATGGTAGGGCTGAAAGAAGGCATCGTACAATTGTTGAAGTTGGACTGTCCTTAATGTTTCATAGTGATGTTCCATCTTCTTTTTGGACACAAAACTTCTCCTTGTTTAAAGTTTACAGTTCTCCACAGCAGTTTATCTTATGAATAGAAGACCTTCATCTGTTTTAAAAGAGAACATTTCGCCTTATTTTGCCTTGTTCAAACAACAACCTAACTACTCATTGTTTAAAGTTTTCGGATGCTCCTGTTATCCTTCTTTAAGGTCTCAAAATGCTCACAAGTTTTTGCCAAGGTCTTTGCCTTGTGTTTTTCTTGGCTACAGATCTCACTACAAGGGTTACCTTTGTTATCACATTCCTTCCAAGAAGTTTTTTACTTCTCGAGATGTTCTCTTTGATGAGCAACATTTTCCTTACAAATCTGTTTCTCAGGAAAAGATTGCTCGTTGTGTTCCACTTACCTCAGACATTTCTACTTACATGGATCTGATTCCCTTCACAATCACTCAATCAGATCTTATTCCTCCTCCTGCTGTCATTCCATCATCCTCTTCACAGTCATCTCCTATTTTGCTTCATCCACATTCCTCTGAATTCTCAGTCCCTACTGCTGTTTGTTCATCTTCCACTCCTAATTCTCCTCATCCTAGTCATGATCATTCAGTCCTTCCTGACAAACCTCGTCACTCCATGGTCACCAGGTCTCAGTTAGGTGTTGTTAAACCTAATCCAAAATATGCCTTAATGGTTACCACAAAACCTGATCACATTGCTCTTGAACCTCAGACTATTAAAGAAGCTCTTGATCATCCTGGTTGGCTACAAGCTATGAAAGAAGAACTTCAGGCTTTAGAGGAAAATAACACATGGGAGTTAGTTCCAAAATCCTCTGATATGAATGTTATAGGAACAAAGTGGGTTTTTCGTGTCAAATACAATGCAGATGATACAATTGATCGTTTTAAAGCACGACTTGTTGCAAAAGGTTTCAATCAGCATGGAGTAGATTTTTCTGAAACCTTTTCACCTGTTGTTAAACCAGCAACTATTCGCACTGTCCTTTCTCTTGCTGCTGTCAAGAAATGGAAAATTTGCCAATTCGATGTTAAAAATGCTTTTTTACAAGGAGAGCTTCAGGAAACTATTTATGTTTCTCAACCACCAGGCTTTAAACACTCAGTTCATAAATCCTATGTTTGCAAGTTAAATAAAGCCTTATATGGTTTGAAACAAGCTCCACGTGCCTGGTTTGATAAATTCAGCTCTTTCTTATTCTCACAAGGGTTTTATTCTAGTATTGCTGATCCTTCTCTATTTGTTCTTAACAAGGATGGTGATTTGGTTGTCCTACTTCTATATGTAGATGATATGTTAATCACAGGGAATGCTTCTCCTCTACTTGATCGATTTTTACAGGAACTGAATACTGCATTTGCAATGAAAAATCTTGGTCATGTCCACTATTTTCTTGGGATTCAGGTTCAATCCTTGCCTGATGGTCTTTTCCTGTCTCAACAACGATATGCTCTTTCCCTTTTAAAGAAGGCAGGTCTTCTTGATGCCAAACCTCTCTCAACTCCAATTGCCTATAAGCTTCAACCACCAGACAATTCTCCTCCATTTCATGATCCCACTTTGTATAGACAACTTGTTGGATCTCTTCAATATCTTACCTTTACTCGACCTGACATTTCTTTTGCTGTAAATTCTGTCTGTCAACACATGCAGCAACCAACTGATTTCCATTTTTCCCAAGTAAAGAGGATTCTTAGATATGTAAAAGGCACCATTGATCATGGTCAATTTTTATCCTCTCACACTGATTTCTCTCTTCGTGCTTATTTTGATTCTGATTGGGCTGGTTGTGCTCAAACACGGCGTTCTACCACTGGTTTTTGTACCTTTCTTGGTGCTAATTGCATCTCCTGGTCTGCCAAGAAACAACCAACTGTTTCTCGTAGTAGCACTGAAGCAGAATATCGAGCTATGGCCACCACTGCTGCTGAAATTACTTGGTTGTCATATCTTCTCACTGATCTTCATATCTCACAACCATCTTGTCCAATTCTATTCTGTGATAATCTTAGTGCCTTACAGTTAACTGTGAATCCTGTTTTTCATGCTCGTTCCAAACACATTGAAATTGATTATCATTATGTTAGGGAGCAGGTTGCTTTGCATAAATTACAAACACAACATGTTTCTTCATCAGAACAGTTGGCTGATATGTTCACCAAAGCTTTGCTGCTTCGCCCTTTCTCTGCCAACGTCTTCAAGCTCGGCATTGTGCCATTGTCTCGCTTGAGGGGGGATGTTAGGAATGTATAAGATAGTGTAATGTTTGGAATGTATAAGGGAGGGTATTTCTGTAAATGTCTTAGTTTTCAAAAATAGGAATGTTGATATGCTTGCCTATCAAGTTATGTAGATATAAAACCCCTCCTCATTGCTGTAAATCTTTTCTTCTCAATGAAAGTTCAATTCTTCTCAGACCAGTGGTCTGGTACTATTTTCTTCTCTACGACGAGGGCCCAAAGTGTTCTAGACATAGTTTTGTGCCCTTGTTGATAAAGCAGGACATCTTGTGCTCTTGTTTGTGCCCTTGTCTGTGCTCTTGTATTATTCATAACGAGAAGCGTTTGTAAGATTGTACTAAGTTTATAAGTGGCTCGTTTACATCTTGGACTTGTGCTGGTCATATGGTGTTATGCTATGGAAAAATTTTCGCCCGCGTGCTACAAACTTTTTGCACCACTATTTCATTGGTCTACTTGGAATTCAACTGGATTTCAGCAATCACTCACGCAAATAGAAAAGTTAAACTCTGTTCGAGGAAACGAAATAAATTCACTTAGAATGGAGAAATTTGATTAGTAGAACAGTAGAAAAATATTATAAAATACGTAAAAAATTTACTATATAAATTTTTTTTTGGCATTTCTCAGTAAATCTATTTTGCTTTTCTCCTCCTTGCAAGAAGAAATTTATTTTCTTCATTTTCTTTTTCACCTTCATCTCGTCTAAGTTCGCATTGCATTTCATCTAAGCTCTTATTTATAAACTCATCTCACTGCTTTATTAAGTTCAAGTGAGATATGAAACCCGCATCCACTTTTTACCTTCACTTTCTGCACCTTTACCTTAAAGTCTTACTCATTAAGTTAAAATGAGTACGTTAAAAAATATATCATTTTCACCCCCTCCCCCTCCTTCACCTTATATAAATTCTTGTTCAAAAATTTATTTCTCTACCTTCACCTCTTTGTATTTATAAATCTACTTAAGAAGGATACTACTAACCCAATTTTCTTTACTTTTATCTCTTATCTTCACCTCACATAAGTTCTTACTTTATCTTATTTGAATTCTTATTTGAAAATTCACTTAAAAAGAAGAAATTTGATTGGTAAAATGGCAAAAACTACTTGAAAATATGTATAAAAGTTACTATATAAAAAGAAATTCACCTTTCTCTCCAAAACTCACTTTGCTCATAATTTTCCTCTGTATATTAAGAGACCTACCTTCTTTATTTTCTTACCTTGCCATCACCTACACTAAATTTTTACTTTGTTCTTATTTATAAACCCATCTCCCCTGCTTATACAAAATTTAAGTGTAGTAAAAACTCACATTTCTCATAATTTACCTTCCCCATTTAAATTTTTACTCATTAACTTACTTAATAATTACATTAAAAAATCCACTCTTTTCTTCCTTAAACTCACCTAAGTTTTTATTCAAAAATTTACCTTCCACCATCATCTCACCTCGATTTGTATATAAAAATTCACTTAAAAGTCAAGCAAAAAATTCATTTTCTTCACTTTCGTAACCTATTTTTACTCATCCAAGCTTTTACTTTATCTCGTTTATATTCTTATTTGTAAGCTCATTTAGAGCAAAAACTTGATAATGAGATGCGATTGTTAAGAGCAAAAAATTTATTCCCCAAAGTTTGATATAGGTCGTCTGATTACAAAGACAACCTATATTTATTCTTTAAAAAAATCTAAACCTTCTCTTAATAGCTCCAACGGAGCCGGTGGCAGCCGTGTGGCCACACCAACCAAATCCAGCCACGGGCGGCCATATTCGGTCTCCCACCGGCCAAATCTGTCTTGTTGTTGTGAGAGGATAACCCAAATTAAAGTTAGGGGTCAAGAAAACTTTTCCGTTAGTAAAATGTAAGAAAACCACTTTTAGACACAATCTAGTGTTGGACTCGCAGGCCTTCACGGGTGTAGTATCCAGCCGTGGGTGTCCTAGTAGAACACATAATCTTCACCGATAAACATATATTTACAAGAACATAAAAAACAAACATATTTTTCGACGCTACTAAATGTATGAGTCCAAGACTCCAAGCTGTTAATCAACCTTTGGAAGATTGCTGGGGCAGAGCCACAGAATAATTGCTCAGCCGCCTTAAATATGCCTTCTTCCATTTGTCTTAACTTTTACTTGGGGGTTTATTCAAGGCTTGTTACAGGACCACGCACTCGTCCAAGCCAATGACATGAATGTAAGTATTTTTTGGCAACTTAATCTTTGTTTGTGTCGGTTTAAGTGATTAGAATGCAACCTTCCTCATTCTGCAACAAATAAATAATATTCCCAATCCTCCCACATGAAACTGCAAGCTCTTAGCAGATTTCTTCTTTGTTGTAATCATCTCCAACTTCTCCTACTCTAATTTCCTTCAAACATTTTCATCAAGCCCAGATCTGTAATCCTCAATATATAGGTACCCAGATCAACCAAATGGCCTCACAGTTCAAATCACTAGGGAACAATGACAAATGGAGGTGAGCCAAAAGAAGCTGGAAGCACACTTGTGTTGTGTTCTCGTTGGCCTCCTTATGTCAGTCTTACTGGTGAAAACAAAATGTGACACCCTACATGGATGAGAGGGCCGCCGAGCAACAAATCCTAGCCACCATCCCACCCAACACCGTTATCACATGCGCCGCCACCTCTCCCGCCAGCCAGCTCTTCCTTTCTCCGCCGGGATACGGCCTCATGGGCTGGCGGGTATGGTCACGACTTTTTTTGCGTACCCCGGCGAGCAATGCCAATGCATGACTTTTGTTACAAGTGCAAGAGTCCGGCCACAGCGAGTGGGAGTCGGAGTGTACCCCGGTGAGCAATGCCAATGCATGTACCCTAGTCTTTAGGGATTCCGGCCTCGAAGTTTTCAACGGATCGAATTCAGCATGGGAGAGTGATGCCGACGGCGACCATCTCGAAACCTTAGAGATGGTGGACAACGGGGACATGAGGATTAGGGAGGAGGATGGGAACGTGGCATGGAAGGCCAGTGACAACACCCTTGCGAACCAAGAGTGGGGCACATTGGGGGCACCCGGCATGGGCTACGCTCTGCTCGCCCCATTGGAGGCCAAAGGCAGGTGTTTGGGCAGCCTGTGGCTGATCAAAACCCCGCCGGTTATCGGGTTCCGGCAATACTTACCGGAGAATGGGCTGGTGCACAGCCAAGGGCTAGACCAGCCGGTGGCCGCTGGTGGACTGGACCAGCCGTTTGTGGATAACAGCCCCTTTGATAGCGGTTCTCCCAAAGGGGTACCCAAGCTGGGGATTGGTTTGATGGGTACTTTGGTTGTCCTAGCCTATGCTGCTCTCCTCTGATTGTGGTGTTTGCACCTGTTTTCTAACTGGTTGGCTGTTGTTGATGTAACTGTGTGGAAATTGTGGTCTATGGAAGAATATAAATTTGCAAGAGCACTGCACCAAATTCGCTTATGAATACTCATGGCCATTTCTTGAAACTTGAAAGCATACATAACCAAAAAATAACAGAATTGGCTCAAAACAAACACGTAAATATAGATTTTGGGATGGTAAGCAGTTCACAGTAGAAATTAAATATGAAGACACCGTCATCGGATCGTCGGCCATCACTAGCTGGCCGAACCAGTCAGCCACTTTCCGACGGTTGGCGCACCGGCCATCTTCACAGTGGTTGCATTCTTACGACCCACTTCTCTTTTCCAAGTCCCCGGCTGGCCAGCCAATCCTCCGACAACCTGCCGGAGGAAACCACGTAGGCTTGTCCGGTCGTCGGAGCTAACAGAAGTAGGAGAAGAAGAGAAAGGATCGACAGTACTACGTCTACCTTGGCCATGTGATCTCTTGCTTCCCTTTCACTACCGCACAAGAAACAGCCAAGCTAAGAAGTCTAGCGCTTAATACCAACAGTGGCAAATGTTTCTACAGATTCTCTTCACAAGTTGTAAATAGGCTTTGATTCAATAAAGAAAAAATTTGCCTGGGTGTCATGTATATATATATATGGGGTCATGAGACAGAGTTGTCACCGGGTGTGATCAAGGAATGTGTTTTTTTATGACTTCGGTGATCAAAATTTAGACCTACCATGACTCATTGACGGAATGTTGCGGACATTAAGGGATGGGAGGAGAGAATGGGATCAGAATGGTAAAATGAAGAGTGCCCATTACTGTCGTAATTAGGCCAGGGGCGGACAACCCTTCTTGCATTCGATTGCGAGCTCATACCACTCATCGTCTCTTTCTTACAGCATGAAGGATCATGGTTACATAAGGTTAACTGTACTTTATTTTGTAAGCCTACACTTGCTCATCTTTTGCTACCAACATCCGACACCTCTCGCTTCGAAGCCCACTACTTTAAGACTACAATACGCCAACAGCCCCATCAAATCCAACAAAAAAATACATTAACATAAGACGAAGATATCACAAAGAAAAGCACCATAAGTTGTTTCCTGAAATTCAATGCTTCGGTAATTTCCTAATATTCGATTGCCATGGCTGTGATGTTAGGCAAATTATGAGTGGAAATAACCATCACGTTGAACGATGGACTGTCTGCTCTTGCCTCTTGCTCACGTATTTAGATGAGATGAACGCCAACAAATAATCGTGTATTAGTTGGGTCGATGTTTATTATTAGGGTAATGAAACTGCGCGGGTTGGGTCGAACTAGTCATGTCACAACAAATTTAAGACTATTTCTTGTGCATTTTCCACTACCAAGTAGCTGATTGAATCCTTATAAAAATAAAATTTCCCTAGAATTTAATTTCATAAGTTAAAAAAAATAAGTTCATAAAAAAGTTCAAACTATGCGGATTAAATGGACCAAGACGATTGTCTCACGACTTGAATTTGTTGTAGCCGTAGTTTAAATCTTCCTGATTAATATAGTTAAACTTTTTTGTCATGCTTATCATATTCTTACGACACTAGATGGTGATTTAAATTAAAAAAGCCTGCTACATTCTATAATACATATATATACTATAATAAATACAACCGTATTTACTTATTCATTAATTGTTGGTGGTTAACGTTAATCCTGTTTATACGTGGCGTCCATCAAAAATTTATTTGTTCCCCCCAAAAATAAAAATAAAAATAAAAATAAAGCCCTTCGGTGGCCGCCCCTCTTTCCCTCTTCTTCCTCCGGCGTGGGCGGTCCGCCTCCCCAAAACCTCCTTCATTCTCTCCACCTCCCCCATCGAAGAACATGGTAAAATCCCTTTGCATCGTTGAGAAAAGCTTTGATCTTTTTATTTTCGTATGCGATTCGATTCCTCTCTGCCTTTGTTTGATTGTTTCTTCGCCTTTTGATTTTTGGTGGGGGGTTCTGTCGCAGTCGGCGCTGTTCAATTTCCATTCCTTCCTGACGGTGGTGCTGCTGGTGATCTGTACCTGCACTTACGTCAAGCTGCAGTTCCCCGCCGTTTTACAACAGAAGACTGGGTATATGCTCTGCGCGGCTTTTTTATTTTTATTCACGTATTCTGGATTTAGAATATGTTGTTGATTTATTGGTAGAATCATATGTATTTTGATGAGTCTGTCCTTGTCCTTAGTATGTCGCAATGTGTGTGTTTGATTAGTGTAAGAGATTAGTAGTTTTGATCGTGCCGTTATTGGTTGGCCTGCGTTGATTTGAATGTAGAGTTAACCGAGACCTTTGTTGTTTGCAGATTCCGAGGCTTCTTCTGGAAAGCTGCTAGAATCGGTAAAACATGTTTTTCTCCTGTCCTGCAAATGGTGTGACTAGTTCATCTGCAAATATATCCATGCCTATAAATGAAAACTTTTTTCTGCTCCATCAGTGGCATGTCATGTTGACATGTTTCTCAACGAATGGATGGTGAAAATGAAGGCTTGATTTACTTTATCAAGAGTACGAGTCTTGAAATAATGATTTCAGTTATAGTTAGGAAAATCATGTTGAGCCTACTTGCGTATATCATAAATAGGGTGATGATTAGTGAACAACTTGAGTTAGCTACCTTCTTCTTTTCTTTCTAAATGATGGAATGCTTATTTATTGTTGTGCAAGATCATGGAGATAATTTAAGAATGAGTTTTCTAATGAACAGTAGACAGTTAGTGATGCCTTTCTGCTACCTGTTATACCTCCTTTCTATGTACTTTTAGGAATCAAATGATATGGAAAACAAAAATTATGAGTTGATTAGGAGTTATGTAGTTATGTGTTGTCCTTAGTACAAAACTATAAAATGGGAAACTGCGAAGCATCTAATTCGTCAGTAGTCACTATGTTGAAGTTATTAGTTATTGCAATTGGACTGTTAGTAGTCTATCTATTTGATAAGTGACAAGAATAATTTTTCAGATGCGTTAGTTCTGTTTAGACGAAGTTTCTTCCTAATTTTGGCAGCTATCTTTAGTTGAGGATATTGGCTTATTCCATTACAATGATGTTTGCATGTGTGCCTTACATTTTTGTTGTCAATGAACCAGGTGAACGGTTGAGCCCTTGGGTGGCAGTATTTTGTTTTGGTATGGGTATTTCTATAATAGTGTTTTGAGCAGGTAACTCTCGATCACCCAGCAAAAAAATTCAACCTTTTCTGTACTTGAAACATTTTAGCTTCTGAAGATGAAATGTTTACGATCCGTTTCATTGTTTTGTATTCGTTTATTTGTGGTGTGTGTTGCTCTTATAGTTGTTTGTATTGTTGTTTAAATGATAGCCTATTCAAAAAGTTCCAAGTGTTATTTAAAATGCATCAAAGTCGTTTTCGAGCATCAACTTTTTGCAATTCCAATCAAATGACACCTTGAATTGATGAGCTGCAGTCTTAATTATTCTTACGAGGTGTTATATTATCGAGTCATACTTACTAATTGGATGGTAAAACAATCTTTACTCCACCAATATACAGTTATTATCTCAAAATATATTTTTTTTAAAAAAAATATTAGAAAGAAGGATAAGTGATGATTCACTTTAGTCAAGCACAAGGGACACTGATTCGTCTTTAAACCGCTCACCTCTTTATGATATAAATTTTCCTTAGAAATACCAGAGCAGCAAACTCAGAATCAGAGTTGGGGAGTCATAGAAAGAGTGCGTGAATATGAAACTAAAGGGCCGGTAAAAAACAACAGTGAAATTGAGGATGCTAGTTAGGAAACTTGCTACAGGCAGCTGCTGTTACATCTAAATTGATCTATGACTTACACTTGAAAAAAATTGATCTTTGGCCTGTAAATATTTGTTATCGTAGTTGTATGCCTTGAAAATTAGGTATTACCTAAAACACTTTTGGAATAAAATAATTAGGGCAAATATCACTTAGCCACCGAGAATTGCTCAAATCATCAATGATACGGTGGGTTTGTAATCAGTTAATAAGTGATGTGGCAGTGATATGTCAGAAAATAAAATTAAATATAAAATATTTATTTTTGAAAAATTGATATAAATAGCAAAATATTTTATTTTATTTAATTTACTACAATAAGTTTAATTTTTAACCCATATGTGAAAAGAATTATAATATTTAGTCTCATATACGAGTTAAAAATTGACCTTAATAAAAATTTAACAAAATGATAATTTATTTTATTTTAGTACATATATTCTATTTTATAATATTATTATATTTTTTGTTTTATTTAAAGTTTTAATTATTTTTATTTTAATGAGCATTATCTTTTGATGTGACTGATTAACTGGTTGCAAGTTTATCATGTTGCCACTAATGGTATTTATCTAACGTTGTTAGTTTTGATGGTAATTAAGTTTTTTTTAATAAATAAGGGGGCTAAGTGATGAATTAACTTAGTCTAGGGGGATAAATGATGATTTGAGTAATTTAAAGGGGCTAAGTGATATTTTCTCAAATTATCAATAGATATATATTGCATGAATGTAAAGTTCTCCATTTTAGCAACTGGCCCAATTTCTCCAATCTTCTCCTCCTCCCAATATTAAGTTGACGTTTTTTAAAAAGAAAAATTGGTTTTTCTTAATATTAAGTTTACTCTTGTTTGTTGAGAGTCATCTTTTGCTCAATATAAGATAAGTGACTCTTTTATGATTCATAAAGTTTCTTTAAAGAAATCTCTTTTTTACAATTTCTTATCGATGTTCCTCTTCTTAAGAGGCCTGCTCTCCATTGGAATGACAGGTAAACTTCAAAGGAGGCATCCAAATTTCATCAACAACGACGATAGAATACGAAACCTTGTGCTTGTTTGGACAGGCAGCTTGAGCTTAGCAGGAAACAATCATTATATGAAAGTAAATTTTGACGAACCCCATCAAAATCTAACCATCATTTAAGCCTTCAAATTGGTTGCTCGTATGTGTCATATACACTATGCGACTCTACTAATTCTTGAAACATGGCTTGATTCAATTCTGAAAATGCATGAATGTGAAGTTGGGTTGTCTGGCCTTCACATGCATATATAATTTTCTTTAACAAATTCTTTTATCTAAACATATATTGAAGATAGCTGTGACATGCACCTAATTTGGCCGAGAAGAAATAACGAGGAAGGAAAGAAGACAACAAATACAAACCTAACACCAAGTGGACTGAAAAGACGGTGGGTGTCTATTTGCAGAAGCCGAACGGCGGGTAGAAATTGACACGACTAAGAAGGCGCCTACTTGACCCATAGTACTGTAGTGATGAAGAAGAAAGCAATACCTTAATATTAATAAAAGAAAAATGAACAACTTGACGTAATTTACGACGGATACAGTTTGACTTCTAACCTAAAATAGGCAGACCTGATGCTCACTCATCACGTATATAAGCAAAGATTTTGACATATTAAGGATAACGGCGTAGATTTAGGAAGTTGATGAATGATTGCAACATGAAAGGTTTCTGTAGAAACAAAGGCTATTGAAATTTTCAACCAGGGCAAGTTCAAATGACGTAGTACCAAGCATTACTATTCTTTCTTTTATTCTTTTTTATTTTTTCGGATGTTAGAAGAGACATAAAGCAGCATCAAGCGATATTTATGACTCAACAGGGCCTACTAGGTCTTCTTTATTTTCCAGTACAATAATCAAAAGGTAAAGTTTAAATGTAACACCTTTTCCCTAGTGTTGCTCCCAACATTTTCATGTTGTCGACAGAACGCCAGCCGAAACATCCTTCATTGGTATCTCCCCGGGTTTTGGTATATCACATGTGAGAGTTAAGATATTTTTTTAGGGTGAAGCCAAATGAAAGGCGGCTGAATTGGCTCACGAAGGTTCAAATTATTGTTCACACGGCAAGCTTTGGTCAACCAGTGGAAGCTGGCGGCCATGAACAAGTCTAGAAGGTGATGAGGAAGGCCACAAGAAGGCCCACAAATGAACTATCAATGAAGTGTCTTTCCACTATGATCATATCGCAGCCACAGAGTTGATGAACTAGATAAGGATTCACACGTTTATGGAAGTGATCTGCGTAAACTGGACAAGAAGAAAATTGATTCAAGTTAACTAGTGACCCGCTAAAAGTAAACTCATTTTCTTGACTATCATTCCTTTGGGAGTTGTAAATAGAAAGCTGATATAGAGATGTCTAGATATTTTACAACTTGTGCGTTGAAACAATTATGCTGGTATTCCTCATTCCGCCAAAAATTATTGCATCTCTTATCGACTTCGTGGCGATAAGTTACAACCAAACCTGACCCCAATATGGATTCTCGTCAATCCTTCATACCTTTCACATGTACCATTTTTTCTTCCTTGAGTACTTACATTAAACTATTTCCCAGTCACGTTGTTTCAAATAAGTAGCAGCCCTTGCTAGCAAAGTTTTTTTTTTTTGGTTAGTTAATGGTATTAAACAATATTTCCTCATCCCTTTCCGCTTGCTCTCAATAATATTTGGCTCGTCTCATGAAAACGACATAGCTGGTGCCTAATAATAAAATGAAAAACAATAAACAAATCTATGATCTCATATAACGAGAAAAAACAAAGGAAAATTAAATAAAGCGGACCATGCCATAAATTTAAAAAAATGTATCTAGAAATTACTAATTTAATTTATAATATCACTTAATTTGATCCATTAACTCGGACCACTAACCCAAGTTAAATTTCTTAACTCGGACCCGTCAACCATTTATATAAACCGGGCTCCTTGTCCCTTCCCAACAAAACCGAAATGGTAGTCGGCGCCACCTCCGCCTTCCTCCGACCAACGCCGCTCCCCGTCGCCGGCGTTGCAGATCGCCGGACAGCCTTCACCTCCGGCGTCACCGTCTCCTCCCCCGATCCCCCGCTCCACCCTGCGCGGCTGCTGCCGCCGCCGCCTGGTACGCGCCCGTCGACGCCTCGCCCCGGCCGGCACCGGCAGCCTCGCTGTACGAGGTGCTCGGCCTACACGGCGGCGCCACTCCGGAGGAGATCAAGTCCGCCTACCGCCGCCTCGCGAGGGGCTGCCACCCCGACGTCCGGCGGGTCGGCGCGTCTGCGGACGACTTCATGCGGCTCCATGAGGCGTACTCGACGCTGTTGGATCCGGACAAGCGCGCCGACTACGATCGGAGGATGATGATGCTCCGCCGCGCGTCGTCGTTCTCTCCCCGCACGTCGCCGGCGGTCGCCGCTGCCGGACTCAGGCGGCGGTCGTGGGAGACTGATCAGTGCTGGTAGGCGCGCAAATAGGCGTGGAGTGTTATCGGTGTTATTTTGATGATCGGCGCGGATCTGGTATGATCGAACTTGGAACCATGTGGACAGCCAATTAGACGGGCAGAGTAGGCCATTTGAAATCAACTTCTCATTCTCTTTCAGTATGTTATATTAATTATAAATTATAACAATTATATTATGAATGATTATATATATATAGATGTATGTATGAGATTCTAGTTCTGAGTGAAGTGAAAGTAATGGTTATGAGTGAGTTTATACTACCTTGTGGTGTTTAATGGTAGAAGGGATTGGTGCATGTGGGCTTGATGATTGTTTATTGCTCAAATACTCATAAGCTTAATACTTTGGATCTTATTAATTTGATAAATGTACCGAAAACTAAGGTTTAGCAAATTGAGTTTTGACATGGTTCACATTAATCCTGGGTGATGATGATTAAAAAAATGTTAATTTTTTACTGCAATTTTAAAAAAATGAGAAAAATGATTTACGAAACTCAATTTCGGAAGTTATTGTAATATGGGTTGGTTTCAAGCAAACAATGAAGCACTTTAGAAGCAAACCATATGATCTGGTGCGAAAAAGCTTGTAGCCGCTTGCTAAGTTGGATTAGTACATATAATGAGAAGGTGATTGATTTTATTTGACAAATTTTGTAAATCAGAAATATTAGCTTAGTAGCTCGCATCCTATGCAAAAAACCTGCCATTTTCTTTTTTTACTTGGTTAGCACAAGAAAAAACAAAGAAAATTTATAAGTGACAATTAATAGTAAAAATATTGATTTTTTAATAAAAAATATCTATTTTTAAAGTAATTTGTGATAAGATATAAATAAGAATTCTATCAAGTGGTCTCCTTTAGAAATTTTATAACAATAATTTTTTTTTATAAAAAACACAAAAAAGAGTAATATGTATTGTTTTTTTGACTTATACACATGTATATAGGCTGTGGCAGATTATTTGATATTGGACTTACATATATGTATATGATATGTTGTCAATTGTCATTAAAGATTAACCCCACACAATAATAAATCTCATTACATACACGTATATAAGTCTAAGATGGGTTTTACATTTCATACATATGCAATAATCAACTAAAAAAATTCACGCACTTTACATGAAAAATATTCTTCATGCAAAATAATTATTAAATTGTTTGTTGAATCAACTATTTCAAAGTATGTGGTGAAAGATAAAGGTTAATTAATGATTTGCAAGTGGCTAAAATGTCATTTAAATGCCAAATGGGAGTGCCCTGCTCGGTCAAGTCAATGTGATATCAAAAGAGGATATTAAGTAAATTTTTTCATAATGAGGAGGTGAAGGGGGTGAAGGGGAATTTTTCTATGCTATGGTCACTCTCAATGAATGTGGGAAAGCAAGCACAAATTGAATTAGTCTCCTACTTGTCAATTTTCTAGAACAAAATATAAGATAAGTTAAAACATGGCAACATCAGTGCTCACAAAGAACATGGGTGTGTTTTGCTCATTCTCTTTCTTAATTGGCTCCTTTGTTTCAACTCATGCTGTTTTTTTTTTATTGATCTGTCCACTGGGGAGATTTGGTGCTGCCCCCTTCCAATTTTTAATCTTTATGCTGTGGGCATGGCCTAGCACTTCTGATTCTGTGTGGAATCATGAAAGAGAAACAATTTTTTCTATGAAAAAATTTAGACTCTTAGGAGCGACGATGCCAAATGGGGGATGCCGAGCGCGCCTAAACGTCGCCAAAAGTCATTCTTGTTTAATATTTAATATATGCAGAAACCAATGTTTGGCCTCCTGGAGCAACGTCGACAGGGGCGTGTTTTGCCTTGCTATTAATATTGACTGCACGTTATTTTAGCTGTTAACCTTTAGTTTACCGTCACACATCGGAGGCGTTGTTTAAGTCAAAAGTCACTAAGTGCCTGAGGTGGTAAAAGTTCTACTAAACTCAATTTGATTCTGTATTATTTGACCCGAAAAAACTTGATTTAAAATTTGATTTGATATTTAATAAGTTGGGGTTGGCTTCTACCCGCTCAATTCGCCTTATTTTAAAGTTCGATATTTTATATAAGTAATAAAATTATTTTACCATGTATATCTTAAATTTTTTTTAAAAAAATTAATTAAAATATGAAATATCATTATATCATAATAATTTTAAACAAAAATATACGCGATTAAAATGTCTTTTATATATAATTATGTTAAAATTGAGATATTTTAACTATAAATTAAATTTAAACATGAATTATAAAAAAAATGTATTAATAAATATGAATCATGCTTAGTTTGAATTCAACTAAAACTCGAACCAACTCGGATGCCTGTGTCGAACTTGAAATTAAACGAGCATATTTGCAGTGTGTAAAACTAGACATGAGTTGCCAGATGGGCAAACCTACTAATGTCAGCCATGCATTAGGCCCAAGATGTAATCCTACTTGGTCCGAATATGAGGCCCATGTAATCTAAAACAGGTAAATTGGCCAGCCCGCATTAGAACCGCTTATTATTTGGGTGCTCAATCCCGCCGACAGAGAGAATTTTCTGAAATGGGGTTGGACATGGAAATTTTACACAGAACCAAATCCGGAATGTCCCCCAAAATCAAACAGAACTTCAGTTCGGTTTATTCAAAATCAAAATTCATAAAACCATATCCAAATTAATTGATATTCTAATAATAAATAAAGGTAAAATATGATTTAATTGATATAATCACAATCAAAAGTATTCTATACATAGATATTAGCCCACTTAAAAAATAGATATTAAGAAAAAAAATTTTAAAGGCTTTCCGGTTCAATTTCAAGCCAAAATTTCTTTCACTTCAAATTTATCCACGGTTACATTTCAAATTGAACCGAAAATATTTTGATTTGATTCGGCCATTATTTCAATTTGGACCGAAATATGTTCAGGCGGTCCATGGCATTTTTTTTTTGAATGTTAAGAATGGAGTCATCTTGCTTCTAAGTGCTAATCACCTTTAGCTCGTCTTCCTTCTAATATAAATAAAAATGTAATATAGTAAAAAAAATATTTTTTAAAAAATTCTAATTTGTTTCTTTAACAATACAAAATAATAAATAAAAAATTATAATAAATACATAGTTCAGGCCTATAAAATGAAAAACATGGAAAATCCTAAACTAGTATTCGTAAGAACAAAATTTTATTTCAAATATAAATAGTTGAGTAAAATTTAGCAACTTTTAAGAATCTTTCAATTCTGGTAGAATTATATTCTAAAATTTTTAAGAATTTTTTACTAAAAAAGGACTATTTTTTGATAATTAAAGTAATTATAATTAAAGGCTGCCATCAGATTATATGCTCTAATAGAGGCAGCATGGGGTGGCTAGATTTGGCGTTAGACTTAAATATCTACTAAATTTAGATTTTTTCTAATTTTTAATACAAAATTATTTTTAATATTTTTTGATAACCTTTGTTTTCTACAAAAGGATACATTCTAAATAAAATGATTATTTAAAAGTAATAATAAGTAATATTTTTAAATTTTTAATTGTATATATTATACATAAATATATATTTATTCTATAACCCGCATGTACCATTTTTTTAGTTAAATAATTTATATCCAAGAGAATTGCCCAAAAGGGCTATATGATAAACATCAAATTAACGTCACAATCGTGAAATACACCGCCTCAGACAACAACGAGGTCTTCATAAGCAAAGATTAAAAAAATTCTCCATTATAGGTTGGTTATTTGTAATAATAAATTTTACTGGAAATCTCAAAAAAATGACCATGCCTACTACCAAAATTTTCTCCAATTTTCCCATCTTGAATTTAGTTGAGTCTTTAGATTAGCACAATGTTGATGTTTATCTAGTAACCTTTTTGTGCCAATCCATTTCAGGCAGGAAAAAGAAACGAGATTTTCAGGGTGTATACAGATATTTGTTGGGTTTGTTTCACATTGGTCATAAAGGTTATTAGTGACTTGTATATAGGCTAATAAGAAACCTTATTCTTTGAGTTAGCTTTTAGATTAAAAGAGGCCCGTGAACGTATTATGAGTCCCTTTTGAGAGCCCGAGGTCCAACAGTGGTTTTGGAGCTTGGGTGGGGATCCAAAGGGCCTAATAAATGGTATCAGAGCTTGGGTGAGGGCGTAAAGGGCCTACCAAAATTTCCTATATATCTTTACGTGTCCTTACCATTCCCTACCTTGGATATAAGTGGTGCCATGGCAGGGATGTGTATCGTTGCCGCTGTAGTTCTTGTCTTGATGATTTCTAGAACAGGTCACTTGTTTTCATTATTTGTTTCGTCGGTGATCTTTCTCAAGTTTGTAATATTCATAAGTTTTCGACTCCAGTTTGTACATTGGTGGGACGTAGGTTCTGAATGGTGTGCATGATATATAAAACCTTTTGTTTTCCAGATGCTGCAATGGATCAGAGGGTGTTTACCCTCACCAACAACTGCGCTCACCCGGTATGGCCGGGGATCCTCCCCAGTCCCAAAGCTCTGCCGCTAGCGACCCCCGGCTTCCTCCTCCAGGAGAAAGAATCTGGCCTGTTTTGGAGGAGCACACATTACTACTCTGGTGGGACCTTCGTCTGTGCCACTGGTGATTCTGGATCCGGGACGGTATAGTGCCCGGGCAGCGGCCTGACTATGACAGTTACGCTCGCGGTGTTCACACTTACCGGCGCCGGTGGCTCGGCAGACATGTATGATGTGAGCCTCCTTTAAGGCCGGCACAATCTGCCCATGTCGGTGGTGTCGCGGGGTGGCCTCGGGATGTGCTAATTGGAAACTGGTTGCACCGTTAATTTTAACGTCGAGTGCCCTCCGGAATTGAGAGTTGAGGTTTGCAACGATGTAGTGGCTAGCCGGAGCGCCTGCGAGAAGTTCCCCGACTCTAACCAAGCCTTCAAGTCGACTAGTATTACCCCTCCCATATATTTTATCAAGACCATATGCCCTCATGCTCACATCTAATTCTCAGACGACCGACAGAACAGCACCTTCACGTGCACTGCGGTCGACTATCTCGTTACTTTCTGCCCAGCAACGATCCCAGGTATGTAGTTGTTATAACAACTAATAATACTGTCTATTACCTTGTTGCTTTTAGACAAACTTCGAAAAGAGAGGCTTAGCAGTTTTCAAGTAAAAAGGATCAACATTGAGCATGTGATTTTTTAACTCAACATAGTGTGGTGCCCATGTTGTGATTAACTAAACAAAATCCCCGCTTCAATAAGTAAGGATGAATATTAACAAACAAAATATAAATGGTGACAAACCCAGAAAGAAATATTTTTGAATATCAATAAATCAATTTTAGGTGGAAAACCTTAAATTTGAGAAAAACTACAAAAAACAGTCAAATCAAATTCACTACATCACAACTTTAACACAGAAAAGATCTACGGGAGAACAAACTCTCTAATACTAATTTACTGTATATTTTAAAAAATTGGTATTAACTACAAAGAAAAAAATAGAGAATTACATATTTAGAATTTGACGAAATTACAATTGACGATTGCAAACAAATTTCAACAAAATATTCATCTTTCTTCAATATACACAATTTTTTTTTCTTTTCTCTGGCCCTTTTTTCTCCAAAAACCAAAGAAGAAAAGCGTTGGACATTATTTTATTCATTTCAACTAACTAAATCTACAAAATCTTAGTTTTTTACCCAAAAAGGTTGTAATTTCATGTATTAAGGAAGAGGGACAACCTAACAAACCTCCCCTTTTCAACTCCATGAAATACTTCTAGCCGGCATGGGAAGCTTCATCCATGCCTACTTCATTTCTGTAGTAAATACATTTCTCCTTTAACACAATTTTAGTAATTATGTCTGAAACATTCTTTTCAGTATGAATTTTTTTAACTCAAAAGATTTACTTTCCAATACATCTCTTACCTAGTAATATCTCATATCAATGTGTTTACTCCTTTAATAAAAACTTGAATTCTTAATCAGGTGAATTACACTCTGGCTATCATAGTATACAATGTATTTCTCCTATTTAACACTAATCTATAGCATTTCCTTGCAAATTTTTATAGTAGCAAAAAATTCTGCTTCAGTTGTTGATAATGCAATACACATTTATAACCTAGATTGCCAAGACACAACCCTATTAGCAAAATTAATAACAAACTCAGATGTTGACCTTCTTGTCTCCAAATCACCTATCATGTCTACATCGGTGTAGCCAACCAATAAAAGTTTATTATATCCAAAACACAAATACATTTTAAGTATACCTCTCAAGTACCTTATTATCCATTTAATTATTTGTCAATGCTCTTTGCTCATTTATGTTAAATGTCTGCTAACTGTTCTAATTGTATATGCTATATCCAGCCTTGTACAAATTATAGCATACATCAAAATACCAACCACAAAAACATAGGGAAACTTTGTCATTTCTTTCATCTTTGTTTCACTTAAGTCACTTTTCTTCAACTTGAAGTGACACCCAAGTGGAACTCAAATTGGCTTTACATCTTTTATGTTGAATTTTTTAAGTACCTTTTCTATGTACTTTTCTTGTGACACTCAAAGCTTTCTAGCTCCCCTATCATGCCAAATAGACATTCCCAAGTTTTACTTTGACGATCCCAAATCTTTCATTGCAAAGGATTTATTCAAGTTATTCTTTAAACCTTCAATCTTGGCTTCATTATGTTCAATGAACATGTCATCTACATAAAGCAATAAAATAATAAAATCCCCATCATCAAACTTCTTGATGAATGCACAGTGATTAGAAATAAACTTCTTGTACCCATTTTTTTCCATAAAAGAATCAAACTTTTTATACCACTGTCTAAGAGTTTGCTTCAAACCATACAAAATCTTTTTCAATCTACATACCATCTGTTCCTTTCCTCTGGCTTCAAAAGGTTGCTCTATGTATACGGTCTCCTCAAGATCACCATGAAGAAAAGTCATTTTCACATCTAACTGTTCAACTTCCAAATCCAAATCTGTAGCCAAAGCCATAACAATTCTAATAGAAGACATTTTAACAAGACAAAAAGTTTCATTGAAATTAATACATTTCTTATGTCCGAAGCCCTTCACCACCAACCTTGCCTTATATTCCTTAGTTGTGTGTTATTTGTTTCATGTTTGATTCTGTAAACTCATTTATTCTTTAATACTCTCTTCTTTTTAGGAAGATCTACCAACTCGTGATGTGATTTTCATGCAAAGATTTCATCTCATCTTGCATTGTCTTTAATCACTTCTCCTTTTTTACATGAGTTTTAACCTCACTGAAATTTTCTAGTTCTCCATATTCAGTGTTTGTCTCATATTCTGATGATGGATATTTTGGTGATGGAACTAGTTCATAACCTAATCTTCTCACATTAGTTGGTTGCCCTTGATCAAATTCTCTCAATTCCTATTTAACATCATTAACAAATTTATTAGAAATATCATCAAACACCACATTGTCACCCTTATCATCACTAGGTGGGGGAATAATTATGTTATCCAGAGGTACCTCTTCACTTCTAGTTGAAGTTGAATGTTCTTTTATCTTTTCTAAGTTTTCCTGAGATTTTGTTTGAGGAACTTCTTCATTGTTAAAGTCCTCAACTGCTTAATCCTCTCTGAAAACTACATCTTTGCTTCAAATTAGTTTTCTATTTTTAAGATCCCAAAGTTTGTATCCAAACTTATCATCACTATATCCTAAAAAATACACTCCACGGCTCTAGAGTCAAGCTTAGCCCTTTGCTCCTTAGGCACATGTATAAAGGCCTTATAACCAAAAATTCTCCAATGAGAATAACTGATTTTTTTGTCACTCCAAACCCTTTCTGGTATGTCACTGTCCAGGGTATGTGTTGAAGATCTATTGATCAAATAACAAGTTGTGTTCATGACCTCACCCTAGAAGCTTTTACGTAACTTAACATACTTCTAATCCTCTCAGAGATGGTTCTATTTATTCTTTCAGTCATTCCATTATGTTGAGGAGTATAATGAACCGTCTTATCATGCCTAACCTCATGCTTGCTATAATATTTATCAAACTCAACAGAACAATATTCACTACCATTATCACATTTAAGGCATTTTAAGAGCTTACCTGTTTCTCTTTTAACCAATACATAAAAATTCTTAAAGATATCAAAAACATCACTTTTATTTTTCATGTCATAAGCTCATACCTTCTTAGAAATATCATCAATAAAAGTGACAAAATAAATAAAATTGCTAGGCGATTTTACCTCCATTGGCCAACACACATCACTGTGTACTAATTAAAGAACTTCTGACTTCTTTGTACTTGTTCTTGCAAAGGATGTCCTACATTGTTTCCACACTAAGAAATGGTCACAAGGACTAATTGTGATGTCCTTGACCTTGGTAAGGAGATTTAGCTTCTTCAATGTTTATGGTCCTTTCTCACTCATGTGCCCTAATCAATAGTGCCACAGATCAGTGGTGTAATCAAATGAAGAGATATTAACATCCCCTCAAACGAGAGTAGTCTCAGTCATATATAAACTACAACACTTCTTCCCTTTAGCAACAACAAATGAACATTTCATAAGTTTCCACACACCTTGTAAAAATTGTAAACTAAATCCTTTGTCATCAAGCACTCTGATTGACAACAAACCCATCCTCAAATTTGGAATATGCCTGACATTTTTAAGCATAAATTTATAACCCATATTTGTTACGATATGCACATCTCCAAGTCTCACAATTTTGAAAGTATCACTATTTCTCATCTTCACTATACCAAATCCGAAGGTTCATAGATAATAAAGAAATTTCTGATTGTAGTTGCATGGAATGATGCTTCTGAGTCAACTACCCAACTAGCATTATAATTAAGCGCCAAACAATCATTCCCACAATTAGAAAGAATCACCTTGTCATCATGCACTAAAATTAGTATTTGTTTCTCCTTGATCCTTGTTGTCTTTATTTTTCAAACCTTTTTGAGCTTCCAACAATCCTTCTTGAAATGACCTATCTTATCACAATAATAACACTTCAAGTTCTTCCTGGATTTAGACCTTCCTTAACTCTTGTCCCTTCAGTCAATGTCCCTATTTCTTAATCTACCTCTTACCTCTCCTGACACTAATACATGAGACCTTAAAATTGGTAGAGATTTTCTTCTCACCTCATCATTCAGTGAACTGCTTATTACCATGTCCATTATGAGTTTTCCATCTGAAGCAGCATTGCTCAAAGAGATCACCAATGTTTCCCAGTTTTCTAGCAATGTGTTAAGGAGCAGGATAGCTTGTCATTCCTCATCTAAAGTCATCTTCATCCTGACAACTTGAGTAATAATATTTTTTATCTCATTGAGATGCTGACTTATATTACTTCCATTCTTGTACCTCAAATTTATTAATTTTTTTATCAAAATGGTCTTGTTACTGAGCAGTATTCCTCTCATAAACTTCTTGGAGTTTATCCCATATAGCTTTTGAGGATATCAATTCAAAAACATGATAATACATAACTTCATTTACTCATTATCTCAAATAGGCCATAACTTTCTTATCCAACTTATTCCGAGTCTTTATTTGCCACCTCTACCGATTTCTGACGAGTGATAAGTTCATACAAATCCTTGGAATATAAATGATCAATCATTTTTCCTTTTCAATAGTATAAGTTACTCAGTCCTCTAAGAGATATCATCTTAACATGCTTCTCATCAACCATCTTGTTGAAATATAAATCACAAAACACACCAATTAGGATCATAGAAATTTTATCAAACACCTAATGGGCATCACTTATCAACAACCAACATTTTCCAACCAAATAACCTGGTTCTGATACCACTTGCTAGGATTAACCAAAAAAAATCTCAACAAATAAGGATGAATATTGCCAAACAAAATATAAGCACACTACAAACCCAGAAAGAAATACTTTTCAATATGGACAAATTAATTTTATGTGAAAAACCTCAAATTTAAGAAACCCTACGAGGCAAATGCTTAGATTAAATTCACTATATCACAATTTTAATACATAGAAGATCCACAGAAGAACAAACTCCTCAATACTAGTTTACTGTACTTTCTACAAAATTAATATTAACTACAAAGAAAAAAATAAAGAATTACAAATTAAGAACTTGGCGAGGTTATCATTGACGATTGTAAGCGAATCTCAACAAAATATTTACCTTTCTTCAATCTATACAATTTCTATTTCTCCTATTTGGCCCTTTTTTCTCCAAAAACCCAAATCCCAAATAAGAAAAGCTAGACATTACTTTTATTTCTTTCAACAAGTCAAATCTACAAAATTATGATTTTATCCCAAAATACAGTTATAATTTTATGTATTTATAGAAGAGGGACAACCCAACGACTAGAGGTCAGTGGCATGATTTGGACCCCGCCACCTTACTTTTCGAACAATTCTATGTTGAGGGTCAGTGAGTGATCAAATTGTTTCCATGGAAATGGGTTTTACCCAGCTCATTGTCTCGTCTTTAACATCGTTGCTGCATTATAAGCCTATGTTGTCAAAGGTTCTATCCCTGTTAGTGTTGTTAGTGTGCAATGCTTTAACAATCATGCAGAAATGCACATAGGACGATTGTGAACATTGGGATTAATATGCTGTATATTTTTACATTTTTTCATAATGTGCCCAATATATATAGAGGTACACAACTTGAGATTTTAATCGTTAATTGATCCCAACGTTCATAATCGTCCCCGCATGATTGTTAAAGCATTGCACACTAACATTAGATAGAAACCATGAATACAGAGACCAATAAGTGCACTGATGATGATAAAGACGACGGACCTCAAGCCGCGTAAAACCCATTTCCATGGAGACGAATTCAATTGCTTATTGCCCTTCAACATCGAATTGTCCCAAAAAGTATGGCGATGAGTTCAAATCCATGCCCCGACCACTCGGGACTTCACAAAGAAAAAACAACCGAAAGTAGTTGAGTTGAAAAAATTTAAAATTAGCCCTTTAAATCAAAACAGTCAAGACTCTCTTTTCTATGTTTGTCTAAAGCAATGAGACAAAGAGAAGAGATATCCTTGATATAATTGTCAAGACTATCTTATATCGATCATATGAACAAGCTTATTATAAGCTGTTATATTTATTGACCTGCATAAAATTGTTGCAGTATTTGCAGGGTCGCAAGATGAGATCCATTAATTCCAAGAAGATATCCTTGATTGGTTGCAGGCTATTTTGTTCATTACAAACACATACTTACCAATTGTCCCATTCAGAAAGAGAAATATTACAAAGCTAGCTAGGCATCAGTTGAATTCCCTTGGGCTGTCAGTCTCATATAATTTGAAAATCCAAGCTTGCTCTAGCTTGAGCAAACGAGAAAGAAGGGCAATCTCCCATACGTTGTAACTTTGCAACCATATTCCTAGTTATGGCACTGATCAGAACTATCAAGTTCACGTAGAGATATTGATCGGTGCACGATTATTTTATTTTGTGACATAAAATTGTGCAAAAACAAATTTGCTGTGAATTTCAATTCGAATTAACATATGAGATGAGTGGTTCCCAACCATTTCACACGAGACAGAGACTATGTTAACATCAGCCTAGCAATTGGCTGGCTACATATGTATATTGTCTTTATATGTATCAGACATGGTATCTTCCCTGAAGTGGACGTTCTTTTGAGAGCAGAGAATGATATCAACCCAAAGAAAATTGAAAAGAGAGAAAAGTTGTCGCTCAATTTGCTGATAGCATAAGTGAAGGATGGAGATGGTTCGTACAAACTTCGCTCCTTGTATTGATCTGGCAGTGTCAATTACTGGGATCGTTGTCTCTATGTGTGATGTGGTGGTGGAGCTCTCTCTTTGCAGGACACTGGATTTACTTAAAACTACGCACGCACGTATGATTTAAAAAGCACATATGTGGTCTTGCAGCATTTCTAGTGTGTGGGGTGATCAAATTTGAGGACCGTACATTATGTTCGATATGATATTATGATCCCGGCAAGGGTTGCAAAGGGTTAACTGGTTCTTTTACGCTATCATTTTAAGTGAACGTGCGTGTGTGTGCGCGCGCCAAAGATAAGAGTGCTCACCCTCAAAATCAAATTAAATTAGGTTAAACCTGGTTAGGGTTTAAGGGTAAACATTCATTCATGCACGCTTTAATATTTACACCACACATCCATTAATTTTTCTTTATTTTGAAGGTAGAGGTGGTGCCTAGGGATGTAAACAAGGCAAACCTGCTCACAAGTATTTTACGTTCGGCTCAATTTGGCTTGAACTCATGCTCGTTAATTTTGTGTTCGAAAAAATACTCGGCTCGAAATTGATAGCTCATTAAACAACGAACAAAGCTTGAGTTAAGGAGTGTTCGGCTTGGGCTAGCTCGAAACTCGAGCTCGATGTGTTCCAACTCGAAAATATACTTGACTGGACTCAGCTCGTCAATACTATTGAGGTCATATTAAACTTATATAGTATTTGAAAAAAAATTATAATCCTATACAAGCCGAGCACGAGTCAAGCACAAACATTCGTTCGGCTCGAAAACATAGCAAACTGAATATGAGTCAAACCCAAACACCATGAATTGTGAACAATCTCTGCTCGACCCATAATACATCAAAGCTCGTCAAATACTTAAACAAGTTCAAACATGTTTGCCAAAAATTACGTCGAATTCAAAAACATCTTTGCTTGGCTCAACTCGTTTACACCCCTAGTGGCGCCTAATAAAACTAGATTATAGTGTGATATAACTCATTTATACCTCGGTTGCAAAAATCGGCCTATTCCATTCGAAATCGGCCGATTTAAATCTGATTGGGCGTGATCCGCATCAAAAAACAAGATGAATCGGCCTTGGCTAAATCGGTCCGTGAATTAGCCAATTCGATCCGATTCTGGAATCAGCTGATTTGAGTTGATTTTAGCTGGCAGTGGTGAGGTGGCGAGGGTGGCGACGAGAGACCGGGGGCGGGCAACGGCAGCGGGGGAGGACGGGGTGGCGACAGGGCAATAGGGGACATGGCGGCCAGGGCAGCAGGCGACAGGGCGGCAAGGGCAACAACGGGGCTGGGAGGGGGGCGATGGGGGTGGGGCGAGGCGGGGAGAGGGGGATGGGCGACGTGGGGGAGAGAGAAGGGAGGAGGAAGAAAATTAGGGTGGCATTCTCGTAATTAAAAGTTGACTCGATTCCAACTCGAGTAAAAAATAATAATTAATTCTAAATAATTTAAAAAAAATCCAAAAAAATATTATAAAACATAATACATAGATAACTAATAACTCTGTAGTTTTGACTAAGTTAAAATTTTTATATAGGACCGATTCAACTAAACCAATTCTTGATCAACTTAGACCGATTCGATCTGATTCAGTGGCTCCTTTAAAAACCGATTCCGATTTTGATTTTTTCAACCATGATTTATACATGAATTTTGGCTTATAAACTATGAAATCTACTTGAGTTTAAATGAAAATAAATTGTACTGATCAGCTAAGCTGGACTTGATACAAGTAATAATTAACAATACCCTATGAGGTCAATGATACAAACATGAAATCCCCGTTTCAAATAGTGCAACTATATTATATTCGCTTGTCTTCTCCTCACCATCCGAGAGATGGGCTTTATTTTGGTAAAGATGCATGATTGGTATGTGCAAGTAGGTGTTTTTTAAAAAAATTATTTTTAAGACTCGGATACATGTAACATGACATGTAAAGCTCTCAACATGTGAAGGTTGAAGCCACACAATTTGAAAGGTATTGTAGTATTCCATAAAACATGTTCATAAATAATTATTAACAAAGAGGGGCGTTCAAATGCTTGTAAAAAAAGAGAGGGATGTACAAGTCAAATTGAACATTACAAGAGGCGCCCTTAAAAATTTAATCTCGGAAAGTTGTAATAATCCAATAACAGTTTGAAAAAAATATAATCCAATAATTGAGAGCGGATGAGATCCTAAGGACTAAGGAGCATATATAAACTCAGGAGTCTGCAAAATCACCAATTTTCCCTTGCAAAAAAATCTTCGATTTCCATCATATGATGATTCAGATAAAGTACGATATAGTAATCATTAATCACTATAATAATACATCAGCAAAATGCCTCTGAGTAGCTGGCAGGTTGGCCTAAAGGCTCCCAATTTAGGCCCTTCTCAGCTTAAAAATGCCTATTTACATAACAAAATTCTACGATTAATTGGAGTGTAAGACTGATTAAGGCAATGCTATGTATTACACGTAATATATTTGATGCGATTGAATCTTGCAACGTCGAGTCTTGTTAAGCTTAGCCAAGTTAGTTAAATTAAACGTTATATCTTCACCTTAAATAAGCTTTTATTAAAATTTATAAGGCAAGCAAAGAAGATCATTTACCTTGAAAAATTTTTAAAAAATAAAATAACCTGAAAATCATTGAAATCTTGTCGTACAAAACGATGGTCTAACTCACCCGCAGCTTCGCACAAAAATAAATCCAACTCACTTGACAAAAAGGAGGGCCCCCGTCTTGGAAGTTGGAACACACATCTACGTGGGTCCCGCAGTCGCCTGGCCCTCTCGTCTCCGGGAGGCCAGCTCGAGTGGACCCCACAGCATGACCTGGGATGGAGGAATAATAGAAGAAAAACGAGAGTAAAAAACACGGGCTGACCTTGAACCAGTCGTCAGGCCCATCGGCCCATTTATCCCCTTGCCAGCCCACCCATCTATATATTTATTTATTTATATTTGCTTTTTTGTTTCCTTTTCCGGCAAAAAAATTAAAAAAATAGAGGGAACGACGAAAAATCGTATACCCCCAAAATAAAGAAGAAGAAGACGACGACGAGGAAGAGAAACCGTCGCCATCTCCGATCCGCCACCACCACCCAGCATTTCAACCTCCCCAAATCCATCCATTTCTCCCCAGAAATCCCCATTTTCACCTCCAATTCCAGATTCTCCGTCAAATCCCGATCCCAAAGGTCCCACTTTTACCCGGGATCCCACTCCCCGGCGACCCAGGTGGCGGCGGAGCAGGGCGGAGGCGATGGCGGAGCTGGTGAAGACGATGCTGGCTCGGCCGATCCAGCTGTGCGACCAGGTGAAGAAGGTGGCCGACGAGTCCTCATCGTTCAAGGCCGACTGCGCCGAGCTCAAGGCCAAGACGGAGAAGCTCGCCGCCCTGCTCCGGCTGGCTGCCCGCGCCGGCTCCGACCTCTACGAGCGGCCCACCCGCCGCATCGTGGACGAGGCCGAGCAGGCCCTCGACAGGGCCCTGGCGCTGGTGCTCAAGTGCCGGGCCAGCGCCGGGCTGGTGAAGCGACTCTTCACCATCATCCCCGCCGCGGCGTTCAAGAAGGTAGCGGCCCAGCTCGAGAACAGCATCGGTGACGTCACCTGGCTCCTCGCCGTGTCCGCCCCGGACCACCGTGACGACGACGACTACCTGGGCCTCCCCCGATCGCGGCCAACGAGCCCATCCTGTGCATGATCTGGGAGAACATCGCCACCCTCGCCGCGTCCGGATCGTCGCTCGACGCCCGCGCCGAGGCCGCGGCGTCGCTGGTCTCCCTCGCCAAGAACAACGAGCGCTACGGCAAGCTCATCATCGAGGAGGGCGGGGTGCAGCCCTTGTTGAAGCTGCTCAAGGACGCCGCCGGCGAAGGGCAGGAGAGCGCCGCCAAGGCGCTGGGGCTGCTGGCCAGGGACCCCGAGAGCGTTGACGCCATGGTAATGGCCGGCGTCTGCTCCGTCTTCGCCAAGATCCTCAAGGAGGGGGCGATGAAGACGCAGTCGGTGGTGGCCTGGGCCATCTCGGAGCTCGCCGGCAACCACCCCAAGTGCCAAGACGCCTTCGTCCCGCACAACATCATCCGACTCCTCGTTAGCCATCTCGCCTTCGAGACCGTCCAAGAGCACAGCAGGTACGCCATCGCCGGCAAGCCGGCTGGGACCATGTCGTCGATCCACTCCGTCGTGCTCGCCAACACCAGTAACCAGCAGAGTAAGATCCATGGCGACGCTGCTCATCATTTGGGCGGTGGCGGTGGGGGTGACGAATTTCAGGGCAGGGTGCCGCATCCATTAGGGCAAAACTTGGCGAGGAACCAGATGCATTCGTTGATACGGACCACTATGGCCGTCGGCCACCAGAACTTGGCGTCCTCGGATAAGAATCCGGCGAAACCGCCGCCAAGCTCGAATTTTCACCAGCCGAATTCGTCGTTGGCCTATGGATCCGCCGGCCGCTGCCGGCGGTGGTGGGGAAGGTATCGCTGTCGGGTTCGAGCATCAAGGGGAGGGAGTACGAAGACCCCGCCACCAAGGCGGCCATGAAAGCCATGGCGGCGCGAGCTCTGTGGAAACTGGCCATGGGGAACTCGGCCATCTGCCGGAGCATCACCGAGTCCCGGGCGCTGCTCTGCTTCGCCATCCTGCTCGAGAAGGGGCCGGAGGAGGTGCAGAAGTACTCGGCCATGGCGCTGATGGAGATTGCCGCGATGGCGGATAAGGACGCCGACCTCCGCCACTCCGCCTTCAAGCCCAGCTCCCCGGCGGCCAAGGCGGTGGTCGACCAGCTCCTCAATATCGTCGAGAAGGCCGACTCCGACCTCCTCACCCCTTGCGTCAAGGCCTTGGGCTGCCTCGCGAGGACGTTCCGAGCCTCCGAGACCCGAATGATCGCTCCGCTGGTGAAGCTGCTGGACGAGCGGGAGACGGAGGTTACGAGGGAGGCCATCCAAGCACTGCTCAAGTTCGCCGGCAACACCAACTACCTCCACGTCGACCACTCCAAGGCCATCCTACACACCGGCGGCGCCAAGCACCTGGTCCAGCTCGTCTACTTGGGCGAGGCCGTGGTGCAGGTCGACGCCCTGGTGCTCCTCTGCTACATTGCCCAGCATGTGCCCGAGAGCGAGGCTCTGGCGCAGGCCGAGGTGTTGACGGTGCTGGAGTGGGCATACAAGCAGGCGGCCATGGCGCAGGACGAGATGGTGGACTCGCTCTTGCCGGAGGCCAAACTCCGGCTCGAGCTCTACCAGTCCAGAGGCTCAAGAGGTTTCCATTGATCTCTCAAACTCCATGCTTCTTCTTCAATGTTGTTGTCCCCATTTCTTGTTGTTGTTTGTTGAATTTGTATGTATAGTTGTTGATTTTGGTAGAGCTCCTCCCTAAGATAATGATAATACCCATCTAATTCCTTTCTCTTGAATGTTTGTAGTAGTATGAGGTCTCGGCATAATCTTGCAATTTTTGGTTCTAACGGAGATTTTAGGTTAGATGGTGGGCGGAATGGAGCCTTATCTTATATCATCATATTTCTTTGATTGGAGTATGTATGTATGTATGTAGATCTTTAGTGTTTTTACTACCTTCATTGTTAAGGTTGGCTATTATTTGTTGTAATTGACATTTTTGCAAATGAACTTCTTCTAGTAAGAAAGATGATCAGCTTTTGCTCGTGTTTGTAGTCGATGATAATTTGTCGTCGAAACTCTCTTTTACACAGAATTGTATGTCAACCATAATTTCATTTTGTATGTTTGTGTATCTGATCATTGCTCTTTTATTGTAATACTCTGTCAGCCCTATTTAGCTGCTGCAATATATTTTACTGCAAAACATCTTTTTTGGCTGATGAGTGATAGAACTGTCGAGTAGAACATCATCTTCGGTTTTTACCAATAAATACATAGAAGTAGAAAAAGGAGGAAGAAATATTTAGAGTGGCCTTTGTGGAAACCGAAGGTGACTAATTATAACTATATATATATAGAGAGAGAGAGAGTGTGTGTGTGAGAGAGATAACATATATCTTTTGTATTGGGTAATATATTAAAAGGGGTTTTTCCTCCAAGTTCTACTATCAATTCCTTGTCTTTGGAAGGCTTGGAACCCTGTTTTGCTGATACTATCTTAAGGACAAACTTCCTGGAAGAAGGGGGATAAAAATCAACCGTAACAATGGTGAAAGAAGGGCTGCAATTTCAGCAACCAAGGGGGAAGAATCAGGGAGGGGGAAGAATCAGGGCGTCCTGGTTCTTGGGTTCCAAGAAAGGTTGGAAGGGGTGGAGCAATCTCCAAAGGGGTGAATTTGATTTTCAAAACAAAGTTGTTACACAATTCTGTTACAGCCCCCTTTTGTAAGCATCTTTCCTAGTAAAATTATCCAAACACCCATATTCAATTACCCCTACTAACAACCCTACTAACAATACTACCCTTCTACTAACAAATCTAACAATATTCATAACAATTCCCTCCTCATGAAACACAACCTTGCCCTCAAGGTTGCAAGATACAACGAATTACAAACATCAACTTTCCATTTGCATTGTAGCTGGGAGAGATGTATGGATATGAGCACCCGCAATTACCGAAGCTTTCAATTGAGGGATATGGAAGACGTTGTGTATTTGAGAATCTGCTGGTAGCTGCAACTCGTAGGCAACTTGACCAATGCGCTTGGTGATTGGGAAAGGACCGTAAAAGTGGGAGCTAGTTTGTTTGATCGCTTGGTTCTCAAGGAATTTTGTCGGTATGGCTGGAGTTTCAAATAGACCTGCTGCCCCACTTGGAACTCAGCATCACGTCGTCAGAGATCATTGTAATGCTTCATCCTCAGCTGTGCTGCCGCCAAGTTGTCCTTCAATTCCCTCAACAACTGATCTCTGGTCGTTAGCACCTCATCCACCTTTGCTGTTCTAGCTGTTCCCGAAATGTATGACAATAGGATGGGTGGCTGCATATTGTACACGGCTTCGAAAGGACTCATTTGGATTGCAGATTGGAAGCTGGTATTGTAACAAAACTCAATCCATAGCAGCCATTTAACCCAAGTATGAGGTCTATCTGTTGTAAAACATCTCAGATATTGCTCCAACACCTTGTTTATTGCTTTGTTTTGGCCATCGGTTTGAGGGTGATAGGCAGAGCTGTAGTTGAAGGCAACCCCTTGTAAGCTGAAAAGTTCTTTCCAAAAAGTACTAGTGAAGGTTGGATCCCGGTCACATACAATCGAAGCCGGCATCCCATGCAATTTGAAAATTTCATCAAAGAACAACTTGGCAATAGATTGAGCCGAAAAAGGACGAACAATAGGAAGGAAATGGCTATACTTGGAGAGCCTGTCAACCACCACAAAAATGCCATCTTTTGCATGACTCTTTGGCAATCCACTAATAAAGTCCATGCTAATGGAAGTCTATATTTGTTGGGGTATAGGAAGTGGTTGTAATAATCCGGCTGGTGCTAATGTGGAACTCTTGAACTTTTGACAAATGTCACAATTCTACAAATAGTTCACCACGTCCTTGTGCATCCGAGACCAAAAGAAAACCGCTCTAAGTCACTTCAAGGTCTTTTGAATCCCTCATGAGTACCATCATAGAACTCTTTCAGAATGATGGGTATAATATCCATTTGAGAAGTCAAGTAAATCTGATGTTTGTAAAATAGGATGTCGTCCCTCACTTCCCACCTTGAGGACAGCTTGTTGTTAGCACATCGCTGGTTCAGCTTCAATAAATGCTCATTGCTAGTATAGGCTTGTTTGATCACCTCCAACCAACTCGGCAAAGCCACTGAGAGTGCTGTACAAGAGAGCGTCCCTGTTTGCTTGGTCACCTTTCCAACGGTTTCCAGTAAATTGCCTTCATGCTGTCTCGACAAGGCATCAGCAACTCTATTTTCCTTCCCGGGTTTGTATTCGATGACGAAGTCGTATCCTAATAGCTTCACCAACCATTTCTGTTGTGCCAGGGTATGAATCTGCTGATCCCATAAAAACTTGAGGCTGGAATGATCTGTTTGGACCACAAATGATCGACCCAACAAGTAGTGACACCACTTTCACAAGCTAACGGCAATAAATTTCTCCCATTCAATTTCTTACTAAAAATGCAATGGGCTGGTTTTGTTGCATCAAAACAGCCCCTATTCCCATCCCACTCGCGTCACACTCAATTACAAAGGGTATATTAAAGTTTGGTAACACCAATATCGGAGCCTTTGTGAGAGCTTGTTTCAGGTCATGGAAGGCTTACTCCGCGAGAAGGTCCCAATGATAAACATCCTTTTTCAGTAAATCCGACAATGGAGCTGCTAGAGTACCAAAGCCCTTGATAAATTTTCTATAATACCCAGCTAATCCCAAAAAGTTTTTATACTCTTAACTGATCTCGGCGTCGGCCAATTCACAATAGCCTCTATGTTTTCCTTGTCCATGCCAACACATTCGGATGAGATAACATGTCCTAAATACTGAATTTGACGCAACCCAAAAGAGCATTTTTCTTTCTTAGCATACAACTCATGTCTAAGCAACTCAGCTAGCGTCAATTCAAGATGGTATAGATGTTCATCTCAACACTTGTTGTAGATAAGAATATCATCAAAGAAAACTAAAATAAATTTTCTAAGATATAGAGTAAATACCTCATTCATCAAAGCTTGGAAGGTGGAAGGAGCATTGGATAATCCGAACGGCATAACCTTGAACTCATAATGCCCATGGTGTGTCCGGAAAGCTATTTTGTGGACATCATCTCCATACATTCTTATTTGGTGATAACCTGACCTCAAATCCAGCTTAGAAAAATAGGTAGTACCATGTAATTCATCCAAAAGTTCATCAATGTTGGGAATGGGAAACTTATCCTTTATCGTTGCCTTGTTGAGAGCCCTATAATCAACACACATCCTCCAACTTCCATCTTTCTTCTTGACTAGCAACACCGGAGCTGAATAGGGACTTGATGTAGGCTGAATTATTCCATCCTCCAGTAATTGTTTCACTTGTCTCTCAATTTCATTTTTCTGAAAGTAAGGATACCGATACGGTCTCACGGCTACCGGCAGCGTTCCCTCCTTGAGGTTCACATGATGGTCATGAGGGCGTGTAGGCGGCATCCCTTGGGTACAGCAAACACCTTGTCAAACCTTAGCAGTAGCTGATCCAATCCATCTTGTTGTTGAGCTGTTAAGGTAGTTTCCGGTTGACCCAAAACCCCGCCGTTTACCACTTGCAAGTTCATCAATAACCCCTGTTTCCTTTGTTTGAAAGATTGTGAAATACGCTTCTTATCACACAACTGATCCGGAGGAGTGATCTGCCTTCTTAATTCCACTATTTTCTCTTTATCTTTGAACGACATCGTGAGGATTCAAAGTCCCATAGGATTGGCCCCAACGTCTTCAACCATTGAATATCCAAAACGATGTCAATCTCTTGCAATTGAAGTATGAAAAATTCCGAAGTAGTAGCATATCCTAGAAATTCAATCTTGATAGGTAAACACCTTCCCCCACAACTCATTTGGTCGCCATTGGCAATCTGAACTTTGGGTCCATTGCTGGTTTCTTTCGGCAACTTCAATTTCTGAACCAGCTTTGCATTCACAAAATTGTGGGAGCTACCCGAATCAATCAGAATTCTCACTTGGTGTCCACCCACTCTTCCGAGAACCCTCATGGTGTTTGAAGTAATGATTCCCGTGAAAGCATTCAAGGAGATGGCTGGAGTAAGGGAGTCATCTTCCGGGTCACTATCGTCTTCCTCCGACAGTTCCTCCTCCCTCTCCACTTCAATGATGAATAACCTTTTACACTTGTGTCCAGGTACAAATTTCTCATCATACCTGAAACACAATCCAGCCTCCTTTCTCTCTTGCAATTACTTGATGATGAATTTCCGTCCATGAGGAATCTCCTTGAATTGTTGCTCTGCTGCTACCCCAACATCAGCCTTGACTAACCCAAAACTACCTCCCTTGTTAGACGGTCCAGCTGCATGTTGATATCCCATGTTCATTGCTCTCCCAATTGTTGTTGATTTCTGATTCACATGGTTCTCCAAATGTCTAGCCAGCCCCTGAGCGTCCAGTAAGGTGTCCGGCTTCCTAGCTTTCACCTCCATTCTCAATTGAGGCTTGAGACCACAAGTATAGCTGCTGATTCTTTGCTTTTCAATCATGCTTCCAGCTCTAGTGGCCAACCGGTTAAATTGAACGGTATACTCTTGTACTGATGTGTCCTGTTTTAACAGTGTAAGGTCGCCGTAAAAATCCTCATACTCTGAGGGACCGAACTGAAGATTCATGGCTTCCTTCAATTCAGGCCAACTAGGAATCCCATGATGTTCTTGCAGCATATCAAACCAAATTTGTGCATCATCCCCCAAATGAAAACTTGCCAATTCTACTTGCAATCTCTCTTGGACGTGATGCAGCTTAAAAAAATTTTCAGCCCTGCTAAACCATGAAATTGGGTCCTTAGTTCTATCAAACTTTGGGAAGCTGATCTTGGAGCATTTCAAGAAATTTTCATTTGGGTCTTCATAGGCAGTAATATCCCTATAATTTTGGACAGCGCCTTCCTGGTAATTTTGTCGAACAGGTGCTCTTCCTCTCCTGCCCATCCCGAAATGCTTCCTTCCTCCTTGCAGCAGCGTCTCTTCCCGCTGCTCTTGGTGGTGTAAACCCTGCAATCCATCCTCACAAGATCGCCTACCCTGCAATCCATCCTCACAAGGTCGCCTACCATGCAACCCATCCTCATAAAGTTGCCCCATCCCTGCTGAAATTGGTTGTGCTCCTGGATGACGATCAGCCATACCCTGCAACAGCCCCTCATGGTGTCGCCCCCTCTCTACTGATGTCAACAACACTTCTTGGGGACGTCTAGCATGGGATTCCAGCACCTCTTGGGGACGTCCAACATGGGATTCCAGCAATGGATCATCCCTCTCCATTCCCATTGTAGGAACCCTCCCCTGAATTGTCCCAATACCTTCTCTATTTTCCAAACTATCACTTCTTGATTGCAGTAATAAATCAAACTTTGATGACATATTGCTAAACACAGCAATCAATTGATCTTGAACTCCTAATCTGGGATAATTCATCAAGATGGGGTGAAGAAGACGTACCTCCCTCGACCTGCTCTGATACCAATCTAGAAGTGGTTCTCCTCCAAGCTCCACAACTAATTCCTTGCCCTTAGAAGGCTTGGAACTCTACTTTGCTGGTGCCATCTTGAGGATAAACTTCCTGGAAGAAGGGGTGAAAATCAACAACAACAATGGTGGAAGAAGGGCTGCAATTTCAGCAACTAAGGGGGAAGACCAGGGCGTCCTAGTTCTTGGGTTCCAAGAAAGGTTGGAAGGGGTGGAGCAATCTCCGAAGGGGTGAATTTGATTTTCAAAACAAAGTTGTTACACAATTCTGTTACAGCCCCCTTTATAGGCATTTTTCTAATAAAATTACCCAAACACCCCTACTCAATTACCCCTACTAATAAACCTACTAACAATATTACCCTTCTACTAACAATGCTAACAATATTCATAACACATATATAGGGCCACAATTAGCTGCAGCTGAAAAAAGTTATTAGAGATCGACTATCGAGAATCCATTAAATATCGGCAAACTTAGAAGAAATTGCAGCACAAGTCTTTTTTAAAAAAAACTTGCAACAAAAGAAGACCCTGCTCTTAAAAACACAAGAATTAGTAATTCGTGAATGACTTGTACTATCAACTAGTTTGATTTTAATTTTTATGCGGAGTAAAAAGTTTTAATTTTGATAAATAAAGGATAGCCCTAATAAAATCAAATGAAAAGTTAAGATGGCATCTGCTTGCAACAAACGAGAGGTCGTCTTCTGAGAGGCGAAATGCTACTGGGATGATGGGGGCATGGTATAGACCCCAAAGAGTACAATATTGCCACCTCTTTAAATCGTAAGTCCCAACTCTTCTCTTCCACGAGTGTAAGCTCCCAATCCAAAAGAAAGCTGAAAAGACTGTCAAGGAGGGGGAACAGGAAGAAGAAGAAGAATGGCTGGGTGGATTACTCTCTTGCAGCCTGCACATACTGGAATTACACAAACCTACATAGATATGTAGAAGGTATGTGGTCCGTACATGATACAGCATGTCCTGTGTGTGTGGTGGTGATCGCCCATTAACTAAACATGTTTGAATTGCATCGCATGGCATATGCTAACTCAAGTAGCTAGGGTTTAAGGGGTGCAGTTAGCTAGTTATTACAAACTATAGCTATCAATTTAAGCGAAGGCCTGGGAGTTTCAGCCAAACAAATTGTGATTGAAGCTATACTTGATTTAAGTAGCAACTAACAAATACCCTAGCGATGTTAATTATGCAAACATTGAAATATTTATATTAGATTATTCATTTAAAATTTTTAGTTCGTAATTATGATATAGAAAATAAGAAAAATTCAAATTTTTCGAGGGACAATTAATGAAACACACATTATAATTTTCTTATTGTGTTTTTTTTGTGTTGATCTCACGGAGTGATTATTAATTGTGCGATAATAAAACTAGCATAAGGTAAGCTATATTAAAGTTAGGAAATTTATCAAACCTAAACTCAATTGTTATCATGTTCTAAAATAATTCTTATTTAATTGTATGTAATGAAGATGAATTATTGTAATTTTTTCCCTAAGGTAATAACTTTAAAAGTTTTTAACCATACAATAATGGAGGGCTAAATGAACTCACATTAGCATTATTTAGCTGTGTGATATGCTTAGTGAACCACATAATTTAGTTATCAAATTCTCCTGTCTTTTGTTTTTATTTTATAACCAAGCGATGGCAACAAACAATCCAAGTATGTGATGTGTTTTTTACTAGTATTTAGCGATGTCTTTAATTTTATTGATGCCAAGTGGTTTATTTCAATTTTTTTATTAATCAAATTTTATTAACTAGTTGCTTTAGATATAACTCAATTCAATTACGATATTTTTTATTTGATTCTCAAAGTGAATCAAAATTAAAGTGTTACCGTCTACACGCTAATGGTCTCGGGGGTCCAAAGTATTTGGTCTCTTAGGAGGGGCTCCTCCCTTTCTCTCTCTTCTTCTTCTTTCCTCCTTTCTTCTCCTCCTCTTTTTTTTGCACACGAGCCCCCCTCTCTTCACATTTTTGCAACCTGGTATTTGTAGATGACGAGCTCATCTCCTCTCTTTCGATTAGCTCCACCATTTGGGGCGTATAATCTTCACCTAATTCAACTTATTCTATAATCTTCACGTTGATGCGACTATTGGTCTGGGTGAGGGAGGCGTGAATTCAACCAAGGGGTTCGATTATACGGTGGTTGGGTGCACACAGGGTTCGATCACAGGTTGGACGAACATCCCTCATTTGTAACAAGCAAGCTTGAAACTGCAATTGTGTAAGGCCGTAGAAAGCTGGTATACAAATAGATGAAAGCTTCATCCTCTCTCGACATGTATTATTCACGTTTATTGCCCTGCTTATTAGTTATGGTAGCTAAATCTTTAAAAAAGATGACATCTTTCACAAACTTTGACAATAAAACATCCCAAAAAGTGCATCTTTTAACTAAATTTCTTGCGTGGAGAGAGATAATGATTAACAGAAAAAGTTCTAAGGTTCAATAAAATATTGCAAAAACTATTAAAGGAAGAATCATTTCAATCGAGAACTACGGAAAATATAAAAAATAATGCATTGTGCACCTTTCTACGGATGCAATACGGCTCCAGACCGGTCAAAGAATTGCAACAACGAGGCATTCCCGGTTTCCCGTCCACTACGACTGCAGTCGTGAACCAGAGTATGAATGCAGCGTTTGTGACAGGACGTGATGGTGGCGACGGTGTTCGTCAACGAAACTTAGTTTCCGTTTGGACATGCACCTTCAATTACTGATGTTGCATGTTCAACTCTTATTGCATATCTAATTCCATATATTCATACACGAGAAGCTACAAATTTGACTCGGCATTGTTCACAAAATTTCTGACCTTCCTCTTCGTTTCCGATTACTCTATAATTTTTACATGTATAAATTTCATTTTTTTATGAGCCCAAAAATTCTTTCACAAAATCATACGACGGTGAGAACACCCGCGAGGATGCCGGCGAGAGCCATGACTGGAGTCTGTACTTGAAAGAGACGGAGGGACTCTACTTGTATATATATGCATTTGCATGTATACTTTTTAACGGACCTCGGGATTGACATTCGGAAGCCCGACTATTACCCGCAGCCCGGCTAAAACATTAGACCGACTTAATCTGATGTGGGCCGCCCAGGACCCACAACAATCATTTGGGAAAATTAGGCCCAGCCAAAGCCCAAGCCCAACTAGCCCGCCGTATTTAACCAGCCCAACTCATGGGCCTTCTCTTGAATAAAGAGGAATTTATGATTAAACGCTGGACTAATCTGTTGTTTGTGATTTCATGAATAATGAATATATCATCCTTGCCTTACACAGAATATGAAAAAATAAAAAAATTATATATATATATAATCCCCCTACCACTAAGTGGTAAAAAATTTGTACTAGAGTTATCTAGAGCCTTGCCTACTACTTCTCCTTTAATGTAAAGGGGCACGAGCTCATAATTAATTCTAAATGAGTGTTTTTACGTGATTAATTCTAAATTAGCATCGAGTATAAGTCTTTTAACTCTCCCTATCATTATGAAATTACATTCATTTTATAAAACTTTCTTATAAGTTTTATTGTCTTGTACATTCTCTTCTTCACACTCATGTTTTGTTGTCTTAGTACTATATCATTTGAAGGCATACTTATTAGTAAGAAACACTCTATCAAATAATTAAGTAAAGAACGCTTGTTAGTGTTTTTCGGAAAAAAATGATATCTTTTATAATTTCTCATTAGTGAATATGAACCAAAAGAAAATATTATATACACACAGGCGAGTTTTTATTTTGTTTGCATCATATTATTTACTATTTAGAATATACTTATATATAACTCTGAAAATATTCTACTAAACGAATTTTTTCTATATGAGATACAGCATTTATCTGGAACAGTATAATGCATTTTACTAATAAAAATCTACAAAAAATAAATATAAAAATAAATAATTTGAATAATTACATATTTTCAAATAAATCACTTAATTTTAATTCTTTCATTGTAATTATCAAAATAATTGTAATAAAAATTAATTTAAAAATATTTTTTAATTAATATATTTTAAATAATTTAAAAATAAATTATAATAACGTCAAAAAAATAAAAACTTGCTAATATCATAATCATCCACTGTAGTTTGTATACATTTAGTCCCTCATTACGTAGAACCTACTAAAAATATTGTATCAACAGAAGTAACTAAGTAATTATTACGAAGAAAAAGTGCGACGATTTTTTAAAAAATTATTTCAGAGAAAGGAAGAGGAGTGGTACACGTTTTAACTAATTTAATGGAGCAGAACAGAAGCCGACGTCGGTGTCCCTCCTTCCCTCGCCGACCTCACCATCTCCACTCTTCATATATATAAACAATCCTCACAGGCCACCTTCTCAACTTAGCTATTCCCACCGATCATTCCCCCAAACCACCCAAAACTTTGTCATCCAACGGCCATGCAAGCCGCATCCATCTTCCTCCACCTCTCGCTCTTCCTCTTCTCCACCATCTCAGGTACTACTGTCAACTCCTTCCCCCTTTATACTATGCATTCTAGCTATCTAGCTAGCTGCTTAGTTTGTTGTTGGTTGAGTTTGAATATATTGTTTGATTGGAATCTTGCAGGTCATGCAATGGCGGCCACCTTCACTCTCACCAACCACTGCTCCTACACGGTCTGGCCGGGGGTGCTGTCCGGTGCTGGCACCGCCCCGCTCGACACCACCGGCTTCCCACTCCAGAATGGCGAGTCCCGGCAGCTCAGCACCCCCGCCAACTGGTCGGGCCGGTTCTGGGGGAGAACGCTCTGCTCAACGGACCCATCCACCGGAAAGTTCACCTGCGCCACCGGCGACTGCGGCTCCGGCGCCGTGGACTGCTCCGGCAGTGGCGCCGCCCGCCGGCGACCCTGGCCGAGTTCACCCTCTCCGGGGCGGGCGGGATGGACTTCTACGACGTCAGCCTCGTCGACGGCTTCAACCTCCCCATGTCGGTGGTGCCGCAGGGCGGCTCCGGCAACTGCACCACAACCGGCTGCGCCATCGACCTCAACGTCGCATGCCCGTCGGAGTTGAAGGTGGCGGCGGCGGGGAGGGGGTGGCCTGCCGGAGCGCCTGCGAAGCTTTCAACGAGCCCCGGTACTGCTGCTCCGGCGAGTACGGATTGCCGGAGACCTGCAAGCCGACGGCTTACTCCGAGTTCTTCAAGGCAAACTGCCCGAGAGCTTATAGCTACGCATACGACGATGGGACCAGCACGTTCACCTGCGCCGGCGCCGACTACTTCATCACCTTCTGCCCCATCGCCACCAACAGGAAGACGGCGGGGCACCCCGAGGAGGCGGATCTGCCGGACAACACGATGATGATTATGGACGGTAAGAGGTCAGTGGCGGCCGGCCGTGTCAGCGGCGGCGCCGCCATGGCTGCCGTGTCGGTGCTGCTATTGGGGACATGGACGTGGTGAGAAGTTGGTGGGCGGACGGACAATTCGATTGGTTGATAAGCTTTGCTCAGATAACAAGTGAGGATTGAAATCTACTAATTGAGTTTAAGGAGAGGTTATTGGTAAAGATTTAGAGGTTGAGATATGAGGGTTATTTTGAGATTGGATTTAGAATTTGGTTTTAAAGGTTATAAAGGGTGAGATAGAGGTGAATTTTTTTTATTGATAACTTTTGGAATAATTTGTCTTTTGAAATGACATAGCGAGTTACACAAATATTGGAGTTTTTGTATTCTTTTCTTAATCTAAAATTTGGGCATCTCATGTTCACCTGTTCTAAAGAACGGAAATCTCTTGAAGTAGGAAAGTAATCTATTCTATATTCAAATTTTTGCCATTTTTTATACTATTTAAAACTTATTTTTGGAATGGTCCAATAATATTTTTTCTCTGTATATATACTACTCCTTTGTCCCCTCGTGTATAATCCTAAGAGTAATCGGATTTAGAATGTCAAAATAATTATTTTAAATTGGTCTAAATGTGCAATTAATGTCCGATGAAAAATAACAAATCTTATGATTTTGACTTTCCTACGTGGTCAGGAAGAGGCCCAAAAGGGAAGAAGAATTCTTCCTTCTTCTTTCTTCCTTTGGAGGAAGCGAAGTTTGTCAACTCAGATGTAACGGCATACGTTGGCTCATATTTTAATGCCGTAATTTGACTCCAGTTTTGTGGGTTACCAAAGTTGAAATGGTTCTGTTCTGACTACTGGTGTGACGTTCTGCCTAATTAAGGAGAGACCTCTTTTTAATTCAATTCAATGCATATATTGATTATAACAAGTTATTCCTAATTAAGGCGACAATGCTTTTGACCTACATGATATTTTTGTTTGAGCATTTTGATATTTTGTGCTTCATTTCACACCGTCGAATGAGGGCTTCTTCTTTTTTCAGAGAAACTTGGAAGTAATGTGTTGCCATTTTAGCAGATCACACACTATGGTCGCGGTGCGAATATTAATAGGATTTATTAACCATGTTTGACAAGCAATTTGCATCGGGTTCTTGCAAGATATGATAGGCAGCAACGGGCACTCACCAAATACAGTACCAAAATCGGCCCACACGATTTTCTTGAAAATTTAATTTATAGAATCTAGCATGTTGTTATTATAATCATGGTTGCATAAATCGGAATCGGAATCGGAATCGGTTTTCCAGTGAATCGGAATCGGAATCGGAATCGGTCTGAATCGGCCAGGAATCGGTTCAGTTGAATCGGTCCAAATTAATTTAATCAGTTATATATAATAATTTGACAATTTATAATATAAATATATTAAAATTAATTATTGATGTTATTTTGATATTATTCTGTGTATTATAGTTTTTGATATTTTTAAATATTTTTTAAGATTTTTTTAAATTATTTCGAATTAATTATTATTTTTGACTCGAGTTAGACTCGAGTCAACTTTTAATTACAAGAATGCCACCGTGCGATTTTTACCCCCCCCCGCCGCCGCCGGCGGCCCGGTCGGCGGCGAGTCTCGCGGCGGCGATGTCGGAGGATGTCGGCAGCCCGGTCGATGTCGGCAGCCCGGCCGGACGAACCGTCGGCGGCCCGAAGCCGGCGGCGGAGTCGGCGGCGATTCGTGCGTGCCCGATTCGGTCCGGCCACGGGTGGGCGGCGACGTTGCGAGGTCGGCGGCGAGGTCGGCAGCCCGGTCGGCGGCGAGCGCGGAGTCGGGGCCGCACGGCGGAGGCGGAAACCGGGCGGCGGCGGGCGGACGAGCGGCGGCGGTGTCGGGGAGCGGGTTTGATTTTAGGTTTTTAAAATCCAAATTACTATTTTACCCATGCTTAAATAATTTAATAAAAATCATACCTAGGGTATTTTGGTAATTTCCTAAAAAAACCGATTCCGATTTAAATCGCGACCGATTCCGATTCCGGATGGCCGATTCCGGGGTCGCGCCCGATTCGGCCTCGAAATCGGATCGGCGCGACGCCGATCCGATTTAAATCGGCCGATTCCGCACGGAATCGGCCGATTTCTGCAACAGTGATTATAATATAATACACAAGTTACATGTACCTAATATGCAATAATCTAATTAAATCTTGTGCGACCGCCCCAATTTATGATTCCTAATCACGTCAATATTCGAGACAGGCATATAACATTCTCAAGGTGGAAAAATTTTTTCATCAATATGTTTAGCATTTTCTTATATTACATAATATAATTGATCTTTGAATTAATGACTAATATTGCTTGAGTTTTTTTCCCCAAAGCAACATAATTAGAGTTTTTATTTTTAGGTGATAATAATTATTAAACTGGCCCGCCACGCGGACCACATTCATGGCTCCTAGAAAAGGGTGGTCAACCTCTTGGGGCATCACACGTGAGTGAATGCCTATGCACCACGTTTAACAAGTGGCACAAAACACATTTTTGGTTGATGCCAAAATCAAAATGGACCTGGCTAATGAGTGTGAACCAATGCAACGAACCATGTTTCTGCTATTACACCAGCCGATAAGACGCCCTGCTAGAAGATAACCCATGCATTCCCACCAGTGAGGGTATCTGAATTTAGCAAAACAATGGTGGAAAATGACCCAACATTGATACGCGTTATCACGAAGAGCTTTGAGACAAAGGGAATAAGAATAAAGTTGCTAAAATATGAAAGGTGTCCACCTTTTCTCGTCGACTTTAAGTCTGAAGTGGTCGTCTCTATTACTCCCAACCAGCCAAAACTGATCACACAAACCCAATTTCGTTTTCCCGGCCGAAAGCTTGGGTTGTGATTCGTTTGTTTGCTTCAAGTGATTGAACTGCAGCTAAGTTTCAAGCTTTGGTTGTCCATACTCCCCAATGGACGGTATTGAAGATTCGTTTGGTTGATTGAGCTAGCCGATATAGATGGTTTTGGTTACGGAGGACTCGATCGGCTGTGCAATGAGCACTGTGTTGAGTTTCTCTCACCTATTTGTATTAAAAAACTTAATTATCAAGTTTTTAAGTTTTCATTTATCACACTAATAATTTGTATTTCGTATACCTATGTGTTATTTTGTCATTTTCTATAAAAAATTAATAAGGTGACTTTTAAAATTCTACTCATATTCTTTTATATAAAGGATAATTCTGTTGATGTTAAATAGAATATCATCTTGAGAGTTTTTGCGCACATTAAGCTAATAAAGGGAGAGTTTGGAAAACTTCATCATCATCTCAAGTTGAATTCGGGGTCATAAAACAAGGTGTGAGGTTGATACAATTTTCTTTTAAGGTGTATGTTAATTTTTAAAAATTGTATTTTTTAGATCTTGTTATTTGTCTGATTTTTATTAGGAGAGTTTTGTCAAATTTTTATTTGATACTTAATTATAAAAGATTTTCTTAATCGAAGTTGATCGAGTAAGTTGGTTTTCTTTTTTCTTAATTTGGAGGAAAGTTTCTATCTATTTTTATTTTGATGTTTCATATACATCTTATATTTGTTTTCATTTCATCTTAAGAGGAAATATTTTCTAGGTTGTTTATGCTAGAGTGTCTATTTCCTAATAAATAATATGAGAACTTGGTTAGCTTTGGTTTTTCTTTTTGTTTATCTTGGTTTTGGGTAGTAATCTTTTGTGTCAAGATGAATGATGAGAAACATGTTAAGATGGTCACCCTTAAAGGTAAGTCTAATTGGCATTACTGGAAGGGTCGTATGATTGATTATTTATTCACTAAGGATTTATATGATCCAATTCTTGATCCTCCTGAGTCGTCGAGTTCCAGTCCACCATTGAGTGCTACTCTGGTTGTAACTGATGAAGGGAAAGCTCCTTTAATTTCTCCTCCTCTGCCTATTACTAAGGTTGAGTCGAGTGTCACAACTGAATGGATCAAGATGGACAAAAAATGCATAGCTTTGATCAGACAATGGTTAGAACAGAATGTATATAACCATGTGACGAGAACAAAAATAGCCAAAGAGCTTTGGGATAAGCTCTTATATATATATATATATGAGAGAGACACTCCTAAAAACCAAAATTTGTTGGTCAGAAGGTTGATAAATATTTGGTATAAGGATGGGACAGAAGTCAGTGACTACATCACTAAGATGCAAGATATATTAACTCAATATCTACTTTGAATATGCCTCTTGCTGATACTTGATAAACTTGTCTATTATTGAATACTCTACTGGAGTCTTGGGAACCTTTAGCTATTTTTTGAATATTTTTGACAAGCAGTTGACTTTTGATATGGTTTCAAATTGTCTTTTGAGTGAAGATGTGAGAAGGAAAACACAACAGGTAACCTTCTCTAATTCATCTCAATCTTTGATTTTTAAATTTTGTTCTCGGGGAAGATCAAAAGTAGGAATCCAAGTAGAAAAGATAAGAGTAAGGAAGGTCTAAATCCATAAACAAGACTTTCAAGTGCTTTTATTCTGATAAAGCCGGCCATAAGAAACAGAACTGTTACAAATACAAAAAAGATCTAAGAAATAGTAAGGTGTTTGACAATAAGAGTGAAGATGATAAGACTGTCAATGTTGCAACAAAAGATATACTAATCATACTTGATGTTGGAAATAATTGTTTGACAACTAATGATGATATTAGTTGGGTGATTGATTCCAGTGTATCATTTCATGCTACCCCATTTAGAGATTTCTTCAACGCTTATGTGATAACTGATCTAAGTGTGGTGAAGATGGGCTAAAATTTTTGGTTATGGTGATGTGCATATTATGACCGATTCTGGTTGCAAACTTGTTTTGAAAAATGTGCCTCATATTCTTGATTTAAGATTGAATTTGATATCAACAGGTGTGCTAGATGACGAGCGCTATGTTTCACAATTTTTATGTGGGTTATGGAAATTGGTGAAAGGTTCTTTAGTGTTTACTAAAGGGAAGAAGTGTGGTGGTCTTTATAAGACTACATCTAGTCTGGTTGACGGAGAGGTTAATGTTACCTCTATTATTCTCACAGCTGATTTGTGGCATAAAAAGTTAGGACACATGAAAGAATAAGGGCTAGAATTTTTGAAGAAGACAAACTATCTTTCACAACTTGATGGGACAATACTAAGTTCTTGTGATTATTGTTTGGCTGGAAAACAACATAGTGCTTCTTTTATATCCACTAGCAAAAGGAAGATACAAATACTTGAACTTGTACATTCTGATGTCTGTGTTCCAATGGAGATAAAGTCTCTTGGTGGGGCTTCTTATTTTGTCACTTTTATTGATGATGCTTCAAAGAAGGTATGGTATTACTGTTTGAAGAATAAATGTAATGTGTTTAATACTATCAAATTATTTCATGTTCTTGTAGAGAAAAAAACAGGGAAGACTTTGAAATGTTTGAAAAGTGATAATGAAGGTGAGTATTATTCTAATGAGTTTCAGGTTTATTGTGATAAACATGGCATTTGGCATGAGAACACTGTTTCCTATACCCCACAATTAAATGGAGTGGCTGAGAGAATGAACAGAACAATTCTATAAGGGGTTAGGTGCATGCTTTCTACAACAAAATTACCTAAAAGATTTTGGGCTAAAGTTGTTTGTACTGCTTGTTATTTAATTAACAGGTCTCCTACACTTGCTTTAGATGGAGATGTTCCAAAAAAAGTTTGGACTAGTAGGAAGGTAAAATACACTCATTTAAGGGTGTTTGGCTGTAAAGCCTTTGTACATATGCCAAAGAAATTAAGGTCTAAGCTTGATAGTAGGACATTTGAATGCATATTTCTGGGTTAGGGGGATGAAGAATTTAGTTCCAGACTTTGGGATCCTAAGGAGAAAAAGATTGTTCAAAGCCAGGATGTAGTGTTTCGAGAGAATTAATTTCTGGAGGACTTTGGGAATGAAATAACTACTCAAATAATTGTAGAGAATATTATTCAAGATGTTGCTGAATAGATTAATGAAGAAGTCAAAGATGACATTCTTATTTCTTTGCCTTGTGAAGGTGAAGGTGAGGATAATGATATTACTAATGATACAATTCTTGATGTTGTTGATGAATAGGTACATGATGGTGATCGGGTTATTGATCAAGGGGAGGCTGATGCTACTAGAACAAAATTTGGTAGAATTGTTAAGCCATCCACAAAGTATCCAAAGTCTACTTATGCGACTCTCATAGAAAGTGATGAGCCTGGAGACTTCAGTGAAGTTCTTAGTCACAAAGAAAAAAACAAATGGGTAAGTGTCATGTTAGAGGAACTAAAATCATTGTACGTGAACAAAATGTATGAGCTTGTCAATCTTCCTAAGGAGAGAAAGGTTTTGAAGAATAAGTGGATTTATCGGCTTAAGCATAAAGAATGTAACTCACAACCAAGGTACAAGGCAAGATTTGTGGTGAAAGGTTTTAGGCAAAAGAAAGATATTGACTTTGACAAAATTTTCTCACCTGTCGTAAAAATGTCTCCAATCCATTGTGTGCTAGGTTTAGCTACAAGTATGGATTTGGAGGTTGAATAATTAGATGTGAAGACTGTATTTCTCATAGTGATCTTGATGAAACAATATATATAGAACAACCTAAGGGTTTTGTAGATAAGGAAAAGAAACAGATGGTGTGCATATTAAAGAAAAGCTTGTATAGCCTCAAGCAAGTTCCTAAAGAGAGGTACTTCCAAGTTAGGTTTATGCTTTGAAGGAGGTAAGCCTATATTATCATGTTATACTGATGTAGATATGGTTGGTGATCTTGACTCTAAGAGGTCTACTTCTGGGGTTGTTATTACTTTTGCGGGTGGTGCTATTTTTTGGTAGTCCAAATTGCAAAAGTGTATTCCTCTATCCACAACTGAAGCTAAATTCATTGCAGTTACAGAAGCTTGCAAAGAGGTTCTATGGTTGAAAAGATTTTTGAATGAAATTGAGATAAGTCAAGATAAGTATAAGGTACTTTGTGATAGTAAAGTGTTATACATGAGTAAGAACTCTAGTTTTCATTAAAAGAGTAAATACATAGATGTTCGTTATCATTGGGTAAGAGATGTATTGAAGAGAAAGTTATTAATCAAGATTGTGACAAATGACAAACATTTATTTTGACAAAGTGGAGCTAGTATGGAGAATTTTGTTACTACTTATGTCTAGTTAGCTTATGGATTCATGAAGGGGAGGATTTGTTGAGTTTCCCTCACCCAGTAGCATTGAAAAACTCAATTGTCAGTTTTTGGCCTTTCGTTTATCACACTAATAGTTGGTGTTTCGTATACCTATATGTAATTTTGTTATTTTCTATAGAAGTTTAATGAGGTGACTTGTAAAATTTTACTCATATTTTTCTATATAAAGGAGAATTATATTGATGTTAAATAGAATATTCTTTTAAAAGTTTTTTAGCACATTTGGCTCATAAAAGGAAAGTTCGGAGAAGTTCTTCATCAACTCAAGTTGAAGTCGGAGTCATAATCCACAGAGTGAGGTTGATCGGAAGTTGATCAAATTTTCTTTTGAGGTGTATGTTAATTTTTTAATTTCTCATATATTGTATTTTTCAAGAATTGCATTTTTCAGATCTTATTATTGGTCTCATTTGTATTAAGAGAGTTTTGTTAAATTTTTATTCGATACTTGATTGTAAGAGATTTTCTTAATCGAAATTGATCGAGCAGGTTGGTTTTATTTTTTTCCTAATTTGGAAGAAAGTTTCCATTTATTTTTATCTTAGTGCCTCCTATTCATCTTATATTTATTTTATTTCATCTTAAGGGGAAATATTTTCTAGGTTGTTTATACTAGAGCGTCTATTTCCTAACACACTGATGTGATTTGGTCGTGCAAAATTACGGGTGACAATGAGTTGATCTTACATGATTTTTTTGGAACTAAAAGGGTATGTGAATCTGGGTTAATTTGTGATGCATATTGCATGTCACAAAAGAACTTAATTCACAAGCTATATTGAGCATTTGTAGAGATTTGACCTTTCTTATATATGAGAGAGTTTCTTGACGAGAATGGTGTAACCAAGGTACACTTGAATCACGAATGATCAAAGTTGAGGATAAAAGTGGGGAAAATGAATTTGGTGATTGATCCATGGAAGGGGAATTAGTATACGCCCTCTGTACTAACCAATTACTTCATCTATGGAAAGTTGGGAGAAATGCCAAAGCACTAAAGCAAATGTATACGTATGTATGAGTCCTTAAAACGCTCGAATGGTACACAAGAAGTTAGCAAATCCATTTGTCCATGGCAAAAGACGCACAAAACGCCATCAACTTCCTTGCGCATTGCTCCTTTTGTGATGCAATTCTTATCGAGATCATGAGGAGACGAGCCTTTGGACGTCATTGACAAATATTTAACACTACTACAGACCTCTGCATGTTGCGCTCTTTTGACCACTTGGATCAATCTCTTGTAAGATTTGGTTTTTTGTCAACAGTCAGTGCTAAACCGACGTCAAAAGAAGAAATGGTATCAACATGGAACAAATAAAAACCAGGTCATGTAATTTCAATGGTAGCAATTTTTTTTGGGGGGAAATTAATAACGACTAAAACCTGGAGTATCAGCTAGCAAATTGAAGTTGAAGGAGCATTTTTTGGCAACTAAAGCAACTATCGAGCTTTACAAAAGCATGTTGGAATCATGAAGATGAATCGATGATGATCCGCTTTTGCGTAGACTTTGCATGGGCATTTGCTATATAACACCGACCAGATATATATTACCTTATCATGCAAACACTGCTGGACATTGGATGCCATTGCCAAGCTTTGGTAAAGGCAAGTTAAAGCAAGAGCGAGTATGCTAATCCAAAGGAGGAATGAGATGGAAGAAAGGCCTTATCTCCATCTATGTACACATAAAAAGTTCAGAGAACAAACATGGAGGACACGTCCACAGAGTTGTTGCTAGGTCATATATATGAATCATCAGAAGATAAGGAAAAAATATCTAATATATTCCCAAAGCATTTTTCTCGTATCTAAAACAAACCAGCAACCTTATCTCGTGTATATGATTATCCAAAAGCATGCATGATGCACCCAGAGAAGCTGCCATATTTGCACGTCGTGGAAAGTGAGTATTTTCAGAGTACAAACGTCATGCATGCAGAGCGTTTTGCTTTTATTGATGAGTACAAACAACTGTCAGCTGTTTTGCATGCACGTAGAGAATCAGATGCAAACAACGTCTTGGAAAATGAGTTTAAATCCCAATTCTTTTCAAGCAATATCGTTTTGTTTGAATTGGCTCATTAACATATTATCAATAATTTCCTTCCACATGACGCTATATATAGACAAACAAATGTACACCTAGAATTTTTGCTAGATGACATTATAGAATACTGTGCCATAGAACTATTTTTTTAATGTAAAATATACGTGCGTTCGATAATATTGCAAGAGTGGAAAAGGAAGTGTTATATGTACATGACAACATTAGCGTACACAGCAACTACTTGGTTGGGCATTTGCTCAATTGATTTGTGATAATTTCTCATACTCTAATTTCGCTCAATGACACGAATCAAACCAGGCTTAAACTAGGATGGAGCAATAATTAGGACGATTAATATGTAATCAAGTAAGCCAATGGCAATGCCTAAGACCACAAGCCCACGATATCCAAAACAGAACCCTGCATGAACATGAGTAACCTCAATAAACGCAATCAATTACAATAAAAAGACGAGCAGGCCCATCTATCATGGCCCACGTGATTTCCCCTTCTTAGAGCCGGGGTGGGGGTGGCATTTAGCCTAGCATTTGGCGAACTATACTTTAATTTGGACTTAAAATAGCTTGGGACTTCAAATTTTACCCAAAAAAATGTCCCCTCGTTAAGAATTTTTCATATATAACTTTTCTCTTCATTAATTAAACCTGCATGCATAATGAAGACATTGGTATATATATATATATATATAAAAGTTCTGTGGTGTGCTGTATGAGAGTCGTTAAATCGTAATGAGAGTTACTGGATCATAATTGAATGGCTCTCATTTTATAAAATGTATACAGCACACAACAAAGTTTTATATATATTACAGAGATTTTATATCTTATATCTTATTACATGAATTAAAGTGGCATCTGGTATGTGGAAAAAAGGTCCCACCATGTAATAATAGGGGACATTGAAAGGTTATTTTTAGGCTGGACCCCCCAGCGGCTAGTGGCTCCCACGAGGCATTTTTCATCTACGTTATTGATGGTGTGTAGTGCGTAACAGTCACGGACCCCCAACGGTCGAATCTGGACACGAACGAGACGGGGGAAGGGGGGACAAAAGCCGGACGGCCTAACGGCAGGATTCTGACGGCCGAGGCAGCTAACGGTCGATTCTAGGGGTTAGTAAACCGCAGCCTGTCATCACAAATGACCTCTGTGGACCCACCTACGTGTAATTGATTAATTACCATTCATAGCCATAGGAGAAAAAAATAAAAAATAGCACAATAAAATAATAATATGATTAGGAAAAACAAGGAACTCGGAGATCATCCATTCTTTTCCACGTAAAAAAACTCAACGTTATCGAATTTAGATTATAATAATATGTATATAATATATAACTCTAATGCATCAATAATCGAGGGAAGCTTCATATATTCCGCTATAACATCATAATATTAATAAACTGTTAAATCCCCAATCCTAATATCTTGAAGACGTAAGAATCAAACAAAAAATGGTTGCGACAGTGATGTTACACGCTACAGCATTACCAAAACTATGAGGAGCTAAAAATATGATTATATGTTAATTATTATAAGTAAAATCAACATATGTAGGATGCTATATATTAATGCAGCTTTGGTTTGCTTCGACGTCGGTTACAAACTCTTTCTCCTTGCTCCCCGTTCTTGGTCTCCCTCTCTCACTGCAAGATCCATTAACCGCCATTAATGCAGCTTCCGACTGTCGGTTTTTTTTTTTTGCTTCAACGGTCGTAGCACTTCCACTGTGAGAAGGGAAGACCAAGAGAGACTTGAGCAAGGAGGGAGAAGGTGGTAGAAGCTAGAAAAAATAGTAAAGCAGAACTTGGTGGATCATACGTTAATATAGCCATGAAAGATCACTTGTTTCTTCTTGGATTGCTTCTTCTATCCCTTCTCAGAGGTGGTACACTGTGTTCGTTTGTGGGTAGATGTTAGCGTCATGTTTTTTCATCAAAAGCTTGAATCTATTTTACTGATTACTTGTTTTATTTTCCGGTGAATGTTGTATACCAGGTACTTCTCCGGCAACGTTCACAATCGTAAACAGCTGCGCCTACACTGTTTGGCCAGGGATCTTGTCCAGCGCCGGCAGCCAGGCGTTGGAGACGACTGGGTTCGAGCTCCGGCAAGGCGCCACCCGCTCCTTCCAAGCCCCAACCGGCTGGTCCGGCCGCTTCTGGGGCCGCACCGGATGCTCCTTCGATGGCGAAGGGCAGGGCACCTGCTCCACCGGCGACTGCGGCTCCGGCCGGGCGGAGTGCGGTGGCTCCGGCGCCGCCCCGCCGGCCACCCTCGCCGAGTTCACCCTCGGCGGCGGCGGCGGGATGGACTTCTACGACGTCAGCCTGGTCGACGGCTACAACCTGCCGATGTCGGTGACGGCCGCCGGCGGCAGAGGCGAGTGCGGTGCCACCGGCTGCGCCGCTGACCTCGGCCGCCGGTGCCCTGCAGAGCTCCGGGCCGGCGCCGACGGCGAGGCTTGCCGGAGCGCGTGCGAGGCGTTCGGCAGGCCGGAGTACTGCTGTAGTGGGGCGTATGGTTCGCCGGATACTTGCCGGCCGTCGGTGTACTCGGAGATGTTCAAGACGGCGTGCCCGAGGTCGTATAGCTACGCCTACGACGACGCCACCAGCACCTTCACCTGCGCAGGTGCAGATTATCATATCACTTTCTGCCCTGCAACAACAAGGTAACAAAATCTTTGTGGCTATTCATTCATCAATCAAAAACAAAAGATTGCATTTTTGCTTTTACTATATGTGTTCATCAACAGAGTCAACTGATTAAACAGTTTATAATCGTTTTCATGATAGTTTGTTTGATACCACAATCAACAAAGTAACCATCCCTACGTTTATGTTTTCATCATCAATACTTTGTTTTCAATACATTGTTTTTTTAACCTTATTTTGGCGTGGATTCCCATCAGCAGTTCACCTTCAAGTCATTACGATCTTTTGATTGCCCAATGCTTTATTCTTGGCTGTTTATTTGTTCATTTTGGATCCAAGTTTTTAGAAATCTGAGTATACGTGCATTTTTTTATGGCTATGGGGTGCATCGTGGAGTGGGATTGTCTAAATTCAACTCTAATTGAGTATTTGGTATAGATTTATTCTTGTGAGTATAATGTGATAAAAAATGATTAGTGCCTTAGTGGTCAAATGAATAAAGCTGAAAAAAAAAGTGAGAAAGATTAAAGTTTTCCTCTTATATTCTTTTTCTTTTGTTCTTCCTCCTCTCTTTTGGGTGCAGATTTGATACTCTTGCTTTCTTTTCTTCCTTTTTTATTCTTTAGTGCCCAGAAATCGATCCAAGATTCTCCGATGAGTGGTGACCAGTTGGCCGGAACTCCGGTCACCCCGGCCACCGGCGCAGACAGAGGTGTAATTTTTGGGGATAATGGTGATCAAAACCGAGAAGAGAATCCTTCATTTCTAGCAAACTTGGCCACTGCAGATGCAAGCACAGGAATCCACTTAACGCACCAGACAACACCATTCATTGCTGTTCTGGCTGGCTTGATCTTCCTCTCTATTTTATCTTTTAGCTGTTAGATGGACTGACTTGCTTCACCTCACCTCCATGGTCCTCTCCAAATGGGAGAATTCTTATCCTAACTTCATTCATTTCATAAAGATGCAGTCCGTGGTGGGGTTGATGGGCAATTCCATTTAGGTTGGACAAATTTCATATGTATTATACCATTTTCAGCTGTAATTCAATATGATGTAGTTGTTCTTGATGTGATGATGGTGCATGCTCATATTTGTCAATTTATCTCATATAATCTGATCTGCCCATACTGATACAGTCGAAAGTGGTTAAAGAGACAACAGTACTAGATTATGATCCTTCTCTCTTTCCCTGCTTCCCTAGCTTCCCCTTTGCAGATTATCTTGCTTTAGTGTAAATCTATGGTTTCTGAGTTGGATGGATGGTGTGAATGACCGATCATGAAGACCACTTTGCTGTTTTGGCAAGCTTTTTCAAATCCTCGGTTGTTACTCTTTTTGTTCTTGAGGGACTAAAAATATGATGACAATCTGAAGCGTGCACCGTTGTTATCATTAGGGGGATCCATTTGCCAAGAACAGATTAGTCAATCAATTGCAACTCTTTAATTAGTTGCATCTTGACAATATGGGGGAGGGCCTACGGCAGGTGATTAGCACACGCAAAGGTGACCTGACTCGGTTTGGTTTTAACTCGGGTACAATTAATCGTTAATTGGTTTTTTTTCTTAAAAAAGAAACATCAAAAGTTTGTTTCATCAAAAGAGAACTAAGGTTTAAGTTCTCTTATTGCTATATTTCTTGATCGTAAATAGACAGACTTCTACCTTGTTGCAAAAATATGATACATTTGTGGTGAGTAAATTTAGAGGAGTTTCACTTTATTCCTTTCAGACATAGATGGCGGCTGAAACAAGAATCCATCAATAAAGCAATCTTTTTTCCATGAAGATAAAAACGATTACACAGATTCTGCTAAAGTTTCGTTTCAGCAGTTGGAGACAGGATGCAAATCTTTTCCTTGAAGCAAAGGGCATCATCAGATAAAGTTCAACCATTGATTGAAACCTTCAAAACCCATCACTATTTTTTTAAAGATATAGGGTAGCAGTGAAGATCATTTTGTTTCCTCATTTTTCCTCACAAGTTGTATCAGAAAGAACATTCGTCAAAAAAACTTCTTACATCATCGATTTTAGTTGGTTAGCGATTAATGATTTCCATTTAATATATACCATATGTTGAGTATGTAATGGCTAAATATGAAGAATGAAAGAGTATAAAAGCTTAAAATGAGTAAGAAAAGAATATCATGCATCCTGTATACCAAAAAACCATGTCAGACCAGACTCAGCAACACACACTTGATAAGTAGTTGAGATTAAAGTACCATTAATGAACAAACAGCTAATTAAAGATACAAAAGCGATGCTGCTAAGAATACGCAGTAGGCGGTGAAAAGGGGTTTGAAGATGAGATTCCTGTTGTAGTGGGATTTGTGTCTGGTCCATGTTTCCAAAGCTCTTTGCTGCAAAAGACACCCATAGCTTTGCTGATCTTTTCATTTATGTAATCTCAAGAGTTGCCAATGAAAGCAAAGTTAGAGAACTCCTTTGCCTACAAAAAATGGCCCTTGTTAATGCCCAACAATCTGAAAGAGCTACCATCCAACTTGATTCCCCGCTTATTCCGTTAATCCTTGCCCTCATTTTTTGGGGAGAGAACTTGCCATAAAATGTTTTCTATTAGGTGTATTTGTTTAATGTTGAAAACAAACTGGCTTTCTTATCTTGAAGATGAGCCATTCTGCTGGAAACCCATATCCACCTAATTCATGGATTCGCAAACATGGGCGTGGACAAAGAGAACCTCATCTGTTGGTTTACATTTGCATAAAAGGTTTGTCTAGTTCTGAAAAGGCATGAGTGTTAGCCGAATACGACTAACAGGAAGCTGTGGCCATTTGGGCAAGTCATTGGATTCAGACATAATTGTGATTGTAGGGTTCATAGTTTTGGTGCTTTGATGCTAAAGTGGAAACGAAGATGGATGATTTCGAATCACCAAAAAGAGTAACTTGATAATATAACTTCGCAACCTCGGGCATGTCACTAAAGTCCACAGAACAGCGAATTAGTCCAAGCTAAATAGCACAATTGCACCTCAAAATTTCAGCTTCCATGGCTACGAAACATATGACGCATGAGAACAAACGACCACAAAGACTCTTCCTAAAACTAGAAGTGTAAGTAGTCCGTCTGCATTTCCTCTCTCATCCTGAAAGAGGTGGTGGGTGGTAATAGCACAAGAAATTAATTATCATTGCCTAGATTATGATTTTGTCAAAGCAATCTACAACTCATCCTTCAATGGAGATTCCTCCTCAACCTTGTCTTCCTCCTTGTCTGCATTGCCTTCCTCCTTGTCAAACTTGTCTTCCTTCTCGCCTGCAGAAGAGTCGCCCTCTTTGGCAGGTGACTCTTCCTCTTCGACTTCAACTTCCTCCTCTTCAACCGTAGCATCTGGGCTGATGTCCAGACTAGCCTTCACAGAGTCGTAAATACGAGAAGCGAAGTCTTTAGGGTTTTCTAGCATGAAACCACTCTCCATGAGAGCAGTTTGGTAGATCAACTTTGCCGTTTGCTTCACACTCTCGTCCTATAACCAACAAACTCAAGATTATTATGATGCATCAAGGCTTAAAAAATAGTCAAATGGGATTTTTAAGTTAGGAATTGAAGGATCAACCTCTGCATTTGTAGAAACTTTTTCCCGGAGCTCCTTGATTATGGGATGTCGGGGGTTGATCTCAAGAACCCTCTTGCCACGCATGTAACCTTGCTTGTTGGCATCCGAAAGAGTCTGCGATGACATGATTCTTTCCATGTTAGCACTCCATCCATATTTGGATGTGACCACAACGCAAGGGGTGTTGTCCAGGCGGTTGCTAATCTTGACAGAGTCTACGTTGTCACTGGAAAGGACACCCTTCCACCAGTTGGTCAGCTCCTTGAATGACTCTTTTAGTTCCTTAATCTTGGACTCTTTCCCTAGTTTCAGACCTTCCTTTGACACATTCTGGAATTTCTTGTCTTCGTAGTCCATCAAGTATTGCATGAGATACTCATCCACTGGATCTGTGAAGAAAATGACCTACACAGAAAGACAATATTCCGTTAAAATTGATGTTAAATCGATGATTTACTTCCTAGTCTCACAATAATACATGAACTTTCTACCACAACCTAAAACGTAAACATAGAACAATATATAATAGCGAGCAACAGCGATAATCTATGTGAGCTTGCAACTATATACATCCCGATCGACTATGTGAGCCTGCAACTATATACATACCTTGACATTTTACAGACCAAGCTCGATCAATGAATATACTAGTATATAATAGTTCACTCACAATTGGGGCTAACGACAGTTTGTAACTAATAAGCAACATAGTTTGACGCGAACGAAGAAAATGATACCTCATAGTCTTTCTTTGTCAGTCTCTCTAGGAATGGAGATTTCTCCAACTGTTCTTTGTTGGTGCCAGTTATGTAAAAGATATCTTTCTGCCCTGATTTCATCCTTGAAATGTATTTATCTAGAGAGGTCAGCTTGCCGCCAGATTTCGAGCTGCAACAAAACATAAAAAGGTCAGACACACATGATGGAGTTGACAAGACCATAAAATTTGGCACTTTAAACAAGCGAAAGACAACCCCATGTACCTTTCAAATCTTAGAAGTTTCGCAAGACGATTTCTATTTGTTGCATCTTCAACAATTCCAAGCTTTATGGACTTGCCAAACTCATTCCAGAATTTGGCATAAGTTCCAGACTTCAACACAGCTTCATCGCTGATTTCTATTTCAGCAGTAATATCACAGAAAATAAGCCACGGACAACACTCAAGTAAGTAAACAGCAGCTATAAGAAAGTTATAGATTGCAGTGTAACGTTGCCACACTAAGTCTGACAGGAAGAGATACCTGACTTATCTTTGTCTTCAGCATATTCATCTGGGTCCTCCTCGGCAAGCTTCCGGATCATATCAAGTGCCTTCCTGATTAGTTTCTTCTTTATGGTCTTCAAGCTACCATGTTGTTGTAGCATTTCTCTTGACACATTGAGTGGCAATGTATCGGAATCAACAAGACCCTGCATATATTAAATCACGGTAAAATAATTTTGTATCAGTGTTAATCCAGGTATAATAACAAGCACACAAAACAACGCATGACTACCTTCAAAAAGCTCAAATATTTAGGAAGAAGCTCATCAAACTCGTCTGAGATGAATACTCGTCGCACATACAGCTTCAAGTTTGCTATGTTGGAGTTGTAATAACTTTCATACAAATCATGAGGAGCTTTGGGTGGAATGAAAAGGATAGCCTTGAACTCTACATCACCTTCGGCAGTAAAATGGCTCCAAGCTAAAGGTCTTTCATCTCCATAATCCTGAAATGAACATGTCAGGGTAAGCAGAAAAAGCCTAAGAAACCTGATATGAGATCACTGCCAGCAAGCATGCTCGTGATCTGGAAATGAACAATGGATATCACTACCTTTGCAATCTGAGTGTAAAATTTTCTGTATTCTTCTTCAGTAACCTCCTTTGGACTGCGTAACCATATAGCCTTCATATCATTCAGTCGCTCCCATTCATAAGTGGTTTCTTTGACCGTCTTTTTCTTAGGCTTTTTCTCACTATCTTCTTCTTCCTCAGTTTCCTCATCCTCAGATGTACTTTTTTCAGCTGTGCAATAAGTAATACATAAAGCATATCAATGGAACATCATAATAAAGCTTTTTCTTTGATAAAAATGAAAGTCGACTCTGCAGAGTGAAAGAATTTTACGTTTTTCCTCTTCACTAGATTCCTCTTCATTAGATTCCTCTTCATCTGAAGGAACTTCAACATCTATCTCTTTGCTTGCCCAAAGATAAATGGGAAAATTGATGAATTCGGAATACTTCTTCACCAATTCCTGCAAACAGAACGTATTTGTGAGCATAATAAACAAACTTGGTAGGTACATTCTTAGCATTCTTTGTAAATCATCATTGAAGAGTGAAGGTTTAACATCTATAGACTACATATTTTACATTAAATATCATACATTGTTCAGCACCAACCACCAAATAGCTAAATAAAATGTGAACAGAAAATCAGCTTTGGCTGATCAGTCTTTCAACATTACATAATAGGGTACATACAAAATAGTAGCTCAAAGTACAATTAATGGATATACCAACCTTAAGCTTATCTTCCTCCAAGTATTCACCAGCTTCTTCTCGGAGGTGAAGTCGAATCTCAGTTCCACGTCCTAGTGGTTCATTCCATGTGTCTTCAGATATTGCAAAGGCTCCATCTGCCTTAGACTCCCATACGTACCTTAAAAGAAAAATGTATCGGCATAGAACCGAGCAAATAATAATCTTCCTTTATTATACAGTGTGAAGACGCTTACTGCTTGTCATCATTGTGCTTGCTGATGACTTCAACGTAGTCAGCAACCAGGTAAACCGAGTAAAACCCAACCCCAAATTGCCCAATCAAGTTCAGATCACCACCTGTTTGCATTTTCTCCACAAAAGCTGCAAAAATACGGAAAATAACGTTGAGGCCAGTGCCAAACATTTGCCCCATTTAACACCAATAATACACATTATGCTGTAAAATACCTGAGGTGCCAGATTTGGCAATGGTTCCCAAGTTCTTAATAAGATCCTCCTTGGTCATTCCAATACCACGATCCCGGATTGAAAGAACTCTATTTTCCTTGTCTAATTTAATCTACAAACCATATCACACAAGCTCAATTGTATGCTTGCAACTGAAGCATATAAAGCTTAACTATAAAAGCTAGAGATGCCTAACCAGGATGTCAAGCTTTGTGTTATCGCCCTCTCCGAGAACCTCCTTGTCTGTAAGCGCCAAAAACCTGATCTTATCCAATGCCTGCATAAATAAAACAAACCAAACAGATCTTAGTCTCAAATAGACATAAGTCTAGGCAGTGCAGCATACACATTTCCAATTCATCATATTGGCTCACATCAGAAGCATTGGATATGAGTTCCCTCAAAAAGATGTCTTTGTTGCTGTATAGCGAGTTGATAATAATATCCATCAATCTCGACACCTCGGCCTGGAACTCGAACTTCTCCCCACTGCTCCTTAGCGTCTTCCTCGACATCGACTCCGACTCCCTGAACAGAAAGATCCCACCATTATCAGCTCAAAACAAAATCGAACAAACTCGTGAGTCAGCCTCCGATTCCGACCGATCTACAAAAAGATCACAGAAAACGCAGTAAGAATTACCTCTTTACGACGTCGGAATCAGTGGACAACCCATGGGGCACGGCCCCAAGCTTCTCCTCCACCTTGGGCGGATCCACCGCCACTTCGTCCGCCGTCTCATCGGCATTCGCTCGCAGCTTGTGACCTGACCATACCATTTCCATCCACAACCACAAATTGGATCCCGACCGAGCTCCCAAACCAACAAATCTCAAGTAACAACAATGCCACAAAATCCAAATCACAACCAAAATCAAAACTGCCCCCACTCAAACAACATCAAATCATTCGAATCCAACACATCACACACCAAATACCACCATCAAAAAATTCAAAAAAAACACACACACACACACACGCACACAACGATATCTCCACAAACTCACTACTCATTACACTACAAAAAATAAAAATCCACTACCAGACCTCAACATTGACACCAGGAGCACGAAAAAAATCCAAAAAAAAAAAACACTACCCCCACAATCGCATCCCGCAGGATCATAATCTGGGGCGAAAAAACACAAAAAACTACATCAAAGGAAAAGATTTTTCGAGGGGAGTACCGTGATCGGGGAGTAGGGAAAGGCAAACAAGGAGGAGGAGGGCGGCGGGGAGCGTCCACTTCCTCATCTTCGTCGTCGCCGGCGTCCTTCGTCGTCTTCAGATACGCCAGCCCGGCTTCTCCGTCTCTTTTATTGCGGTGGAGGTGGGGCCCGATATCGTACACGTGGGATGACGCGGTGGACAATCGGACGGTGGGGAGAGGCGAACTGTAAATTTGGCGGGTTGCAATTGGTGGAAATTGGGGGGAGTGACGTAGAAGAGGTGGCGGACTGTGATTGGTGAGGGGTTTGGTGTGTGACGTGGAGAGTTTGGGATAATCGGGTAAGAGGGTCCGACGTGAAGCGGACGCCGGGGTGGATGGAAGTCTCCAGACCTGCTTGACTCGGCCGGTGTCGGTCCTGCGGGGGACCCTAAAATAGTATGCTTTTTTTTATCTTGCGTATCGAAGGCTTAAAATAAAAAATTTTCATTTTTTTAAAAAATAAAATTATTTTGAAGCAAAAAAAAAAAATTTTAAAAATTACTCCACCGTCCTTTATCACCCACGTTATAAAATAAAAGTAATTATTAATTATGACCAAGAAAACCTAATTTAAGTAATTATATAACGACGTGTTTGTGGGTGGGAAACGCCAATAAAATATTTTTCTTTTTAAAATTATGCGAATTCAAGCTCGTGTTGGTAGTTGACGAGGGTTGAAGTGGGTTCTGAATGGCGTCAACGAGCACGAGGAGCAATGTGCCAAGTTGATGCAGTTTTTTCATATGTACAAATTAAACGGCCTTCCTATCTAATGAACTTGGTTCGGTGTAAACTTACACTGATTTGGGAAAGAGTTTGGATGTAAAGTATTATAATTTTTCAGGCCTTTGATCAGAAAAATAAAAATTATCGCATATAAATTTAACTATAATTAATGTTGTATGGAGCTTGGGAATTGACGAGGAAAATAGATAAAAAATACGAAACAGTACACGCGAGCTTTATAGTTAACACTTAAATACTTTTAGCACTCATTTAAGAGGAGGATCTGACAAGAAGAATGATTCTTCTAAATTTATAATAATAATTATTATTTCCCTAGCCTTTAGTTTCAGACAAATTCTTGCTAGCGCTAATCTTAAAATACAACTTCCTCGTCCTAAACACGAGAACCAGGTCCAACACCATCCCTACCAAGCTGGCTGCTGCCATGATCAAGAAGGTGAGCTTATAACAATGAGCTCCCGTGCACGTATTGCCACCTCCGACCGCCGGTGTCGCCTGTGCATCATAGAGAAACCCGGCGAGGAGACCGGAGAGGAGGAATGAGCCTAGGGGAAGATTGAGAATGAGAATGTTGTAAAGAAGGCCGTAGCACTTGAGGCCGAACATCTCGGACGATGTCGGGACCGAGACGGCGATCCGAACGCCATAGCAAAATCCGACGATAATGGAGCCGATGTAGAGCGAGCCCGGCATCCCAAAGGCCATCACCACAAATCCGACAGCCATCACAACTTGGGAAGTTGCATTCCACACTGGCCTAGGCGTGGCCGCCCTCCTGCGGTCACAAATATCACACAACACAAGTAAACATTGATGCTACTTGTTACTTTATAAGATGAATTTATTATCATGTCTAAACATGCATTCCTTTGATTTCTAACTCACTTTAAGAAGTACTCGGATATAATCCCCGACCCAATCCTACCAAAAATCCCCAAATACTCATCAGCGAAACAAAGACCGACACGTCGGCATGGCCGAGTGCGAGCCCCATCTGGCCCATGTTATTCATCACAGCCATCCCGGGACCCACCCCACACAGGAAGGATACGAAGAGACACCAAAAATCCACTGTCCGCACTGTTTGGAAAATCCCATGGTCCTCCCCTATAATGGGCCTCTTTTTCTCAAGCCCATCACCCTCCATATCAGGCCCAGCCCCATGGGCCTCTTCCTTAGGCCCATCTTCTAATTTACCCGCGCTTGAAGTACTGGGCATGGCTTCACGTCGGCTCTCCTCGTCAGAACTCGCCGGCCGGCGGGACATGCCGGCGGCGTACATGGGGATGGCCGCCGGCGAGGCGAGGAGGAAGAGGAGTACGCCGGCGAAGGCCGTGGATACGGCGGCGCTGTGGTGGCCGGTGACGTCGAAGACGAGGAGGTAGACCGCGACGATGATGGCCAGGGCGTTGAAGACGGCGAAGTAGCGGGACTCCTCGTTGGAGTTGCCGGCAGCGGTGGGGGAGTCGGCTTCGACCTCGCGGAGGAAGAGCATGGCGGTGAGGCAGACGGCGGCAGGGACGACGGCGAGCATGAGGAGGAAGGGGGCGGGGCGGCTTGAGAAGAGCGCGGCGCAGAGGTCGGTGAAGATGGCGGTGCTCAGGCCGACGTATCCCTTGAGGATGCCGGATACGGGGCCTCGGTTCTTTCGGAAGTTGCGGATGCAGGTCACCAGCACCGCCGTGTTCATCCATGTCGTGCTGTTCCCGCCCAGGGCCAGGAAGACGCACATCTGCTCACGACACCCACCAGTTGTTCGATGAAATGCTTTTGAAAAAAAAACGCAATCTTTTCTACATTCAGACAATTCTAATGCGGAAAGGCTCCAACTTTGCATACCTGCCAATACGGGAGAGGGTGGACGCGGCGGCTAACGACGAGCCATTGGACGCCATAGCCGACGAGGCCTTCGACTGAGCCGATGAGGAGAATGACCGAGGTGGGTAGTCGGTCGGAGGCAAGGCCGGCGAGTATGCCGAATGCCTTGCCGATGTCCTTGGCGACAGAGAGGTTGTTGAGCTGGAGCTGGTTAAGGTGCATGAGTAGCTTGAGTGCATTGGAGTAGTTGGAGAAGGTGTAGTTATTGCCTGCTATGGCCTGCACCCACACGGCCGTGACAAAGCCCAGCCACTTTCCGGCCATTGAGCTTCTAGAGAACAGGTTCTTCATTCTTGCTGAGTGGTTAGTGTGGTGATAATAGGTGCGGTGGCTTGGTGGAGAAAGTGAAGGGTGGATGGATTCTTTTATACTAAATAACTTCTTCACATTTGCTATTGTTTGTTTTGATTCTACCATGAATGCGAAATGGAGGCTGCGTGGCATGCATGACATGAGGCGTCAGATAATGAGTGCTAGAGAAGAGTGGCGACAGGAATGATTGGAAAAAACGCAAGGGTCTTTGGATGCTTATGCAGTCTCTTGTTGCTCATGGCAAGGAGTTAGTGAGTTTTGGAGATGTCAAATAATTGATCAAGTTGTTACTGGGGCAGTTTGTTATCTTGGAAGATATCTAATGGTGTAGAGAAATGGGACTTATATGATGATTCTATAGGAAAATAAGTTGCCATGATGAACCTTGCTCTCGACCACGATTGAAGCTGCTAAATTTCCATCTTCCATTTGTCTGCCTTCCCTTTTCAAATGGGTAAAAACTAAATCTGTCCCCTAATTTTAAGCAACATTTATTTACAAGAACGCTGGATTAATATTATATGCTTACTGCTTTGATCGATTTTTAATTCGTGTTTGTTTGTTTGCATGAATTCGCAGGCAATGGTTGAAATGAAGAGAGTATGCATGCGATGTAAGTTATTCTGTTTAATTTTGTGAATTCTATAACACTGGTTCCCATCTAGTGAACAACTATTTGTTTAAAACACTTTCCATTTTTCTCCCTTTCTAGGAAAGTTTGAAGTTCGTAATGCCAATCTACAAGTTAAAATATCTTCACCTACTTTCATAATGTGACTCTTAGTGAGATTCCACTAAGTAAAAACTGATTGATGCGATTAGTGATAATGTTTGGAGATGAGAGGCACTCGGGGTGCAAACATTGGTGGTGGACTTGGTTGCTCTGGAAGATGTGAGCCGTACAACTTCTAGACAATTGAAAGTACATGATGGCTTCTTATTTTGTAATCTTCCATATCCGTACTTTAAATTGAGTGAGAAAACATGAGGCAATACTTTCGTATCCATTCTTTTCTTCTTTACCGCCTTTACGCTGGAAGTGGCTAGAGCACGCTTGCTAACTGATATTTGCATATATGGTTGATGCATGCAATGTGGACTCTTGATGGAGAGCAATAAGAATCTATTCTCCTCTGAGTAGTTCTGTTTATGAGCCAAAATTTGGTGGCCGTTGAGCGTAATAATATGATGAAATTTGCACATTAGACTGTAGAAAAACCTCGCATGGATCCTACTTCATGGCATGCAAATGTTGAGCTAATTATGTGTTTATGTTTTTTCACTCAAAATTTATCACCATGATAATTAGTTATAGTGGTTTGTATATTTTTGTACTAATAGCTTCTTCGCACTGACAATTGTTTGTTTCGACTGCAATCAGACAAAACACGTGAGTGTCATAGGAAAAATGAGACTAGGTAGCCTGGAAAATAGCAAAGCTCTTATAAAGCCTTGAAATTAAAGTTATCTTTTTCATTTGGATCATCCTATGAGTTTATCGGTTTGTCCACCTCAGGTATTCGGTAAGTGAACGCATTATTATCAAAAGATGTACTTTTTCCTTATTGAGTCTTCTCTTTTAAAATCGTAAAGGATGTTTTCTTGACAAAGCTGCGAGGTAAAATATCTTCATTAACTTTACGTTTATGATTCCTTACTGAGATTCCACCGAAGGAAAAATGAATGTTGTGATAATGTTGGAGATGAAAGGCACCAGTTGTGCATATATTGGTAGTGGACTTGCTTGCAGAGGGATTGAATGACCGTTCACTTGTATTTGAGATACTGATTAGTACAGATGTATAATCAGCCGATTCCACTCGAAATCGGCCGATTCCGCTCGAAATCGGCCGATTCCCGCTCGAAATCGGCCGATTCCGCTCGAAATCGGCCGATTTAAATCGGATTGCCGCCGATCCGATTTAAAAAATAACGTGAATCAGCTAGGCTCGAATCGGTCTGAGAATCGGCCGATTTGACCCGATTCGAGCCGATTCCGGAATCGGCTCGAATCGGCCAATTCCGGAATCGGCTCGAGAGCCGGCCAATTCCGGTCGGTGGCGGGGAGGCGGCAAGGGTGGCGACTGGCAATCGAGGGGGGGGGCGTTGGGGGCAACGCGTGGCGGTGGGACGGGGCGGCGAGGGCGAGCGGCGAGGCGAGGACGAGGGAGGCAACGGGGTGGGGCGAGCGAGCTGCGAGGGCGGCTTCGGGGTGGCGAGGCGGGGTAGAAGGCGAGGATGGGGGGCGACAGGGCGATAGGGTGGCAAGGGCGAGCGACTGGGCTGGGCAGGGGGTGAGGGGGGGGCAACGGGCAGCGACCATCGGGGGGAGGGGTGTATTGGCGGCGGCGGGGGAGAACAATGGATGGCATTCTCGGTAATTAAAAGTTGACTCACCTTCGACTCGAGTAAAAAATAATAACTAATTCTAAATAATTTTAAAAAAAATTAAAAAATATAAAAAATATCATAAAATATAATACACATCATAACATAAAAATTATATCAGAATGACATATTTTATACTAATAATTTATTAATTTTGGACTAAGTTATAAATTTTTATATAGTACTGATTCAGGCCGATTTAACTGAACCGATTTCTGTCCGATTTAGATTGATTCCGATTCTAATTCCAATTCCTTCGAAAATTGATTCCGATTACGATTCCGGTTTATACAACCATGATTAGTACATGTTCTGCCAAAGGTGAGGAAAGTCTTGGTGCATTTTTCCTGTTGGGTGTTCTTTTCTACAAAAATGGTCTCTTGTTTACTGTTAATAAGGAGTAAACCCAATTTGTTGGGCAATTTGATTAGTTTGAAAACAATTACCATAGAACAGAAAGTACCCTTGTTCATTTGAATTTGTTTTTTATTGCAAAAAGTTGATCTTTATCTGTGCTCAATGACTGCAACATACTAGAATGGTCCGACAGAGAATGATTATCCTTGTTAAGCACATTTTGATCCGATAGGTGGAAGATTGTAGGTGGGTGGAGATTTGACAAAGTGCTTATTGGATAATCTTTTGATTCTATTCTCATCTTTTTCCTTTTTCCTCCCGTTATTGCTTTGCTCTAGAACGTGGACTTGTTACTACTGTGCCTGCTCTTGTATATCCTCTGCTGTTGATTGCTCTCTTCTTCTTTTTCAAGGTTGATTTTTTGCATTTTTTGTTTATTCTCGTTCGCGCAGGGAGTCCATTCTCAGACCACTATATGTTCTAAGAGCCGTGTTCAACAAAAACTGTTTTTTAAAATGCTCAGTGGCGACGGATTGATGGTTGAAATTTTTGAAGGGTATGCTTCCAGAAGATAAACTGGGTCCTTTGCTTCTTTGTGTATTGATGGTATTCAATTCAAGTCACAAACCATGAACCCACGGCTGATTAGTTGACCCGCCTGGGAGCTATGCCAGTTTTCCCATTGAGTCTGTTTCAATTCTTCGTAAAACACGGAAACGTGACTATTGTCTATAACCCCGGCAAGCTGCTTAACACTTGACTAGAAAAGATGGGCAATGCCAAGTTGCTAACTTCTTCTCTTGGATCTTAACTGGCAGTGAACTGATATCTCAAGTTTCTGCTGCTGTATATGTGCTCAGGAGAATGATTTGATGTATACAATTTAGATTGATAAATATTTACCTCTATACAAAAGTTGATATTTTACCTCAAACCGATCAATCATACATGAGCCGAGGTATGATCCGACTTGGTTCGACCTGTATATGTACACATAATTTATTATCATTAGATTGGTCTCGATCTATCTAACATATTGTATGAGCTGTCACTAGATTTTTTGTATGTATATATATAATATAAAAAATAATCCTATATACATATAAATTATATTTTAGCCACCTGAGATACGCTTACTTATAAACGGGTAATCGGAGGTCCGGTGTACTGATTATTTCTTCTTCCCGTCCCACCGATCTTACCGCCTCGTCGTCGCCGACGCTCCCTCCCCGATGCGCCACCAGCCGCAGCTCGCCGCCGCCGCCGCCGGCATGCGCCGGTTGGCGGCCTTCGTCACCTTCCTTCTCCTCCTCCTCTCCCTCCTTCCTCCCTCCTCGGCCATCGTCTTCCTCCGAACCTCCTACAGCCAGTTCCTCTTCGACGACGCGCCCGCCGCCTTCGGTACGCGTCACCCCCCCCCACCGCCCCCCTGCCTCCAGTTTCCATCTTTTTCTATTGGATTTGATTCTTCGAGTTGTGAAGTTGCGAATTTTTTGGATTTGTTTTGGTTTTTTGTTCGTTGGGGTTTTGGTGTCAGGGCCGCCTCTTGGCCGTCCCCAAATTTGCGGCAGCCTGCGGTTGGCGGATCCGGTGGACGGTTGCTCGTTGCTTCGGAACGGCTCCGGTGGGGCGGTGTTGGAGGGGTCGAAGCGGGGCGTGGTGCTGGTAGAGAGGGGGCATTGTAGCTTCGTGGATAAGGTGCAGAATGCGCAGGACGCTGGGTATAGGGCTGTGATTGTTTACGACAATCGGCACAAGGGAAATCTGATCACAAGTAAGCTTTTTTTTTTTTGATAGATCAATTTGCCAAAATATGATTTTGTGTTTATCTAGGTTGGTTGACTATTGTATTAATTGTTGATTGTTGTTAATTATATTTGGCAATGCCAATTTTCTAGTTGTTGGTTGTTGAATTTGGTTAGCTGATTTGGTTGCAGAGGTAGGTTGTGGATGCTTTGTTTTATTTATTATGTATGATGTGTTGGGAGGTTATATTAGCCGTCTCTTTTGTGGATTCACTTTGTCAGATTTTGAAGTGAGATGGTTGGGTTTATGGTTGGCTACCTGGTTTTGTTTGCTGAGCTTATAATTCAGGCATATTTTTCATATTGTTCATTTTAAATGGTTTGCTGGCTGGTTTATTTTGAGTGTCAAGTGCTCGTCTTGTTAATATGTAAGCTATGGCTGGTCTTCTGACACGCAATTTTTCGGTATTTGGAATAGGATGGGTTGGGAATTTCAAAAGGAATAAGTGTTTTGACAAAATTCTTGTACTTCTTATTTTGAATTAATGAGAGTTTTTCTTTCTTTTTTGTCATCCACTTTTTCCTTAATTACCGTTGCTGGGGCCTTATCTTATTGTTAGTCCTTTTCAATTGTTCATATATATGTTCACATTTCATGATCTTATATTACTTCATTGTCTTTATCCGATTTCATTTCCCTTTCCTCTCCTCCTCTTTGAACCACAATGTTGAAGTAAATTTATGTCTTGATAGTTGTATTTTGTTTTTTTTTTGTAAAAGTAGTCAAATAATAATCTGTTATTTTTTTGTACATTGGGTTTGATTGCTTTGATCATAATATTGTCTTTCCAAAAATTCATCAATATAATTTTTTTACTGCCCATGACATTGTTCTATGAAAAAAATTGCCCTAATAATAATGATTTTATAATTTCCTTATAATTTAGCTAATATGCTTAGCATATAGAACATTAGAAGCAACTTGCCTTTTTTATATTTAGTGACCATGAAATGTGATTTACTTCTTCTTAGAAGCATGAACTGAATTTGTCCCTTATATTTATCCTCTACAATTTGTTGGTTTTATTGCTTATCCATTCATCAAAAATAATTTACAGGAGCTTATCAATAGTCATTTTCAGTTTGTGTCTTACTTTTTAATACCACCTATTGAACAGTCTCAATTTACAAAATTATTTAATCAGTTATTTAATTAAGAAAATATTTTCAATGGCATATCTTTTTGGAATGCAACCAAATTGATTCTGGTGGTAAATGCCCTACTTTTGGAGCATGCTCGGGTTTTCATATTTGTGCCACATAAGATTTAGATGCACAAGCTTATTAAAATTATCTAGTCAGGCAAGGATTAGAATTTTGAATTCTGCTGCTTACAGAAACCTTAATCCTATATCCTTTTCGTTTTGAGTTCAGTAGCAATATTAATATACTTGTTATGAAGTTGTTACCCTAAAACTTTGTGATTTAAAAAGATGTCACTCACGGGCTTTGATTTGATTAGCTTTTATAGAAGAGCATAATCTGCATGCAGGATAACTGTTAGTATCACTGTTTTTAACATGCTAGAATTCTATTTGGTCATAATTTTTTAGATGTCAAATTTTATCTATGTCTGATGATGGCTAGCCATTGTCGTGTAATATGAGGTTCACATATAAAAATACTTTCTTAACATAAACAAAAAGCTTCAGCTGATAGGGATTTAGGAATCAAGAAGCTCTTCTGTTCGTGATATCATCAAATAGTTTGCACTGAATGTGTTGTGCTATTATTATTATTATCTTTCTACAGACAACTTCTTTCATGTAACACTTATGATGAGGTTATTTTTCTACATTTAGCATTATAGAACTCATATTTACTTTCTAGCCCATAAGATTCCAAATAGGGTCTGAAAAGACTAGTCGTGGAAATGTTAGTTATGGTAATCCCTTGAAAAACTCTTTTAAGTTTTTTTTCTTGTAGAGTGATGTTTGGTTCCATGTAGGAAACGATCTTAATACAAGCTCATGTTTTGACATACCTTTAATAAGTAAGATTAGAACTATAAAGTTGGTTTCTATTAGTCAGTACTGTTTATTCATTATAAGAACTGTGGTTCTGTTAGTGGCCATCAGTCTTGGAGGTAGGTTTGTGGTGCTTTATGTCCTTTCTATATTGGTTTTTTTATTTGTGGCAAATTGTTCCTTATGACATATGCATCTTTTTTTCATTGTTGCTTTGAGCAGTGATAGGAGACTCGCAAGACATAGAAATCCCTTCTGTGTTTGTCTCAAATGAAGCAGGAGAGATAATGAAACAATTTGCTGATAGTGATGAAGGTCAATATGAAGTATGCACTGCATCAGATGAGGCTATACAAACTGTGCTGACAATTTCCCTTATCTCTCTGATAGTCATTGCTTCCATTTTGGCAATTTTTCTGTTTGCTCGGAACCTTCGAGCTCGCCGGTTAAGAAACATTAGTCAATCTACCAGTATAAGTGCTCGAATCGTGAATAAATTTGCCTGTTTCAAGTACAGCTCTTCTACCCATTCACACAGCAGTAGCGTGGGCGAAGCTTGTACCATATGTCTTGAAGATTACAAAGATGGAGATTCTCTTAGAGTTCTTCCTTGTCAACATGGTAGGTTGCAAAAAGGAGGTTGCTTCCGTATTTATGGCGTTTTGGTGGGTCTAATGTGTTGTATTATCTTTTTTTGCTTATTTACCTGACATTTGCTTGTTTGCAGAATTTCATGCTGTGTGTGTGGACTATTGGTTAACGAAGTGGGGAACTTTCTGCCCCTTGTGCAAGCATGACATGCGTGCAGATCCTATAAGTTGCAGAATATCAGAGCACACACCTTTGTTGCCATGCTGATTGTACCAGTTAAAGCTCCGTCTTTGGTTCCCTCATTTATGCCAAAGGCAGCCAATGTTCGCTGTTGCAGCCACAAAATACAAATCATTGTACCGCCAAACGTATATGATGGTTGCTTCCATGCCCAACGTGATGGCTTGCTCCTTACCTGTACATCATTGTTCATGTGTAATGCTCGAGAATACCACATCATAAACAAAAAAACACTTATTCAAACTTCGGGCAAGTAAAATCTGGATGCCATTTTGTGATAATTGTGTATATTATACTGATGTGCTTGAAACAGGTTCCATGAGTGTCAAACATATATTGTATATTTTGCATTGCTTATTTCAGTTTGCATTGGTGTTGTATCAGTTACAGTAAGTATCAAGTATCAAAGCATGCTCGGAAACAAATTTGTATTAATCCTCTTTGGAACCCAATTTGTTAACATAAATATTTAATGATGATTGTACTTATTTCATCACCCCTACCATTACGCTAGATAAGAACAACCCATACGCTTCCATAAAAAAACCGTGGATGGGCATGGAGTAATGGAAACATCTACTCGTGACAGCATTGGACGGCAATCAACCATTAAAAAACGCATACATGCTTTCAAGATTTAACTAACTGGCTGGCTCAGTGGTATCCAACGTTCATCCCAAGACGGCCACTTTTCCCAAAGGTTTTATACAGACAAATATGTATTTCTTGAAAGCGACCAGTAAACAAACAAGCCACTAGCTACGAAAGCTCCAGGACGGCACTCCCCGCCCATATATTTATAAAATCCTGCGTAACCAAGACCAGAGTGCTACAACTATAAGCTCCGCTGCATGAAACCAATGGTCCTGCAAAACAACAGGCAGCAGTACAGCTTTTAAGTAATAAACGTGTGTATTAAATGGCCACCACTGAGAGGTGAAATGTGTTTCATACTAGTTTTTAGCCAAAGAGATTCCTTTTGAATAAGAAAGCACGAAATGGGTCTGCCATGTCCGCTGAAAATTTTATGGGTTTTTCTTTCTTTCCTCAGTTCTGAAACTGCTGTTGTAACTGTTGATGTTCATGCTACCAAGAGTCTCGTAGATTCCGGCCACCGCTACTTGGATGTAAGGTAGAGGGCATTTCGTATGAAGATGGAAGGAATTTACAGTCTATCGGCTAGCATTATGTATATTATTCTAGCAACTTATATGTTTTGTAACTGTGGCTGATGAAATGGTTAGGACGGTGGAAGAGTTCAACAAGGGGCATGTGGAAGGGGCTCTCAACGTTCCTTACATGTTCTTCACACCCGAAGGTACTCTACACTTACTAATAGTTCTTCAAGACTTTGTTTTTTGTATATAATTTGTTTCGTGCCGACTGGTATGCCTTGTTCTTATTAGCTGAAATTGGTGTCTACAGGAAGAGTGAAAAACCCACAATTTGTTGAGCAGGTTTCAGCTGTTTGCACTAAAGACGATCAACTTGTCGTGGTAATGTATCCTCTGCGTCCAAGTTGCATGATATTGGTTTTACTTACTAATACCCCATATTCACAATGGGAATTAAGATAGTTCCAAATCATTGTGCCTTATCTTCTTTAGATTGGATCTTTTGTTAATCAATTTCAATATTTTGAAGGGATGTCAAAGTGGAGTGAGGTCCTTGGGTGCTTGTTCTGATCTTCTCAACGCCGTGAGCTGACTGTTCTTCAAATTTGCTCAGAAATCCTATATTTGTAGCTGGAATCAATTGTTCATTTGTTTTTGTGTAATTGCAGGATTTCAAGACTGTGAAGAATGTTGGGGGTGGCTATGCTGCGTGGGTTGAGAATGGTCTGGCTGTGAACAAACCAAAGACAGAACTATAACACTATCAGTATTCTGATCTTCATGCCATCAAAACCAACCTTGATATGTTCGGAACCTTCATCTAAATGTTATATATTGTGATCTATTGAATAACCACCACTTGCTTTGTTTAGACTCTGTATCTCCTCCTTCGTGGCGAATTTGAGGATTTTGATTTTGCATTTAAACACTGGAAAGAAAAATCTAAACATAACAATAACAAGATAACTTTCGACTAAGTACCAGCTACTTAAATGTCACTTAGATGCATATTTGTAAGACCAAATTTTAATAACATGAAGCGGTGTTCTACAAATGGTACCACTTTCGAATTTAGTGGTTAAAAAAGTGGCTTACATGGGACTGATCGATACTCGTTTTTTAAACGGTGGCCGTTGTGTATGTTTGCATTGTTATCATAAAATAAATACTGAATTACATTACTGTGTCTTACAAATAGCCATAAATTATTGTTAATGATTCTACTTTCTTAACTTGGGTAGTTGACAATCAAACTCAAGCAATTTTTTTTTAAATGGACCTTTGCAAAATGAGATGTAATCTAATATTTAAGTATTTACTTTAAAGATTATAAATAGTATTAAGAATTTAAGATATCAGGATCCACCTAATCTCTCAAATACTTTTGTACAATTAGTCGTTCGACATGATTGATATAATTTGAAACCTTTCTTTAAAAAAAGTTCAATGAATTTCAATTTAGCTTGATAATTGACTTTAAAAATAAAAACTATATTTCATACTATGCCGGTTTAATTAGGCTTGACTCAAAATTTGATATTTCATATAAAATTTTAATCGGCTCAAAGCTCACCTTGAATTGTTTAATAAACATCCTAAACAAATTAAATTATAAATTTGTTCTTTTATTATTTCAATAAATACAAATAATATTTATTAAGAAATATAATTTGTCATTGAATTCAACAATTTTATCGGTCTTTAAACAGGTATAAATACTAAATAAACTAAAGAATTCTCGAATAATAATAATAATAATATAAAAATAATAAAAATAAAACAATTACTCTCCCTATAAAAAGTAAAAATATAAGCAAGCCCCAAATATCTTATTTATTGACTTTAATTTTATTAATTTAAAATTGGTGGATTTGCAATATAAATAATACCTACGAGTATAAATAAGTGTGTATATATACAAAAAATTATAATTTTAATATTATATTATTCCACCCGATTATACTAACTATTCCAGAGAACTTTTAATCTAGCGTGTATATTTTAATCCGTTATCAATTTTTTAATATAAAATTTTCACAATTCTTTTATACCATCTAAATACATACTTGATTTTTAAATATAAAATTTTTATATATAAAAAAGTTTTTTTAAAAAATAACCTCGACATTTTAACTAATATTTAAAAAAAATATTAGCGATAAAATATATTTTTAAGATTTAATATGGAAAACTATGAAAAAAAAAGCATCCTTCACTGCTCCAAAACCCCTTCTTTCTTCCCATCGTCCCTTCCACTCCTCTTCCCTCACACACACTCAAGCTCCTCCAACCATGGTTCTCGAGGTGGGTTTGTCTGGCCTCTCCAATTGTCGAAGCTCCCCTCTTCTTGAATCTTGAATTCGATGTTCGTGTGTGGTGGTAAAGTTGGGATCTTTGATCGCGGTTTGTTCGTGGTTTTGCAGGCGACGATGATCTGCATCGATAACTCGGAGTGGATGCGGAACGGCGACTACTCCCCGACCAGGCTCCAGGCCCAGGCCGACGCCATCAATCTCATCTGCGGCGCCAAGACCCAGGCATGCTCCGTTGATCCATCGTCGATCGATTTTTTTTAAAATTTTTTAGGGCTTTTTTTTTTTTGAAAATTTGAGCTCCATCGATCGATTTAGGGTTTGTTTTTGATGGGGTTAGGGGATGGGGTTTGGATTGGGGATGTTGGATTTGGGGGTATTGTGATGTGAAGTTGGTTGCTTTGCTGGATGTTGTGCAGTCGAACCCGGAGAATACTGTGGGTCTGCTGGCCATGGCAGGGAGGGGCGTTCGTGTTTTGGTTACCCCGACCAGCGATTTGGGGAAGTTACTGGCGAGCATGCACGGTATGTATTGGAACTGAGCAATTCTTGCTTGTGAATTATTCGTGGATATAAATGAAGGAAAAAAATTTGATGCTGGTATTACTGGTTGGTAGCTTGCTTATCCTTTCTCACATTTTGAATTAACTTGATGGTAGACATCAGACATTATAGTATGCTGTGAATTGCTTATGGCTGTCTAATTGTTCTAGCTTTTGCTGTGAATGGTGGGGCTGGGCCGGCTGGTTCAGTTTGTTGTCCTGTGGAGAGTGTGGATTAGTGGAAGATATAATTGTGGAAAAGAGAGTGGACTTTGCAGGATTGTGAAATTGTGTTTGCTTGAGTTATTACATTTGCGTTTTATTGTATTTGGTGACATAAATTCTTCAAGAGAAAATCATTTGACGATTAAATGCTTCTTTTCTGCTCATGCTGGTGTTACTTATTTATGGCTGTTTAACCCTTTTTATCTTGGTGAAAAAACCTTGTTGACCGGGTACTGATTTGATGATGGATGTTAGTATGCTATGGATTGCTTGTCCTATGTCTAGGCTGTCTGACCGTTCCAGTTTTTCCCTGAATGGGAACTGCTTCAATTATTGTATTTTGAAGGTTTATGAATTGATGAAAGATATGATCATGATTTGGAATATGGACTTTGGACGGGCATGAAATTATGTTGCTTGGATAATTAGAATGCGGACTATTGCATTAAGTGTCATGAGAAACGAAAATCAATCAAGCTGTTCTATTTAATCTTTATTGGGCCCTTTGTGTAGGTTTGGAAATTGGTGGTGAAATGAACTTGACTGGTGGGATCCAGGTTGCAGCACTGGCTCTTAAACATCGGCAGAACAAAATTCAGAAACAACGCATTATAGTTTTTGTTGGCAGGTTTTTTTTTTTGAAAAGAATTCTCAAAACACGACTTATCTTTTGTTTATAAATAAGGATTAATTGTTTATATGTCTGTATTTCAGTCCAATTCAATATGACGTGAAGGCACTAGAGACCATTGGAAAGAAACTTAAAAAGAATAGTGTGTCATTGGATATTGTCAATTTTGGTGAAGAAGATGAAGGAAAGTCTGAAAAATTAGAAGCACTACTTGCTGCTGTGAACAACAATGACAGCAGTCACATTGTTCATGTCCCTCCTAGCCCCAATGCTCTTTCAGATGTCCTCCTCAGGCATGTCTTCACAAGCTGTTATATTCAGGAGGAGTTTTTTTATTTCATTACAAACTAATGTAGTTAGCTGTTGCCGCAGCACCCCAATCTTCACTGGAGATGGAGAAGAAGGAACTGGTTTTGCTGCTGCCACTGCTGCTGCTGCAGGTGGTGGCTTTGATTTTGGTGTTGATCCCAATTTGGATCCTGAGTTAGCTCTTGCACTCAGAATATCAATGGAAGAGGAGAGAGCCAGACAGGAGGCAGCTGCAAAGAAAGCCTCAGAAGAAGCTAGCACACAAGAAAAGGCGGGGGAGTCATCTCAAACTCCACAGGATACAAACATGGCTGAGCCTACTACGGACATGGATGCGGTTGGTCAGAAAGTAAGTTTGTGGACTTAAAGACTACAGAGCTAGTGATGTGCTTTTGGTCTTTAGATCCATGACACGCTATGTAGGACCCTTTACATGCACGCATTCATGTCTAGAATATAAAACTTAACTTATAACTGTATCTAAGCTATTTTTAGGGCAAAATTAAATTTACATTTGCTGTTCATTTTGTGACATGGGAATGATATGGGAATGCCATCTTCTAACTCTGCTGGTGTATAGTGCGATGTATGGACCATACCTCCCTAGGTTTATCAGTGGTATTTATTCAGTAGCACTCATTTTTTTTCTAATAAATTCTCTAGATGCCTGTGAGGAACCATTGTGTGTACACATGAATGCCATGCAAGAGAACTGGCATTATTATTGAATTAGTTTTATTTTTAATAATTTTAGTTCATAGCTGCCCGCTGTTGATCTCTACATTAGATTTCTGTTTGTCAAATCTCCGCAAAATTGTAGTCGGTGCACAACTCATTTAATGGCTTTTGGTTATTAACATTATCTTCACCTTATTTGTAGGTTCTGCAAGTAAGTTGTGTCCTTGACTTTCTTTTTGTTTATCCCCTCGATTCATTGCATTAATCATAAACAGCTTTACCTTCTCCATTTTAATTTGTTTATTATAAAGAGTTCATTGATTTAAAATATAAGTTCTATAAATTATTGTGCTTGGTTTAATGGGTTGAAGCTACATTAACATGCGTAATAGGAAGTTTCAAGCAAAAAAACAAAAAATAAAGACACTTCTATCCCAAGAGTTCATTGGGATCAGAAAAGGAGACTTGTGAAAAGTTAAAAGAAAAGAAAAAAGAAGTGTAGTTATTTTAAGTTGCGTTTCCTTCACCTATTTTACTCCACTCCCATGTTTGAAGCCAGCTGAGTTTAAATCTGCATGCCGTCAAGTTTTTGTACTATAGAATCATGGAATTCGTTATATAATCTGAGAATATATTGATTTTCATGGACATTATGCAGTTGCTTGCTATTGGGAATATCATGTGCATTCAATAGTAACTATACATTTGTTGTGATGGTAGGGTGATGAGACTGCCTTGCTTGAGCAGGCCCTTGCCATGTCAATGGATGTTCCCCAGCCAAGTCAATCAGATGCTGTTATATCACAACCAGATGCGGAAATGTCTGATGTATCAATAGAAGATAGCGAATTAGCCATGGGTAGCTTCTTTGATATTATTGTGATGTTAATTGCTACTTTTATTCTTATAGAGGCTCCCCTCTGGTTCAGTACAGGACCTTATTCTAGTAGTAGTTGTTAAGAGACTTATGCCATGAGGAATTTTCCTGTTTCATCATTTTTAGTGGTCTCTTTTTATTTACTTGTTGGTGGATAGTTATTTCTTTTGTTTACCATATATGCTGTTCGGAGCAGCTCTTCAGATGTCAATGCAAGAAGATGTAAAAGACACGTCAGGGCAAACTGATGCCAATCAAGTTCTCCAAGATCATACTTTTGTGTCTTCTATTTTGGCTTCGGTAAGGAAAAGGACTTGTTATATACTTATATGCAGTGCTATTACTGCATTTTGAACGTGAGTTGATTGCAAGTTTTTATTGATAGCTCCCCGGTGTTGATCCAAATGATCCTTCCGTAAAGGATTTACTGGCATCTTTGCAAGCGCCACAGCCAGAGGTGAGTTGTAATATCTGTCTGAAGTTTGGGCTTGTTGTTTGTGACAAATATGGTATATTCATCTGTAGAAGCCGAATCAGCTGATTGAATCCACAATTACTTTTATTTATAACTGTAAATTGAACGCCATGAAAAATAAATATTTACTAGTGCTAGATAATAGTTTTCTTTTCCTAATGAGTTTAGTTTGCATTCGCATATGCTTTTGGGTTGCAATGACGCCTAATCATTTTAATGCAGAAGAAGGACGATGATGAGACTCAAAAGAAGGATGATAACTGATGCTGCACTAGACCTGCCTCCCCTGTTCTTGCTTATATTGGGTAAACAGATGACATTGTTTTTATGTGATCAGAGGCAAGGATTGTTATTTTTAAAAATAACCTTAGCATGGGGTTTGTAAGGTGCAAGCACCTAATTTGAATCCATAGAGCTTTTCCAGATAAGATGTTTTCTGACTCCTGTTTACTTGATTTCTTGCCGTGTTTAGGTACCATTGCCATTCATTTCACAAATGGAAACAGAGGTGTTTGAAATACTGAAGATCTTTTTAATCTACTTGTTCTATCCCTCATTTGATAACTTGAAATTTGATACTTAATGCTTTAAATGGGTCACAAGATTTTTACCGGGGTTTTTATTATCAAAATTTCACTAGAAATATTTGGTTCACTGCTGTTGACAGATAGAATATTATCGTGCAAGTTAGCTGGTCAGACTTTTATACTGGCTTGTCAGCCATACTGTCATACTGATGTGCTTTATTGTAGGTAATCAAAGGCTGATTCATTGTATGAAGTGAAAACAAGAAGTAATGCTCAATAAACTCGATTGGGAAACCCTAAAAAGTTAATTCTAGGAATTTGTGTTGACCTGCACCTGGATGCGCTCGAGTTGTCGTAGAAATACATTGTGGATTTGTGAAATGGCCATTTGGGGAAATGATCTTTGGCTGTTACTGTTGTCTCTACCGATTTAATGGATCACAATTTATCAGACTCGCCTTCCTCTTCCATTAAATACATACCCTGCCCTACCTCGACCTACCTCGAAAGGGCATCAGCCAGCTATTTTTATTGAAGCATCCCTATCCGGCTATCTTTCGTTCATAATATATGGCCAGTACCAACCATCCTTTCTGGGTGCACAATTGACGCTTTACATGATCATCACACCGTCAATATATATATATATGCACACACCTTGTTTGAGTTATATCTTTTTATTTAGAGCACTTTAGTGGGGTCACATTATCCAAAATTTACATTGATAAATAAAAAATAAAAAATTAAGGTAATTATAAATTTTTAACTCAATCTATTGCTTCTAATCTATTTATCTTGATAATAGATAATAAGCAATTTAAATAAATTTTTTTAGTTATCACCTTTTGTTATAAGTTATTAACATTAAAAAAACATTATCATAAATTATAATGTAATTAATAACATTTTAAATGATTTTATATTAACATCAGGATTAAGGTTTTGATTTAATTTGATTAAAAAATAAATTAAGTTATTAAAATGTAATTAAATAAATGTCATCAATGCTATCAATATCATTACTAGATAGTAAATAATATCATCAATAATCAATAACATGATCTAATTGATTGTAATATCATGGTTGTCATTAGAAAGTTGATTACAATGTCATCAACGTCATAAATTGATAAAAATAATAGGTTAATTTTAAAAATAATTTATTAAAAAAATAAATTATCAGATTTATTTCTAAAACATACATATAAACACAATAATGATATTAAAATACACATAAAAATTCATTAGTGTAGTCAACTATGAACTGATGGCATGACCTATTTTTTATTAAATTATTTTTAATTACTTTATTTTTTAGTAAGTTATTTTTTAATCAACATATTATAATTTAATTTTTAATCAATTTATTAATATAAGGATGACATTGAATAACACACCAATAAAAATAAGTTGATTAAATTTAATCAATGTATTTTTAAAACACATTTGTTATAATTGTGCATTAATAGTTTTAAAAATATAAATTGATTAAATATAATAATTTTGATCAAATATAATTTGATTAAAAAAATAAATTGATTAAAAAAAATATTATGATTGATTAAATATAACTTTTTGTATTATTAACAACAGTTCTAGCCACCTCATCAAGACAGGGGCAACCGGATCTAGCCATCCCGTTCAAACCGGTTGAGTGCAGTCAAAGTTCCAACCACACACGATTGGTTTGGTGGTATAGGAATAGGCTGAGGTTGATTGAGCCGGGATAAGATACTCACAATAAATTCTTCCTCTATCTATTATCCATTTTCAATTACTCATCATCTCTATATCCTAGTCCCCACAAGCTTTTTCTACTATCTCTTCCATTGTCGAAAAGTAACTAGTCCCACACACAGGCAGTACTGCTTTTATTGTCGATAGTTATCAACCTAAACATGTGATATGTCTATGGACGAGACCACTAACTTTTGTTCAAAATGTTAAAAAGAAAATTATTGATTAGTTTTTATAGCTTGTATTTGCTCATAATGTGCCTCCACATTATTTTGGTATGCCCTACGTTGCTTCAAAGTAGTGAAACCGCTGCCTCGATTCCATATGAATGTCTTATTAAAATTAAAAAAATTTAGAAAATATTAATGTCATAATTAATTCATTGATGCAATACAATTGTATTTATAAAAGAAAAACATATATATGAATTCCATATATCTAAGGTAAAACAAGAAACTAAGTTACTCACCGACGACAACATGTTTCCCACCAAGATTGTGGTGTCATGTCACAAGTCACATATATATGGTCCCTATAACAAAGCTCAGAAAAAGAGTCATCTTTATATTTCTCTCGTGTTCACAAGCTTGCACTAGTGAATATCTATTTCTTTATTTTTAAGCATATCTATTTTCTTTGAGGTGTGTATTCTCAATCGTTGCTTTACTTTTTTCAAGCAATGTTGTCACAAAATCCATGGATGTAAGCGTGTGATCCGAGATGGGTCTGCAGTAGAACCAACCATCTATGTATATAAGCTTTGGGAAAATATAAAAAATAAACATATATACTAACATGAAATTTAGTAGAAACATTGATTGATGTGTATAGTAGCAAGGAAGAAGCTAGCGAATGTCCTATTATATATACAACGTTAATTCAGATAAGATCATCCTCTTCAATTGGAGTCCACTTTCCCTTTATATTTTATAAATTGCCAACTCCAGTTGCCAGATCAACATTATCCCCTCTTCAAATTAAGTCCTTCATCACTAATTCCATCTACCATGGCAATGGCCTTCAAGATGGTGAGGATTAGCTATCAGAATCATCACAAACTTTGAGTCCAACCTTTCAGCCATGATTTCAAATTTGTTGGATTCTGGATTGTAGTTGATATGTTGTGGTAATTAGGCTACTTCTGGTATGAATGTGTCTGATGAGTGCCGAAGCACCTTCATGGACTTGAAATGGAAGAAAGTTCACAGGTATATAGTCTTCAAGATTGATGAGAGGTCCACAAGGCCGTGCTGGTGGATCAAGTTGGGTGGCCCGGGAGAGGGCTACGACGACCTCGCCGCCGCCCTCCCCGTCGATGATTGCCGGTACGCCGTCTTCGACTTCGATTTCGTCACAGATGACAAGTGCCAAAAGAGGCAAACCTTCATAGCATGGTAACTCTCATCAACCTAATAATAGATATCATGCGCCAGTTCATATACACGAGTCTTTTCTAAGCTTCGGAAGGCAAGAAGATTCGATAAGAAGAGTGCAGCATCAAACTTAGTAAATCATGCACTGTCGTGCCCAAGGGAATTTTTTTGTGAATGCATGATGGATGGTATGTTGTATGTTAAATCAAGAGGTTTGATGGTGTGTATAGGGCTCCAAGTGCATCAAGGATCAGGAGCAAAAATGTTGTATGCAACATCAAAGGAAGGGCTAAGGAGAGTGCTGGAAGGAGTCCACTATGAGGTGCAGGCGACTGATCCTACAGAGATGGGGTTTGAGGTCATCAAAGATAAAGCAAAATAAACATGCCCGTGGATGGTGATATGTGAATGAACAATGCGATCAGGTAACAAACTAATTTGATGAGTAATAAATCAGTAATAACACGGTTTTTTGTGATGTGATTGCTGCCTTTTATTTGTAATAGATACAGTTTACTCTTTTTCGGAGAAATCACTTCGTGAGAGAATTTTTTTGGTTGTTTCTTGCATCGTCTTCCCCGGGTTTTATGTCCGAAAAGGTCTTCCATGTAAAAGCCTTAGTATTTCTTTTTGAAGAGGCTATATATTTCGTTACCTCAAATTGCCCGTTTTTTCTGTAAGTTTTTTCTTTCTAAAACTTTTTTGTAAGAGTGGCCACATATTAATTCTTGAAGTAGAGTTTGCAGTTTGTTTTTTTTAAGTGTTTTTATATGAATAAGTCATGATCTTTGGGGTAAAAAGCTACATATAATTCTTCTGTACAACTTGGGACATCAATAGTGTCCCATTGGATCAAACACACAAAACAATAAGCGAGCAAAAACTAGTAATTCTGATTGTCATGTTCTATTATTCATACTAAACAACAGAGATTAGAGATAACAGCAGTTTATGATGTGAACAGCATCGGTTTGCCTTCAACAAGAGCCTAATTCATTGGTGTTCCTATGTCACTCATAGTACTAATAAAGATTATTATTAACCTACATAAACAAAGATTAACCTATATATTAATGATGATTAACCGCTACCGCAGCCACCACCCCAGCAACCTCCACCGTGGCCACCGCCGCCACCGCAGCCAGCCGCTAAGGCCATTCCACCAACAGCATTGGCGCCATAGCCCGTGGACTTGCTAGAAGAAGACCTAACATTGGACGTTGGCCTCTAATAGATCGTCTCCCAATGGACTATGAACAAGGCCGTGACGAACGCAGCGTCCATTCCTGCCTCAACTCGAAGCTTGAAGCCTCCACCGGCACCACGGACGACATTCACGACTACCTGCACCACCACCCAAACTGCCGTACATTCAACAGACGAAACATCCCAACCAAACAAATTATTAAGCTCCTTAATTTACTGGATACATACATCTGCAATAACCATGCCACCCATGTAAAAAATGGGAAGGAACGTCCCCACAACACTAAATGTTTCCTAACATCTTCTTCTTCTCGTTTCCAGCCATGAGCGGACATTGAAAGCCAGCTCCGTGACCAGGGCAAGCTCGTCTTCATCACTAGTGTTTGTTCTCTTTGTACACCCGCCATTCCCATGATAGCCTCTGATCATCCACATTAATAAATATACAGTTGCTATATACTGTACATGATCTACGTAGGAGGAAGAAAAATTTGGTAGGAATCTAATTATATTATCACCTTATGGAAGAGGGTGGCAACAGGGTAATTGGTGACATCTAGCACCAAGATTTGGCCGCTCATCAAACTAAAAGATCCTCCTTTGACAACCTTGAACACCAAGTCGCCACTAGCATCAACAAACTTGTACAGGCTGCTCTTGAGCAACCCTTTCCGGAGCTTCACGGTGAGAGTCATCGTGGAGCGAGCAGAGCAGAACCTGGGATCGACGACAGGGACCATCCTGTTAGCTTCCTCCATTAAAGCAGAAATTGGTACTGCAGAACCTGTAAAGTTGAGGTTATAGAGCAATTGCTGGTTGAGATTGTTTGATGGGTTTCATGTTGGACTGGGGTTATTAGCATTTGTATGTGGTGACATGAGAGTATCATGATCATTGTACAAAAAATGAAAAAGCATGGGGCACCTAATGCTACCTATGTGGAAGTAATGAACAATGCATGGTACCAAGATAAAGGAATGAAGTATGAATGAGAATATGATGACTAACTGTTGGATTGGATTTAATTGTTCACGCAAAAGAATGGGATGGGGAGTGTCAACACACTTGTCCTGTGGCCTAGAGAAAGAGAGAGAACTAGCAGCTAATCTCCCATTGTATATATACGCCCTCTCCCAACTCTTGATCGACTCAGGGCTCCGAACTCCGGCGCCGGCGACTTGGGCCCCTACATTGATTCTCTCATTAAAAGACCATTCACATAAATGACACCTTTTATTTTTATTATTGTTCTCCTTCTTCTCCATAAAAAGTATTCGTCGTTATTCTCAACAGAAGACTTTTCCTGGCAATAAAACTCAACATAGTTTTTATTCCCAAAAAAGAAATTATTGTTTGTTATTCTGAATATGAACCATTCTCATTACACACCAAAATGATCAATTGATTGAGCAGGTACATGTTGTTCAGCTCTAGACATCTTGTTTGTTTTCTTCGATGTTTGGTGAAATGATAAAAGAGTACTTGCTGAAATCAATATTATTCGGGTTTTGGGGTGTTTGCAAAAGTTCTCTATCGTTTATACAGCAAAAAATTTGCTGATTTGAGATTTCATTGATTCTACTTCAGGGTTGTTAGGATTCGTCGTACCCGTGAAGCAAATCAGGAAGCAGTTCTATTTGCGTTGTGCTTTAGAACATTCAATAAAAAAGTTATCATCTTCAGGTTGTCACTCACTGCAGACATAAATAATTTCCTTCTACTAGTGTTTTATAATGAAATCAAATAGGTGGCCGTAAACTCGGTTTTTACGCTGTTGCCTCTTTTGTATTAGTTTCTCTTCAATTAGATTTGAGAGGTAAATCCTCCAGTAAGCACTTGTAGAAGTAAATTGGTTACTGCAAATTGTAAATCAGTTGGTAATTGCCTTCTGTAATTTTATAATAAACACTTGTAGAAATAAATGACCCTGCAATAAAATCATGTAATATAATTTTTTTTGTAATTCGTTTAGTACGTTAGCAATTGCATAACCTGGCATTATTTTTTGATATTATTTTTCTTAAAAAAAATGTTTGTCATTGCAACATTTGAGAACAAGGTCTTGGGAGGCTTGTGAGCTCTTGACCAGATGAGATTGTATGCATACCATGGATAAAAGGCCTTCATTTTTATAAAAAAAAGAAATATTGTTGCTTGTGGAAGTAAGAAAATGTTTACCTTTTCATTGTCTACATGCAAGATGCTAATGTGTGCTTCTGCGCTATTTACTGTTCGAATGTAAGAATGCTTATCTGACATTTGTGGTGCCAGTGGAACAAAGCAAGCTGCGCATCGCTTGAAAATTTTGTTTGGCCTTGCTGGACTAAAGCTTCAGCACTTCATGGTAAACTTACAGTCTCTTGAACTTTTCAGAAAGCAAGAAGTAGGTTTTTTAATAGCCACTGATGTTGCTGCTCGTGTAAGTACACTGATATTGTGTGTGGCTTACGGCTTCAAATTTCATGTCAACTTGCTAGATCAGCATATGTTGCGTTGTCAGAATGACAACTATTTTTTCAAGTTGCTTCTGTTGTAATAATGCTGGGATTATGTGATATATCAGATCAGTATTAAAATGCTTACCATCTTATTGCAGGGTCTCGAGATTATTGGAGTTCAGACAGTTGTAAACTTTGCTTGCCCACGAGACATTACAAGGTGATGGCTGCCTTACAAACTGTGGACTAGATAATTGTTAGTAATGAGCTTGATCAGTTTAACAGACTAGAAGAAGGTTCTTTCGTTGCATTGTTGGATGTCATGTTTGTTTTCATGTCCTTAAAAAATTATGCTTTTTTGCTTATGCAGCTATGTACATCGTGTTGGACGTACTGCGAGAGTTGGTAGAGAAGGATATGCCGTGACCTTTGTCACGGATAATGACTACTCCCTCTTGAAAGCTATAAGTATGTAAATTTTACCTTAATCCATCTCTGTTTATTTTTATATTATCTTATTTTATTTTATATTTTTGATGAGTTGTATGGATAACTGAATCCAGTTGCTTGTCCTTGTTGCCTCTTCTTGGCTTTTAACTGATTGACAATTTAAAATATGATTTATACTGACAAAAGATTGTTCGGTTAATCTTAATTTGGTAATGGGAGCAGACTCGTCGGAATTTGTTGAAATTTGGGCGAGTGATTTTTCGAACACTTTTTACTAGGCTGAAAGGGCTGGCTCAAAGTTGAAGAGTCGAATAGTAGCAGAGCAATCCATAGTTAAATGGTCGCAGACAATCGAGACAATGCAAGATCAAGTTTCATCAATTCTTCAGGAAGAAAAGTGAATACTTATATTCTCGTTATGTTCTGTTACTGCCATTTTGTGGTATTTATCATTTAACTGATTCAGGTAAATTGACAGGGAAGAGAGAGAAGTGCGGAAAGCTGAAATCGAAGCTGCAAAGGTTCATAGCAATTTAGGCTGTAAATCACAATATTTGGGTTTCTTTTAAACTATTAATCTTTTGTAACCTTTGGGAAAATATATGATTTTACATGCAGAAAACATGATTGTGCACAAGGATGAAGTTTTTTCATGACCTAAAAGAAATTGGTTCACTACAGAGAAAGAGAAAAACTTTTAGCTAAGGCTGCTAAAGTAAAGCTTGGGAAATTGTTTACTGATCCTGGTTTCTGAAGTACATTGTAGTTTGTATGTATGCAACAATTTGCTATCTTATTGTTTTAGGAATCAAAGGAAGGTGGCAAAACAAATGAGGTTATCAGTGCTGAAAAAGCAGAGGAGCTCAAAATGAAAGAGAAAAATGGCGAGAACACGAGGTTTTTGAGATGCTTAATTTCTTTGATTACTGTGTGCTCATATTTCAATTACTTATTCGGTTACGTGTGATTATATGTTTGATTTCCGTGTGTTAGAAGAGCATGCCAAAGACTGGAAGCTGCCCGAGAAATGGCAGAGGACGAGGGCATTGCTGATGGCAAAGAGGTTGGTGGTTGGCTAGCTCTTAACAGTAACAGTGTGCCTATGGTGATCAAAATGATCCCATTGTATAAATGCCGTGCAGGATGTTGGAGCCAGTAGTAAGAAGGGAAAATCCCTTGTTGTGCTGGGTTACCAGAAGGCAAAAGCAGCTAAAGCTATTATGAAGGCAAAAGATTCTGGTAAATTTGTGAAGAATGCTAGCAAGACTGGGAAACATGCACCCGGAAGGCCTCAATCAAGGACAGAGGAGATGAAGGAACTCTTTAAGAGGCACATGAGCGAAGCAAATCAAAGACGAGCATTCGCAAAGAACAAATCCATAGGTTCTAGGAAAAAATCAAAAAATTCATTCAAGACCAAATCCAGGTAAAATCTGTAAATATTTTTCAACAACTTTTTAACAAAGATTGATACACAGATCTCTCATTTCATGTGCCGTATTATTCTGTGCAGGTTAAGCAGAAAAGGTAAAAACATTTTTGTTGTAGATTTGGTAACACTCGTAGGAAGCTGCTGACCAGGCAGAAAAACGTGACGAGATGCTGGTGGCGGGCAACAGGATATGTCACCATATGTCCCATATCAATTTCTGCAGTCAATTGTTCTTAATTTTATTACATGGTTGTTGGTAAAATGTGTTGTGTCTCATGTAATTGGGACAGTTTTGGGGTGGGGTTATATTCTGGGTTCGCTGAGGCCTTTGTACAGTATATTCGTTTATTCATTGCGATGAGAAAGTGATGATTTCCCAGTGCTGCTTATGAATTTGACGTATTTGGCAGGTAGATGGAACTTGGAAGTACGTGGCTCGCTGTAATTGTACGACTCTATTTTTACAGTCAATTGGGCAGTTTGATCCGCCTTTAACATCTGATTCGGAGCTGCCTATGATATGTGAGGCAGATAACCCAGGCAAAGAATACCTACCCATATGTGTTATCATCACCGCTTCAATCAATATGTAGGCCTGGGCATTTGAACCTTGAGTTTGTAATTTGGTATACATCAATATATCGTCTTTGGAGCAAGTACTGAACTAGGTGTCGATCTTACTATCGTTGCTTCAGCTCTCTCCCAATTGGGACGAAGATCTTCTAATGGCCCAGTCAATCTTCTCTACCGGCCCGTAGAGAAGCCGGACAGGGAGAACTGCTGTTGTCTCGAGTGTGAAACATGGTCGAGGAAGTGGCATCCGCAAATACAACTTTTCTGCAACGGCCTTCAATCAAAAAGCTATGCGAGCCGTAAGAAAATAGTCCTCACACTTCAGGACCGCTCGAATAATATGAATTTGGATTAGAAGTCTGTACAAGCCTCAATATATCAAATATCTATCCCATGCTACTACTAGAAGAAAACAGCAGCTTGTGTTCCCTGTATCTACAGGAATCTCTTAATGGTTTCTCGAGTACAGACAAGCAAGTATAAACAAGAAAATTGACCGGAATTCAAAGAACTAGATTCCACATTTGGGTTGTTAGAATAGTTTACGATCAAGGTGTACACAAACACGAACCCATCTGCATTTAAGTGGCTGAGATAACCGCATCTATAGAACATCAAGAGAATTAAATTAAGAACAGGTTGCAATGCCAACATAAATACTATACTGGCAATAAATATGAATGATCTCACCCTTCTACGCCTTACTCAGACGTTTTGTCTAGCAACTCCCAGAGATCGCCAGCCAACAATCCTTCACCCCATTGCGGGCCAACCTTGTGAGCATGTAGGTTCCTATTCTTCAAAAGCCACGGACTATTGTCGAGAACAATATATGGACAAATAACGTACACAACTATTGCCGCCACGAACTCTCCATTTTGTAGCCAGGCATGCCACGCTCCCACCCGCATTCAGGCTCTTTACGTTTCAGGCCTAGCCCTGCGCTGCCTGGCAGCAGCCCCACCTTTATCTGCTCATCCATCAAACCACCATGATGACCTTGAATGAAGTTATGCTTAGTCCCACCCATTTCCTGCGCCTGGGTCTCTCCCTCTGTCAAACCCATGCCCGCATTCAAATCAAGGCCAGACCGAGGACCTCCACCATTCATACTTGATGGGGGACCTGTGACACTCACAAAGAATGGAGGCCGGGACAACATAGGCGAAACACCTGTTGCTGTGCTGCATATTATCTGAGGTATGACAGTGGCTCCTCTTGAATCCATCATGTAAGAGATAGAGGCCTGGTTGTAAATTGGTGGGGGATAAGCACCGGCAGGGGCCATGGTCAAACCATTGTAACCATATGGAGGAAGTGAAGTTGGCGCATATGCTGCAGCTGGTCTCACTCCTCCATTACCACCCCACATTCTATCAACACTATTTCCTAATGTGGGCTCTAGAGCAGGTCCATTAGAAAGAAAAGTGTGAGTTTGGTAGCCTAAATCTTTTCTATCAATCTCCATTCTTGAACCCATTACTGAAATGATTGGGTCATCGAGCTGGAAGCTCCCATAGGATCTGTTATCATGTGATGAGTGCACTCTAGGGCCATGAGACCCAGAAGGATCAAAATGAGATGGGTTATCGTTCAAGTCAAAGTCCCTTGTAGAAGGTTGTCTTGACGAAGATGATGACACAGAAGATGGGCTTCGGTTTCCATTTTGGTGAACCTGATGGAAAAATCTTCCCTCCAGTCTACGATCAGATACACAGAGTCCATTTGGCTTATCGTGATCCTCGATCTGGTTCAGGTCCAATTTAAGCTTCTCTGCCTTCTTCGAACTGACTTCCAAAGTAGATTCTCCGGAAGGTATGCCAGAGGATTCTAAAATTTCTTTGGTTGACCCCAAGTAGATCACCGGATCTTCCTCATTTTCAGCAACATTGAGATCAATGTTCAGTACATTATTTTTTAGTTTAGATCCCTGACTGCTTGTCTCACCCAAATATGACTTGTTACCATCAAAAGTTTTCGAGGAGATGCACGGCGAAAAGCACTGGTGGCAGCTACCCCCTTCCATCCAAGTTCTCCTTCAAAGTGAAGTGGTGTGGCAGGTAAACCAACACATTTAGAGACGGGCACAACTGGTCTCGGAGCAGATAAGGTACCACTAGGCTGATTGGATACAGAGATCGCATGACAATCAATTTCCTCTGAAAACACATCCTCATTGAGATCAAAGGTACATTTATCCTTGCTAGTTTGCCCAGCAGATTCCTCAGGAAGGCCAACTGAATGAGCCGAATCAGTATCAGGTTTCTCAACTTCTGGACTGGTTTCACTTGAAGTTCTCGAACGCTTGGCTTTTGGTGAAAGATCACTGTCCTCTGAAGCACTGTGTTCTCCTGGATCCTCAACCCCTTCAGGTTGTTCCAAAATGGATTCTTCATCCTTGTGGTTAACAGAATCAGGGCTACCAGGTCGAACAGTTCCATGTGAATTTTTCCCAGAAATGCTGCAAGAAGGTTCCCTGTAGTCAAAAACTTCCCGCTCAACTTGCTTCCCTACAAGTCTAGCCACTTCCAGAGCATCTTCCTCCTCCCCGAGTTCTATTTCTGATTGCGAGCTAATATGGCTGTCCTTTCCATTTACATCCAGCTTGGGCTTGTAAGCCTCACTAAGAATCATAGGATTAAGCAGTCTGGAATGAATCAGGTCTGACTCACGAGTAAGACCTTTAATGGCAGAAACTTTTTCCACGGCATTATCGGTGGATTTATCTGGTATAGTTTTGGAGGGAAAATCTTCATCTCGGCTCGTTGAAAGTTTGTTTGGTAGTTTTGACAAGTCAATGACACTGGTATCAAAACAAGGTTCTTCTGCCTTGCTAAGTTCACCTCCATTGTCAGATGATGTAGTCCTACTCAAATAGAGGTCATTTTCTTCAGCCAGTGGTGGTGCAATGCCGTTGCTTTGATCATGGTCATTCAATTCAGGTTTGCCTTCTACCTTAAACTGTGGCTTCGTCTCCACCTCTTTGTTATCGATTATTCTTGTCATCTCTGAAAGTTTGGAAGATCTCTCATCAGAGCCGTTCTGCCTCGGTGAGGGGGGATTATTGATCTCACTAGTTGCTGGAGCATTTTCTGGACAAGTAGATAATTTATTGTCAGCAGTTGCTGCTTCCTGAGAAGTGTTTGAGTGAGGGCTCAACGGCATGTCTTCTTTAGAGACAGCATTCTCGGCCTCCTCATTATCAAACTTAGGAACAGAAATTTCATCGTAGCCAGTAGCCACTGAGCAAGTATCCAGAGAGGAAACTAGGTCCTTAGAATTTTGTACTCCAGGCTTCGGATCATCGATGCCACATAACCTACGTCCCCCATCAGTTTCATTGGGGCTGCTTTTCACATCCTTCAGAGGCTCATCTTTGATGTGGCAGGTGTCACCCTTTTCTCCGCAAATTGGAGCTGCAACACAGTTAATCAATGCCTCATTCCATGTATTGACCAAATATTGTGCCTTCTCTTGATACATTCCTTTCTGCTTACTGAGATTTTCAATGGTTGTATTGATTCCAGAAATGCCGGGCCAGTTGGTATCAGCATGAAGATTTTTAAGCACTTTTAGTATAATGTCAATGGACTCCTCCACAACATTTTCGTTTGTGTCAGCAGCAGATTTCAGGGCTTCTTGGAGCCAAAGATTAAGAAATGGATTCCCTTCAAGTGAATGAATCTATTAAGACAATCCTTGCTCTCTGTCAAGGCAAGAACCCCTCCAACTGTTGTCCATTGTCTGGCTGCATCTCCAAGGTTCTTTGTTAAATTATCTTTTTCCTTATTCATAACAGCAACCAGCTTGTCCACTCTGACAACGGATGCAAGCCCATTTTATCTCAGTCAAAGTAAAGAAGTCTTCAAGTATCATGTTTCTTTCCAGCAACAGGGAAATTTAAATTCAGGCACCAGATCGTCGAAACATGCTAAGACCCTTTGTGTAAAGCAAAAATGCACGGACTAACAATGCCAGATTTTACCAAAGAGTCCTGCCAAGGAAAACAATCTTCATCAGACTGTTGGAGACTAAATATGCACATTTATCATCTTTACCAACATCATTAACAGCTTATCCCAGCGAGGGTGGGATCAACATTATAATAAGCAAGTTTTCACCATGATGCCCTACTTAGTTCTCTTAAGCGAGAATATCAAATACCAGCAGATCTAATTGCTGTTACTGGGTACAATACACCCCCAAAAGGTTTTAAATGTTTAACATTGATGCATTGTTGAATATACAACTTCATCTCAATCAATAAGTATTGCAGTTCGTGAGTGCTCACTTTTCAAATCCATTAATAGGTGAATATAATACAACCCACCGGTTTTTATGCAGCTACTTACTCTTCGATGTGAACAAAATTGCCTAATTGTGCAACACATATACATCATCGGACAACGGAGGAAAATGAAAGGGAGTGCATAGGATAAAAAAAGTTGGACTGTGGTACAAAATACAATGACATGTAAAGTTCCTTTGACGATGGTCCACCTAAAAAGAAATAGCACTCCTTGCCATGTTCATAAGTTTTTAATGATATAAACACTAACCAAACAAAACAGCTTAATAAAAAACAACATTTACTTACAAGAACACATGAGCTAATAGAATCAATGAAACTAAGCTCCCTAAAACTCAAGTTTTCAAAAAAAAAAAAATCTTTAGTTCAGAATAATCATCATTAAACCAATCCATATCCTTTCCTTCAACTGCCAACAAAAATTAAAAATCAAGAAAGCGAGCCTTAGATCCACGGGGAGAGATATCAACCACGCCCCCTTCAAAGCATCAACACCACAAATCAGACTCACCAAGATCACAACAAAGAACCAAAAACCCTAAGAGCTTCCGGAAATCGAGCACCTCCCACCATCCCCAACCCAACCAACTCCCCCAAACTCCCCCACACATCACCGACAAAACCAGCATCCACGAACAACTCATAAAAACTAGGAATTACAACAAATTCGATCAGCAGACAAGCACAAACCGAGCTCCAAAGCCCGGAGTCAACAAGAAAAACGGAAAATCGGCAGTAAAGATCCTTACTTTACGGTACCAGGCGACGAATCGAAGCGCGCACCGGTGGAGTCCGCCGCCGCCGCACTGCCGGCAGCCGCCGTAACCGTCGCCGCCGCCGATCGTAGGGGAGAGGGTGGGAGGAAGGGGCGTTGGAGGGTCAAGTCACGGCTGTTACCTTTTTTTTCTCTTCTTTTCTCTCTCTCACTTTCTCCCTCTTTTTTTCCTTTTTCTTATTTGTTTTGTAGTATTTATCGGAAATTCAATTAATTATCTGTTTTTAAAAAATTAGGTGTTTAATTATGTAATTAAAACTTTTGGTACTTAATAACTAGATTAAACTCAATTTGCTTGATATTCGATGTTTGACTCAAACTCGAGTGAGTATGGGTTTGTGTTTGATCGATTAGATTTATTCCATATAAAATTTTAGTTTAAAATATTAAACTTTGTTTTTCAAATAAGTCAAATGACATGATTCTAAAAACAAAATATAAAATTTTGTTCGCATGACTATTACATACTTTTAGATATAGAATTATAACATGCAATATCGGTTATAGTTTTTAACTAAAAATAAATTATGTAAATGACCAGATATGACAAATAAATACAAAAGATTATTTCAAATTCAGTTTTGATTCCAAATCCATTAAATTTGAGTATGGTATAAATTTGTTTTGGATTTGATTACCAATGAGTTGACCCTAAATATAATTCAATTCAGTTCATCTGATTAAGAAACACCCTAATTAATTTATTGGACTGATCTAATAGTAATAAAATTGTATATGTCGCTATGTTATTTACTTAAGTAATAAACAAATTATAAGGGGTTTGACAACTACTTAAATTGTCGAATGGGATTAATAAATATCATAGTACCTATGTGATTTTGGAACAAAAATAATTCTTCTTGTAAAAATTATGTATATTTTTAATTCCACTCATCTTCGTAAAATATTATCCGAAACGCACGTGTGTGTGTTTTAAAGATAGTGCATAACAATTATGTAATATATCATATAAAAAAATCTTCTTTTTATTAAAATAAGTTTACCCATAAAACAAGCTTATTTAAAATTGCACGACCTTTCTTATTAGCATTACATGCTAATGGAATATCATTAGACTCATAGTCCATCGACCATTGTTCCTGAAAAACATCCAAGTAAATAAATCGACAATTTTAAGTTATAAGAGAAAGTGCTAATTTTGCTAGGATCAGGTATGACTTAGCATTTTGAGCCATGCGAGTACGTGACTAATGAAGTGAAATCATTTATTTTAATTGTTTTTTTGTAATATAAAAGATAAATCACTAACAAATTTGGACCTAGATTGACATGCGAGAATGTCAACATTTTAAAGACTTTACAAGCCATGATAATATATGAAAAATTCCTTTGGGTCTCAACTCCCCCAGTGAAACTTAATTAATTATGAATTAATCCACTTGGATTAAACTAACAAAATTCCATTGGATAAAAAAAATATATGACAAAGACTAGAGGAATAAAAAGTGGGAAAGAGCAGAATCTTATCACACGGGGAGGAGGATCGCTTTCAGGTGCAAAATGTGCGACCCAAGCCGTCACATGTATTTGTGACCCATCCACTCCACCGGGTTTGTTCCGCTGGTCGGTCGACACTTAGAACATTCGTGGGCCACTGTGGGGTCCGCCCCACTTTTTTCATATTTACTGGCCAGACTGACAAATATCCAAAATGTGGGCTCCAATGATAAAAAAATAGCTACCGGGGGACCCGGCAGTGTGTTACAAGATGATTATTCTTACATTGGTTTAATTATATTGAGCCGCCTAGCGAAAGCTCGGGTTAAAAAAAAAAGTTAGGGTTCAAGCCTGCTCTCTATTACATATTACGTCTAGGGGTGCTAATTGAGCGAGCGAGCCGAACTCAACATGTATTCGAACTCAGCTCGAATAGTTTGAAACTCGCTCGAACTCGACTCAAGATCGAATGAGTTTTAAACATACATACTCGAGTTTGACTCGAATATCTTTTATGTGTTCGAGCTCGACTCTGAGCTCGAAAACCAGCTCGATTAAAAGTCAAAAATACCTCTACTTAACAAAACTATATATATATAATATAATATAAAGACTATATTATTATATTATTTTATCGAGTCGAGTTGAATTATAACCGAGTCGAGTCGAGTCGAACACAACCTTGCTCAAGCTCGGCTCGTAAGATTCGAGTTCGAGTCGAGTTCGAGTCGAGCATCTAAATGTCGAGTTTCGAGTCGAGTCAAGCCGAGCCGAACGCTAAATGCTCACGAGCTGGCTCGCTCAATTAGCAACCCTAATTACGTCGAACCGAGTACGAGCTAGTTGAGTGCATCTATATTTTTAAAACCACCCGTAACCATGGAGATTAGATTGCACATCAAAATTTGTTCGATACTACCTTAGTGTAAGTCTTAATCTTTATATTAAAATTGATAATTAAAAGCGTCAAGTGTTAGTTTTCATTTTTTAAGTAGGTAAATTATCACTCATAAACATGTACCCAATTATAACGAATTTTTAGGATCAACCGATATATATCTATCCTCAACCCAAAGCATCAAGCGAGTCATCCGTATATACCGTATATTGAAAAATGATCAGTACGAAAATAGATCGACTCGGGCATTCTAATTAGCCGGTTTGTCCAGATCCATTGATCAACGCATTGAGAGAGTACAGTCCGGTCCGGGCCGAACGTTACCCATCAAATCCCAACATCCAATCAACTCGGAGGACCCCACGAGGGAAAAAAGACAGCATACTTGTGGGCCCATCCTTCTCCCGTAGTCATATATTTGCAAATTTGGTACTTTTTGACGGCCAGGATGTGAAGTATGATGAAAACAACTCCTAAGAATAGACACTTACATAAAACCAAAGAGTGGGCCACTTGGGCTTGATATCATCCAATCAGAGAATCTGGTTGACTGGGCCCATGATTTGAGGGGGAATTTGAGTCACCTCAAAACCAGCTAATGCCAGTAAATACCAAACGTACAAATGACAAAGAAGACGAGATTCCGTACCACGCTCAAAAAATACAGAAGCGTTTGTTGATTAGGCGACTAAGCTGGTCGCTGTTAGCTCAACAATTGATTGAGTTCGGTGGCCAACTTGAATATAAAACATTAAGCTTTATATTTCGAGTTTGGTGGTTTCACAGCTACCACTACTTATAAATCACATATACACAAATGTCAAAGTCATTTTTTTTGTATCTTCATATTATATATAATATTTTAAAGGAGGAAATATTTTTAGTCAAGCTAGCCCGTTATGTACTCGTGACACGGAGCTTAAAATAATAGCAAACTATGCTGTTTACCTACTTCGTTTTGATTTAACAAAGGCTTAATTAGTAGGAGCATACATTAATCTTCTCATAAAAATCATAAATTTGTAGTAATAATAAAATATGAAATATGTGATGAGGCTCCCAGACGTGGATGGATGAAATGGACGGTCACGTTGATATCATCATGTACAAGTTGGGTGATGGGAGAGCGAGACAGCAACCAACCTCACATTAGTTATTAACTTATTATCGCTCTTGACGTGACCTCGCATTTTGTACGTTTCGCGCGTTAACTTTGGCCCATAAACAGCATTAGCTCGTGTAATTTATACCGGTTATATTTTTTATTTCGAGTAATTTAATGAATCTTCCTGCTCAAAATTTGCATAGATAAATATAAAATAAATAATAAAAATAATTATAAAATTTTAACTCAATCCAACATTTTTAATTTTTTCATCTTAATTATTAAAGCAATTATAATAAAAATTAATTTTAAAATATCTTTAAACCAGTATATTTTTTAAAAAATCTGAAATAGGTTATATTGATGTCAAAAATAAAAATAAAATTTTATCAACAATATATTTATATATTCTACTCTATTTACATATAACCTTTATTATGCAAGACCTATTAAAAATGTTCAAATTAAATGTATAATACATGTAAATTATGTGAAGTGTAATTCACCTTCATTTTCCCTAACCTTGCTTAAGCTCATCTCGCCTAAACGAACAAGATCAGTGGGTCTTAAGATGGCCAAGCTAGCTCAAGCTTGACAGCAGGATTTTAAATATCACATCGCATTAGCTGATATATTGCTCTATTACATACCCTTCTTCAAATCTACTATGAGTGGTGCGGCAAATGTGAGCAGTTATTTGGTTGATTCTTGACAATTCAATTTGACATCAAGTATGTGGATTTAATAATAAACAGTTCAGGAGATTCAGGAAGAAATCATCCTACTTAGGGTTCTTTAAAGTTTGATAACACTTAATTTGGTTTAGTACTCGACTCGAAAACAACTCAATTCGAAACTTAACTCCATATTAAATGAACCAAATTGAGTTTAATTGAGCTTTAAACAGCTATATTTGTAACGACCCGGCTCAAAGTGCAACGCTAAGTTATTTCTTCAAAAGTGATTAATTAAGTTAAAAATTTATAGTTTATTCCCACTTATAAAGTGAATCTTAGCTCATAGGTATTCGATATAAAATTAAGTTGAGAGATCTCACAATTTACCCACTTTAGAAAATTTTGTCCCAAAATTCTTGCACTTGGCTTATTAGTAGCAATAGCCAATGACCTTTTTAGTTCGTGAACGACTCAACCTAAAGTGCAATATAATGGACTAAATTATTTCTTCAAAAATAGTTAACTAAATTAAAGATCTATAGTTTATTTCCATTTATAAACAGAATCTCAACCCAATAAGTACTAGTTACGAGATCAAGTTGAGAAATCTCAGAATATAAATAATCGATAACAAAATGTAGTTCGCACGTGGAAATGGTGCTGATCAATAATACTCTACCAAAGCCCATCCTAATTGCATCAATCCCCATATGGATACAAAATTATGATCTTCAAGTATTTTTTTTCCAAGCACTTGAAGTTCGTAAGCAAGTTGGTTGTATAATAACCTTCAAGGGATGCAAGTATGGGAATCCACTCGTTTACATCACTGAAAATGGTAAAAATCGAACTAAGCACTTCAAAGTTTTAAGAGCTGCTCGGGAGATTGAGAAATATAAAATGAGCAGATCAATTGCTATATATTGTTTAAAATCATGATATGGTAAATGTTATAGCTCTTCAAGACGACATGAGAAGAGACTACTACCAGTCTACCATCGTCATCTTCAACAAGTCCAGCAAGCTATCAGGTATGCTTTTAGCGTAGAACTCAAAACAGATCGGTTCAGTGTTTTGCATGGTATTAATTAATTTCCACTAATTTGCAGGTATGGTGCAAATGTGAAGGGTTACTTTGCATGGTGATCACTTCTTGACAACTTCGAATGAGGAGATGGCGACACAATTCGATTTGGCATCAACTATGTGGATTATATCAATGGCCCCTGCAAGAGATACATGAAGAAATCCTCCAACTGGCTTGAAAATTTCCTCAAGGTCTACAGCCCATGACAAGTAGAAGACTTGTCATATATAGGATGATGTTGTCACAATATGTGCATGTGATTCCAAATAAATAATATATCGTAACCGAAGAATATCAATGCTAGCCAGTCAATGTGGTCCTGCCAAGTTTTGGAATGGGTGGACTTCAATCTTAATGAAAAGTTTGGGGTCATCGATTTTTAATATTTCGAGTGCGTTATGTGACAATTTTTCTTAGATTTTGAGCTTAATTGTGATAAGTATTTGATAGTTTATTGTGTTTTTCTTGAGTTTTTAGATAAGTTTGAGTAGTTTAGATGATTTTTTATTTATATTTAGATTTAGTTAATTTTGGTATTAATTTCGGTTTTTAATTAATTTTATTTATCTTGAAAGATACACGGTTCGAATAAACCGAGAAAACCACTAGCGAATCAGATGAAAAAGTAATAAAAAAACTCTAGTTATCGAGTGAGTGTCGTGGTGTCGAGGGCTTTGTTCACGAGCGTCACACCACTCAAGGATGAAGAAATCAAGAATAAGTGACTGTTGTTGCATCTGAGTGTTCCGGGTTTGAAGGCCGCAAATGTTGGAAAAATTATAAAAAGTAGAAAATATTTAGTGTCGCAACGCATGTGTTTCGAGTATGAATGTCAAGGCACTTGTGCATTAGAAAGAAAAAATAATTAAAGGTTGTGGCGTTGGGAGTGAACATCGCGGCACGCGTGTGAGAAAATTTTGGATAATTAAGAATTTGAAGAATCTGAGTATATTGAAAAGATAAAATTGGTGTTATTCATGTACAAAATTTAAGAGAGTTTTTGACATTTATTTTTCATATTTTTAGAGGCTCTTCTCAAAAATTTGATTTTTTCAAGATGGATTCTTAAAGAAAAAATTGAAGTTTCAATAGAACGAAGAAGTTTGTTGTTTTTTAAAAATCAAATGATAAGAGTGTTTCCCCTTTATTTTCATCGTGGTTTATTATAATATTATTATGAATCTTTTAAATACTTTGTTTATGATTTTGTTTTTATATTTTATGAAGTAGATTTAATTATGCTAGAAATGAGGTGAACTTTAAGCCAATGAATTAATAGTTATATTGAGTGGATTTTAATTATTATTTTCTTTGTGAGACGTATTTTGTTATGTTTAATGTTTTTATTTATTTGTTTAATTATTGAAACACAATGAGGTCTCATAGAAAAGCTATATTTTAATTAATTAATTATACTTTATCTAGGGGATCTATGGGATCATCTATAATTTGAATACAAGTGTCTGAATTAAAAGTAAGGGTGGTCTAAGAAGTAAGAAATTCATAAAGCTTAATGCAGAATTAATGAATGGTAATGCATCGAAAGGGGTACCCAACATTAAAGATATTTAATATAGTTAATTGGTGCACCGAAGGGATAATTATATAATATAAATTCTACCATATCATGAATGTAATCATTAATATCATGATTATAATTATTTGTCCATAAATTGGTACAGATGATTCAATTATCTAGTATAGTTTTTGCATATTGAAAAAATCCTAAATTTTAGATTAGGCCTTATTTTATTTTTATTTTAGATTCAATTTTTTATTATAAGTTTAGTTTAGATAAAAATCACAAAAATTCATATTTCATTGCTTTAGATAATTTCATTTGATAATTCTAATTGAGTAAATAGATAGGCTTTCTTAAAACGATCTCACTATTTTATTACTTAATTTCAATCAGTACATTTGCCACATAAATAAAATTTGTATCATTATGCACAAAGAAATAACATGTCTTAACATAGATATCGGATCTGATGAGCAAACAGGAAGCTCCCAGTAGATGGAAACTCAAAATGACTCAAATGCTAAAAAAAAATTAAGTTCTATTTTTTATATTGGTTAATAATTAAAAGTTTTTTGACTTAGTGTAATTTTGGTGGACTCAATTAATTTACCTCAAATCAAAACTTGAGTGCATATCAAGGAGAAACAAGCCAACCACTATTGATTTATCTCAAGTAGAATATCAGTTTTTAGCATAAAATTGTATTTTAAATGTTTATATTTAGTCAAATAAATGTTTTTTTTAAATATATGGCAAATCCATATATCTTAATATATTATAACTCCTGACATTAAATATGACTAATGATCATTTTTTATGTTAGGAATATAGCTTGATGACCCTAGTTAGAAAATCAAAAGTTCTTTTCCATCCAAAGTATCCATAGCTAATTTAAGGGCCTGTTTAGATTGTGAGAAAGAAATTTTTTAAAAAAAAAAATTTGTTATTCAGGTCTTCATGTATAATAAGAAAATTAGAAAAAATAAAAATTAGATTAATTCTTGAGAAAGAAAAAGTAAAGAAATCATTTCTTATAAAGAAGGATCGGGGGCAAAACAGCGTCCATTAGCTCTATGGGTTTATCTCAATTCCAAAAGCAAGTTGAGCCCATTTTATAAGCCCATTATAATGCTAATCTGACCAAAATATATTATTCCTTAATGGTGAACTCTTTTTGTACAAGCAAGATATCACATACCCTAATTTCACGTTGCTTAGTTTACACGTGGAAACTTGTTCCTGTATTTGATTAAATAGTATTTGAAGTTTAATATGGTCGATAAACAGCTTAACTAGGGTTTGTGAGATCTAAGAAAGCAGAGATTAACTATGAATGTGTAGTGGTAGTTGAAGTAAGAATCAAGTTGTTTAAAATTTACACACGCTACAAAGTTTGGCAGCTATTCACCAAATGTGTATCCAAACTTGTGAAACGTTCGTTGAGTGCAAATTGAATAAAATCATATCGGAAAAATTTAGGCTACTGTCGATTTGTCAAACATTGGGGCGATGTTGATCGCGCCTGCTAATTGATTTATTTTCCCATTTGTAAAGTCCTTTCCATGGTGTTTAACAGTGCAGTGCACTCATACGGTAATCTGGTCTTATGTTAAGACAAGGATAGCATTAATTCTTAATCAACTTTGCCCTGGTTTTCTTCTCTTCAAATTTGTTTTTATTTTCGAAAATCCATCATTTTTTATGCAAATTATTCCCACTAATTGCTGAAAACAGCCAATTCAAACAGTTAATTCCACAGTCACTCAATCTAGCTAACTGTCACAGGTCTCTATCAGCAACCACCGAAAGTTGATTAGTCTCGCAATCATGAGTTTATGGCCGTCGATATTGTGTGGCCCGTATTTCATCTGTCAACTTAACATATTTAACGTTAACAAAGACACAATAGATTGAGCACCCACCCGGACTTGTAAGGGCCCCACGGGACACTCCACGTTGTTGGCCTAATTTTGCATCCTCTTCAAACCACACCTTTTTCGCATTAAAAATACAAATCCATGTGATGAGCAAGCTTAGGGCGTTATCAGTGAACACCAACACTTTAATTTTTTTGTTTTTAATATTTTTTTTAAAAAAATTCTAAGGGTAAGTACCCAGACCTAATTGGTATATTATGGTAGCTCGGACTGTCCCCCGAGCACTGCTAGACAATGCGAGACCTAATTATAACTAATTCTAAAGAAATAGCATTATCAAAACATACCCCAAAAATTTTCAAGGAATGATTTTCGATTGATAGAGTTGGTATCAAATAAAAGGTGGTTGCGATGTTACATTTACATTTTCATACAAGTCATATATGACAACACCATAAATGATAATGAACTCCAATATATTATTTTATTTTAATAGAATATCCATTTAAATTTTAATATATATATATAATTGTGCATTATTGCTCGATCAGTGGTTTCTCCAATGCAAAAGGAAAGTGAGAGAGACAGGTAGAAGAGAGAGAGAGAGAGAGAGAGAGAGTTCAGAGAGATGGTAGGGAGAAGAGTGATGAGGCTGTTAATTTAATGGTTAATTAAAGATGCGGTTAATGATAAAAATTAATCAAGTTCCCAGTGGAGATCTGCGAGGCACTCCTTTCCTTCTTCTCGGCTTAGCTTTAGGAGGTGAAGAAGAAGAATGCGTATGATTGTACATGGCGTGCTGCCCTTCCTCACGCAATCCTGAGCTCAATTCCTTCTTCTTCTCCTCTTCTTCTTCCTCTTCTTGATCTTCCACCTTCATCACCACAAAGCTCGCATTCCTATTCCTCTTTATCCCTACAAGCTAACCACCATTGACCCATTTCATCAAACTCATTAACCACCGAAATTGACAATGGCAGGCAACTTTTTCGACTCCCTAGGATTTATTCTTAATTAATGGAGGCATGAATGCGTGATAATATCGAAGCAAATATGGCAATAACATTTTCGCACCTTGCAACCCAATGAGCAGAATCTGAAAGGGTCAAGCAGGCTTCTGTTGCAGATTTCACAAATGTGGGCACTAGCCTTGCCTGTGCTCCTTGGCTGTGGCCTCTCATTCAAGAACATTACTCTTGCACTGTTTATCACATATGTTTGCACACCACTTATGTCTAACGCCCTCTGAACTTCTGATACCCTCACCACATCATGGTAGGATGATCTCCTGATCTGAATGACATTGTGGAATCCCATTTTCGTCACAACCCATTGCATAACACTAAGATATGAATATACGTGTATGCTATAAGCTAATCAGCTAATACGAGCAAGTTCAATTTGGTACCTGAATGACCTGATGGCCGTTGTGAAGGTTGGCCCTGCAGCAGTAGCAGAAGGCAGCCTTGCCCGCAGGGGCGGTGGCACAGTCAAGGCAAAACATGTTGCATTCGCTGCGGGGGGCGGTGGGGGAGTCGTCGTGTGCCCGACATACAGAGAAGAATGGGGTGGAGAGGAGAGTTTCCAGCCATGGAGGCACCAGCACTGGACTCCCCTATAGAAGTATAATAACATTAGCATGCCCACAAACTCAAATTGAGTCCAATCAAAAGACCAAGTAACAATGTAATAATAATGTGCAATGTTCACGAATATATCACTAATTTACCATTGAAAATGTGGTGCAACGGATGGATCAGAAGGTTGGATAGAAGAGATTAGGGAAGGAATTGGGGAGATGGAGGAGGTGGAAGGGGGGAAGGAGATGCCTGACCGACCTGTAACTTAGAATTTCTAACAACACAACAACGCTTGCGTAAGAGACAAACGCACAAGGAAATTAAAACATTGAAAAGAAGCGGCTTTGGAGATGGGGGCAACGGACGGCCAGGATGGAGAGATTAGGCGAAGGTGGAATTTGGGCCGTTGGATGGAGATGGGATGGGGAAGTCTGGCATGGGCTATTTGGGCTGTTCTTTGCGTCCATTGATGGGAACAAGGTCGGCAAGTTGCGAGCACTCCATTCTCCACATTTCCAAAGAAATCTGCCAATGCTGACCTGGATGCCACTTAGGCTGTGGATGCTGACGTGGAATATTTAAAAAGTTTTGAATATTGACAATGCATAACCTACGACATAATAATAAGGATGGTATATAAATAAATAATGGATGTATTTTCTTAACTCAAATTTGGGTTGTTTATCTTTAATTAGTTCGAATTTAGCCCACAAACAATCGGCCGGGACACCGTGTTCAGAAGTTGAACTCACTTTTTATTTATCAACGCTTTCCTTTATTTTAGTTGACACTAAAATCTTATTTTGTTACAATTTATATAAAGAATAATATTTAATATCAGGCGTACAGTGGTATTTCGATGTTAATTAACTTTAATATCAGTTAGTCCTCGGATTATAAAGGCGATTAGATAATGATGATATTTTTATCCATATAAAAAAACTACCACCATATGATTCAAATGAATGGCCGGATTTGAAAGAATATGAGTAGCAGCTAGTACTAAATAAAAGCTTCAAGATTTGTCATCTTCTTAATGTCTCTCACACCTTTTTCTTTTTTAATAGTACCGACTCCAACATATTACTTCATTATTAGCATTCCTAACAGTAACACAATATTACATTACTTATAAGAAGTCAACCTTTATCTTCACGCTATACTATATGCAGGGAAATGGCTTAAAATTGATAAAATCTACTCGTAGTTAAAATCTTGATAAATTAAGTTGCTTAATTAATTACCATCCTAATGCAATATTATAATTTTGTTTTCCTAGCGAGTCGATTGTGGGTATCAAAAGAGATAAAAATCCTTCATAATAAGTAGGCTTAGGCAACGTTGAGATAAGTCATCTCAACTCATTAATTTTTTGGTGGATTTCGAGCACATACATTAATTAGTACTAATTATTCCTTTTACACGAACAGCCAGACTTCTTTTCATGTCTAATTAAGCCACATCTTAAAAGGTTTTAGATAATGGGAATAGCATATTATGTGATCCTTAATGGCGACGAGATAGGCCACCAAACTAAGGCATGCATGCTTGAAGTCGGCAAAGTCCCGAGTTTCAACTAATAATCATATAACAAAAGTTTCCAACCACACTTTGAACACCCAATTAAATTTAATTGCCGATCACTTATCACAGCCTTGATTAATTTTCATCCTTGGTTTATAATTCTCCACTAGAATGCATGATGATAAACTGCTGCCCATTATTCATCTTTTTAATCAGTCTTGAAAGGTTGTAGTTCACAAGATATGCTTAGGAACTCCAGCAATGGTTAGTCGGAGATCAAAACCCAAGTGACCAAGGTTGCTCAACACCTCATTAAAAGAATTATCTCATCAGAATGTATATGATCAGCAATATGGGCAATGACAATGTATACGCCTTTGTTAAATTTTAACTGATCTCTTTTAATTATATATTTTGCCTTCTAATAAGTATGTTCACTCTATTCACCTGCAACGTTGTCCGATATGTATGTCATGTTCATGTTGCTTTATTTATCTTTATTATAAGGTGCATTCTTCGCTCCAAAGCTATTATAATTAAAGTGGATTTGATCATTGATATATGCACCTTAACTGCCAGCATGTTTCCTAGCTTATTTTGCTAAGGACAAAACTAAAGTATAAATACAATACAATTTATAGTAGGTAGATGTCGCATTATAAATGTTAACCCTCTAATTAGAATACTAATCAGGCGGCCATGGTTATAAAGATTTGCGCCTAGAACAATCTGCAAAGCCGTGGGGAGTAGGCTGCCATGTATGTATATTTTTATATATATTATTCCTTGCTCCATCAAAATATATCGAAAGTTGAGGTTACTATGATATAAACCAGTGTTATCGCGTGCGCTTGTCTGTGTTATTATGTACATTAGTGTTACGGTAAATGATAAAAAAGTAAAGAAATTGATTATAACAAATTATTAATACGAGGACAACATAAATTTTTTTTACGAGGAAGATCTTCATAAAATATACATTAAAGTACTACAAAACCAAAGGCCTTATTTCTTACCAGCGAGTAGGGGTGCTAATTGAGCGAGCGAAGGGGTGTAATTAAGCGAGCGAAGTCAACTTATGTTCAAACTTGGCTCGAATAGTTCGAAACTCGTTCGAAATCGAACGAGTTTTGGACATACATGTTCGAGTTCGACTCAAATATCTTTTATGTATTCGAGTTCGACTCGAGCTCGAATATACTTAAACTATTTAATTTTTGTGAGAAACCAGCTCAATTAAAAGTACCTGTTTCTCAGTTAAAAGTACCTCACTTTAAAAAAAAATGAGGCCAATGTGGTTTGAACCCACAACTTTAAAGTCATCAAGGTGAATACTTACCATCTCAACTATCTTACTTCTTTGTTATTATATTTATATATATATATATATAATATAATATAATATAAAGACTATATTATTATATTATTTTATTGAGTCGAGTTCGAGTTACAACCGAGTCGAGTCGAGTCGAACACGACCTTGCTCAAGCTCGGCTCGTAAGATACGAATTCGAGTCGAGTTCGAGTCGAGTTCGAGTCGAGCATTTAAATGTCGAGTTTCGAGTCGAGTCAAGCCGAGCCGAACGCTAAATGCTCACGAGCTGGCTCACTCAATTAGCAACCCTGCCAGCGAGTACCAATTTAAGATGTAAACGTCATGCTTGAGGACATTAATGGGCCTTGCTATATGGGGCTGTTGAGCTCGTATTATAGGCAAAGAGGCCCATGATGACAAACAAGCCCAGTTAGCCAGCCCGAGACAGCACCTCCGATGCAATCTATTCCCAAGTCCAAACACTGCCCAATTATTTCACAATTTTGGGTTTGACTATCAGACTCGCCTTACACAGATAACATCCCATTACTATAATTCATCGAAACGAAATATAGCAGCAAAATGGACTGTCAAGCTAGTTAAAGGCTCTTTCATTGGTAGGTTGTGCCAAGTTCATTTGTTCCACAGCTCAAGCTCATGTGAGTCGTCCTCGTACAAGGTTAACAGTTTTCACCTCCCACATCATATACAAACTTCACGTGAAAACCTTCGCATCAGTCTGAGGTGACCACTCCTACCATCCCAATTGTGGCCCTGTTTGGCAGCGACTTCCTTCCTAAAAAACGAATGAATATGTTACCCTGCACATATATGATTTCAACTTCCATACCCACCACCCTGTCTAGGTCTCTTTTCTTTTTCATTATTGTGTTTTTGTACCTAAAGTGAAGAACATAAAAGCACTGACCTAGCTTGTCACATCCTGGACCTCCACATTTTGAATCACTACATGGTGCACTGTGGAAACTTTTTTTGCAGGGAGCTTTTTTCCATAAATCTGTGGGCCCGCCTGGCCTGCCTGGCCTGCCTGGCCCGCCAGTTAGGCTATCTTGAAGTGGGCCACAATACGGTGAAGGCAATTTCTAGATCAAATGTGAAAGTCATTTTCATGAATAAAAAAATTAAAGCTTCACAAGAAGCATATAATGACCAGTCTTTGCCAATTTAGATACGTTTTCGTGCAAGATTTGGCGGCATGCATAATGTGGGTCAGGTAATTATAAATTCGTGGTTGTCACTTGTCACGCGCACCTTCTAGAACAAAACGCCGATATCTATAAGCTATGCATGATCTTAGAATTTAGGCTAGGATGATCCATGTGCTCGATGCATACGAATGTTGCAGTTCAACTACCCAATATTGTTATTTAAAGATAATGTCGCAAAGATATATTATTTTATGACAGTTTTAGCTGATCAAGCCGAGCTCAATCAGCAAGAAAAAGAGTTTCGGAGTTGTTATCGAATAGAAATAACAATTTGAAGTTGGAAGTATCGGATACACATCAATTTAAGCTTGCCGAAGGATTGCCCAGAAACTGTCTATGACCTTACTCATGAGTAGTTATTGTTCTAAAATACAAATTTTATTAATTTGGTAACTAATTATAATATTATAACTTAATATATTATTAGAGCCGAAAAATTTAAGTTCAACATAAGAAGATTACTGTGTTTTAAGTACTGCACAAACTATCGAATCCCTATTCTTTTTTACCATTTGCAAGGTGGAAAAAGTTCTCTCTTTATTTGAATAAATAAATATATAATGTCCATATGTATAATTAGATCTCATTAGCTATTACATTATTTTATTTATCTAATATAATATATACATTTAAAATTACTTATTAAATAGTAATGTTGACTTAAATAATGGCATAATTTTAACTAAATAATTAACCAAATTTTATAACTTATAATATAATTTAGTATTTGGTTACTAAACTGAACTAACCGAAAAAAATTTCAAGTCAATTCAATTTGGTTTCAAGAGTAATTTGGTTTGAGTTTGTTTAGAGATTTGGCCGCTTTAGATCCTTACTCACTTTCAGGTATTTTCTGTAGCTACAAAAAATCCGTTGCAGTAAGTACTTAATTAGTTTAAATTTCTTTAATTATTAATGTTTATAAATTTAATTATAATAATTAAATTAATTTTTTTATTTAAAAAATATTTAAACCAACCAAAGAGTTGCTCCCGGGTTGGCTGCGGTTAGGGGTGCTAATCGAGTGAGCGAGCCGAGCTCGACTTGTGTTCGAACTCGGCTCGAATAATTTGAAACTTGTTCGAACTCGACTCGAGATTGAACGAGTATTGAACATACATACTCGAGTTCGGCTCGAATATCTTTTATGTATTCGAGTTCGACTCAAACTCGAATATATTTAAACTATTTAATTTTTCCAAGCTAGAACTTAGCTCGTTCATGAGTTCAAAACCGACTCGATTAAAAATCAAAAGTACCTCACTTAAAAAAATAATATCAATGTTGATTGAATACTTACCATCTCAACTATCTCACTTCTTTTTATTATATTGTATATATATATATATATTAATAAGATATAATATAAAAACTATATTATTATATTATTTTATCGAGTCGAGCTACGAGTCAAGTTCGAGTTATAACTGAGTTGAGTCGAATCGAACACGATCTTATTCAAACTCAACTTGTAAGATTCGAGTTCGAGTTACTAAATGCTCGCAAAATAACTCTTTCAATTATCATGCTACCCTTACTCACCCCTAGATTCCGTCGTATATAATTCCGCTGCATCCCTTTTATGCAAAGAACAGGGTACAGAGCTGTAATTTGTCTGTGGGCCCCGCAGAATGGGAATCAATCAAATTGCACATGAGTGCTGGCGTGGCCAAGGCCACCCACCGGCTTTGCAGTTGGTAGGTAAGCATGTCGGGCAAAGGCGGCCCACAATCTCTCAACCTCTTTTTCACACATACGGCCTGATGTTCCCCTGAAATAACTCTAATGCCACTCACCTTGGTTAGCAAGTCAATGCCGAGATTTATTTGCTTAATTTCAACTATAATTTTATATGAGACAGGGAAATTATAATTAGGGGCAAAGCATGTGTGTATTTGCCTCAACTTTTTTCTTTTTTCACTGCATATAACTTAATAATTGGCATCAAAGTCCAAAATATTATACGAAAGTCTACATCAAGAAAGACATCCGATTGCAAAATTAATAGCTTAAATGGTTACTGGAACATTAGAGATCGGGATACATATATGTAAACAAATTGTTTCAGTCCTCTTGGCTGGTCTATGCAAATCTTTATTTATTTATATGTTTTTTTTTAAACAACTCACGTTTGAGTTGAAATTCCCAAGCTGTCAACAATAAAAAGGATAAGCAAGATGAGCTTCTCGGCAAGTGGGATGCCCAATTGTAGCCGGAACCAAAAGGCACGCTTCTTACTTTCAACTGAACAAGGAAGCAACTCATGAATGAGACAGTTAAAGAGCTTATCAAGGGGAGATGAGCATGACGAGAAGAAGAAGTAGATGATTTCATTGATTAAACAACAGCACACAGGGAGCATATTGAAAAGAGGACACATTGGGTGAATGTGTAATCATCTTACAAAATAAAATGGCCACCCAATTCATGAGTCAATTGCCCATTTTTAAAATGGAGTCAATTGGCCTTGAGGGATCTGGTTTTCCACACCCGATGTCCCCCAATTAGTCCAGGAGGCAAAAAAGAGCAAAGGGCTCCCATCTTATCTTCTCTACCAAAACTTTGCCCCACACCAATCTTCTTGTGTTTGTATTGATGAGGCCTGTATGTATGGTGAAGAAAACTTCTATTTCATGCAACCACCACAGTGATTCGTGGCCCTACTTATCACCCAAGAGTTTGTCCTTGTTGCCTCTTTTTTTATTGTGGATAATCTGGTTCCATTTACCACCGGTGGATAAATTATCGAAAATAGCCATTTTTTTAAGCTGCTACACAAGAGTTATGAACTTTTTTAATTTTGCCGGGGGTTGGCGAAACTTGAATCTAATTTACATCGTTAGATTGACAGCATAAATAGAATTTTACTTTTAATCTATTATGAATGAAATTACGTTTGTGTGTGAGTTTAAATTGTAAATATCCAACGAATTTATTCTATCCTCTATTTTAAATGTGATCTGATTAACGTGCTTTTAATATTTTTTTAAATTGGATTGTAAATCTTATAAAAATTGTGAAAAACTAATCTTATTAACCTCCCCCCCTCAACCCAACCATATCTATCTTAGTTAGAAAATCTAACGACAGATGCAAACATACTTGTGAAGTAAATATTTCAGAGGCAAGAGATAATTTTGCTACGTAGAACAATGCAGGGTAGGATGGAAAAGGTGATAATGGTTCTGGAAGTAGGATCCCCTCTCTTTTCTTGATTGGAAATTGAAGGGCCAAAGACAAGGGGTGGGCCTAGCCTGCTTTGTGCCTTCCCATTTCTTTCTAAAGGGATTGCCTACCTACCCACAGCCTTTGGTATCTCCTCCTCTCATAGCTTATCCTTACACACAAGTCTCGCATGCTTTCTATGAAATACTTAGCTTTTCCACTCCCACATAACTGCCAGAGACTGTCTGGAGTAGCAGCAGAGCATCGTACAAGTACTCAAACCTACCACATTCATGATTTTGAAATTTTGGCTGTTACATGGTGTAGAGAGGAGGAATTGGAGTGAAACATTTCCGCTTACATTCATTTGGAACAAAAAAATGTAAACGTATAATTTTTTTTAAAATTTTTAAGCAAGGAAGAGTGCAAGCAATACCTTCCTTGACGTTCTGTTATAAAACAAGAACGAAGCTAACACATTTCGAGAGTTTCTGATTTTGCATAAGTGCATTGTAGAAAGGAGAAGATACAAATACTGAGAGCACATTGTATTAGAAATGCCTATAATCTATCTCATATAATATATTGCATATGCCAATAATTACAAGGAAAGGAATAGATTAGAGCAGAACAAGGTGCCAAGAACAGGAGCTCACTTGCCTTCCCTTTCATCCACTTCATAAATCTCTGTACCTAAGTACTCAGAATATATTCAATACTCAGAGTAGTTACACTAGATGCTAAACACAGCCAATGATAGCCATCATCCACCCTACTTCAACTCCGTGTTTCTATAATCCAAGACCCCAGTTTTGTTCAATTCAAGGAAACCATTGCAGCTGCAATCCTTGCTGTTGAGCAAGCCCAAGCAGCAAGAGAAACAAAGTCCCCTGCCTCTCTTGGTGCTCCCCTGCTCTTGAAGCAGCGATGGGGCGCTAATGCAGAGGTCAAGGTTGAGGTCGAAGTCCCGGAAGCTCAAGGAAGGCATCTGCTCTTGCATCTGCTTCTTCTTAACCTCTTCGTCGTCAGAGACAGAGGCCGGAACGCCGGAGATGGAGAGGGAAAGGTGCTCCTGGTTGAGGGGCCGGTGGGTTGCAGGGTCTACTCCCCTGCTCAGCAGCTTCCTCCTTATGTGAGTGTTCCAGTAGTTCTTTATCTCGTTGTCTGTACGTCCCGGCAACCGGCCAGCAATCAATGACCACCTGCAGGGTTAAGGCCAATTGTCATCAACTCAACATTTGTACATAGAATTCAGTGTTAGAAAATTGGCACCAAGATCAAAGATTTGAATAGATAAAAGTTGAAGATAAAGGAGAACTGGACGTGCATAAACAATTAGAGTTCAGAAAGCTTCTCTACTCAGTAAACAAAATTCAACAATTCATGTTCTCCTCTCTGTTGATACTTTAAAAGATAGCGTACTCTCATGAAATGAATCAAAGACAGCATTCAAACTCTGAAGACAAAACAAATCCTCCCAAGCTACCATCCTAACAACTTGACAACCAAAAAAAGCAAAAACAATTTGCCAACCCAGGAAGAATCCAACCCCCATGCAGCTCCATTTCCAGCTCTAGTAGCCCCAAAGACCCACAATCTTTCAACAAAGAAGAAGGGGGAGAAATGATAAGGGTACGGGCATGCTCACTTGTTGCCAAGAAGACTATGGAGCTTGATGATCAGCTCGTCCTCCTCCTCCGTAAAGTTCCCGCGCTTCAAATCCGGCCGGAGGTAATTGATCCACCGGAGCCGGCAGCTCTTCCCACACCGGAGCAGGCCGGCGGCCTTGGGCAGCGACCTCCAGCACCCCTCGCCGTGGGCCCGGATGTGGGCGATCAGCCGGTCGTCCTCCTCCTTGGTCCATGCGCCCTTGTTGGTGTGAGCCTTCTCGCAGCACGGCGACCTCCCCATCGGCGCCCTCCCTCTCCGGAGCCAGCCACCACCTCTGGCCGCCGGAGGTGGAGGTATATATAGGCATTGGGGGGTGGAGGAAGAGGATGGAGGGTGGGGGCCATGGGGCTTCTAGATGCGAGTTGGTGGGGAAGGTTGCGCAAGTTGGAGGGAAGGAGAGGGAGTTCACTGCCCGCCATCGATAGACTTGAATATTTACTGCACCTTTTTCATTTGCTTCCATACTTTAGCTTTTCTTTCTTTTTTTCCCTTTTTTTAATATATACAATATTAAACTGGTTCTTGTACTTAATTAGTTCTAAAATAATGTTTATTCTAGTAAGTTAGGTTTAATTCGATTCATAATGAAAAGAAATGGGGCTCCTCTGTTCGACTCGATTTAACTTAAAATTTGATATTTTATAAAAATAAATTAGAGCATGACTTAATATAAAATTCAAAATTAAAAAACATTTTAAAAATAAAATTTATTCTCCCTTGCTCAAGCCAATTACCGCTACTAGAAAATCAGTCCTTTGCCAGGGGTAAGAGAGACCCCGTGACAGTGAAACATTTGCCACGGGATATAACCACGCGGTGGCGGTGCTCTCATTAGCACAAACAAGCACCCGTCGAAAACAGGGTGGTAAAAATAGTATATATAGATATTAATATTGTTGGTAATATTTGATTCATTCTCTTATTATTTTATTTTTTTACAAAACATATGGTCACGTACTCCAGCCAAGTAAAATAGAAGTGAAAGTATAATTTATCCTTCTAAATTCGAGCACAAAGAAGCGAGTTAATTAAGAGCCTGCCCAATGCGCGAAATGAACATTTACCATTTGCCGAAGGCAAGGTGTCATCGAGGGAAGAGTGTCGGCATAAACTAACTGGGAAACCCGGGGCGGGGGAATTCATTTTCATTGTTACTCGTCGACGTTTGATAGTGAGATGCCTTCTTTACGAAATCGCTTCGTTAGGTAGAAAGCTTGAAAATGTTAAGGAACCAAGTTTTTTTGCCACTAAGAAGGAAAAATTAAAGAGGTCTGCCATGTAAGCCCCCTGTTGTCTGATAAATAAGTATATTTGGAGAGGATTTCTTAATCTCCCAACCATGTTAGCCTAACAGTTTTGCTATAATGTTGCCAATCTTTCATTTCTTTTACTTTCTTTGTACCATTCATTTGATGGCCTAACCAATCCATTTTAGCGGCTGGTTGTTGGTTTGGAGTACATGTGGTAGTGTGCGGGAATTGTCTTAGGTTCACCATCCAAGCTGGTTCAATATTTCTGCTGTAGCTTTCGTTGTGTGCCTTTCTTGTTCTTTTCCTCTAACTACCTTGTGGTTCAAGTTTGTTGAGAGCAACCAAATTCAGATTGGGGTGGCTTCGTAGTTATCCATCCATGGCATGCTTTCAGACATGTGGTTGCCCACTACACATGACCTTAGACAAATACGTGAACTGTTTAATCAAAGTCTTGGCCTGTTTGCAGCCTGGAAACTTTGAAGAGATGTAAATAATGCCTTTCAATTTTGTAGTAATTAAGCAACACGCCATTCTGAACAAAATGCTCGCTACTGGTTCTTTATATATGCTCAAGAAATTAACACAAAAATCTTCAAATTAAATGTGAACTAATAATTAATAGTTTGCAAATGTTGGGGCAAACTCAATATATTTTGTGCATTCACGAGTACTTTCTTCTTCTTTCCTATGAGATATAAGAATGTGAAGTAGGGTTGCCATCTGTCTATATTATGAAGCACTTTCTCGTACACATGACTGGAATTGAGTGGAAAGTAGAAACTACTAAGTTAGGATCACTGCCTATAACTGCATTTAGGTAAGGAAAAGGGCATAAATATCTATGATGGACTCATGATCCAGTGGTGATTTTTAGGAACCAAGATTTTTACAGGAATGTTTATTTTGGAACCCTGTAAATGATATTTTTAGCTCCAATGTTACTAGGCCCAGAAGCATGGGCTAGGTTCTCTCTCTCTCTCTCTCTCTCTCTCTCTCTCTCTCTCTCTCTCTCTCTATAACACCTGCAATTGCAGTTCGCCGGCCTTGAATAGCATTTGATAAAGCACATTTTCATGTATTAATGTAGAATTATTATCACTAACATTGTGCAAATTTAAAAATATATAGGGACCTAGGTCTGGTCCCAACTGTTTAGTATGCGCAAGTATTACAACTGTTCTTAGGTATGGATGAAGACATGGGAAGCCCCGTATGGGGCATCTGTGATTGATTGTGAGTGACATGGCTGGCGTTGTTCGCGAGTGACATATATTTTGTTCTCAATCTACCATTTGAATTAATTTTTTTTACAGCATTCAAGGAAAAAATAATAATAAATTCGGGATATAAATACTTTTTTGGGACTTGACATGATTACCAAATTAATAATTTAATTACTTTTTATTAAGGGTGTTATCATGAAATTACACGGACTAAAAGCCAAAATTGGAGGTCAAGAATTGTCTTGTATTTGGATGTCATGGAATTTAGTTAAAAAATTTTTAATTTCAGTTAAAGTAAGCTCATGCAAAAATTTTCAAAGCAAATTGTTTTTTATGAAAAAATAGAAGATTTTAGATAATTTTTTTGGAGGAGCATGCACGTACTCATGAGAAAAAATATTTTATTTTTATCATATTTTCTTATTATCCAAACGTGTAAAGTTTTTTTAAAACTTTCATATCAGTTCATCTAGTTGAATTTCTATTTTATATGAATTTTCTTTTAATTTACAATATTTTCATTGCATCTTAACAGGCCCTAAAAATAAAAAAAATTGTTCATTTTCTGATCTCATATAAATATAAAATAGGACCAAAATTATCCACGGAGGAAACACAACTCATGATTCACATTCCAAATCACAATCTTAATCATGGATTTGAAGTGATTAATTAATTAATTGATTAAGCTCGACCTTTTTGCCAGTGTGTGAGAAGATTAGGTCAGTTTACACGTGAATGGGGATTTGGTCGAATAATTCTTCCATGCATTACGAGGGACCCAGCATGTCCCTAGGAGAGACAAGAGCTTAATTCTCTGCAAATATCATCATCAACAAATTGCACAGAAACATGATTAGGATGGGAGCTCCTTAACTAATTATAGGTGGGCCCAGTTGCCTACAACTATTTATAATAGGACTACCAAATGGGCCTCGTTTAGTGCTGGAAATGTCCATGTACAGCCCAGACATTTCAGTGTAGATTGGATAATTTCACACATGAGATTTGGACGCCACTGTTGTGACAAGAAATGGCCAATACATGTCCCATGTTAGTGAGGGCCCGCTGATATCAGCATTAGGTACAGAGTTGGTGGCCGTCTACCAAAAGGTTGCGTATGTATAATAATGATGATAATGAGGAACAAGTTGACGATATATATTGGGTATACAAACAACAATTTTCACTAAAAAGCTTTGAGATCACATGACACAAGTTTCATGGTGGCGTCTTCGTTATCACTTGTGTGTCATTTTTATATGTGTCATCCATGTCCACTGGGACAGAGCTTGTTTATATCTCTGGAGCCGAACTTCTAACATTCTGGGTATTCATAACATAATCAGAATGAAACATTAAGATCGCTAGAAAAGCACCGTAGTTAGAAGAGTCACGTGTCGCCACTGTGTGCGAATATGATTGATTGAAAATGTGTTGATTATGGTTTATGAAGTGTGATAAGGAGAGGTCCTGTGCATCTTGGATTTCAGGATTTGTAAAAATAGTTTTTCCTAGCCAATGAGTATTTTTATTAGACGCTAGGCAATTCGCTGGTTGTTTGGATATCATAAAACCCCCCAAGAATAAATCCGACTTTCTGTGACATTAATTAGGCCTTGTTTAACGCTTAAATTAGGAGTGACATTTGGGTATAAGCCTAGATGATTGATCATAAATCTCACTCCTAAATCATTATCTGAGTCTTAAATAACATGTTTATGTTATTTTGGATTTCTTCTCATCACCCCACCAAATAAATAAATAAACCATGAACAAATTGGGCCATATAGATATCCCTATCTATGCCTACATCTCCATCTAAATGGGCCCGCTGATCAACGTTGCCTGGGCTTCCACGAGCACACACAGCCCACTAGCCCACTTGCGGCCTCGGAGGGGGCATTTCGGGAACAGAACACGATCCAACGGCTATATTTTTCAAACGGTCAATTGAGGAGTCCCAACGGTCGAATTTCGACGCCCATCCTCCTCCTTCTTCTCCAATATTAATCTCTCACTGCACCATCTCCTTCTTCCTCCTTCAATCCAATCCTCCTCCTCATCCTCCTCATTCCACAGATCATCGTCGTCTTCTTCAACCTTTTTTTCTCCCTGTATTTACAGAGCCTTCTAACGTAGAAAATGATGCATGATCTGTGGAATAATAATAACACTGCGCCCCCGCTGGGATTCCGATGTACAAAGTCTGCGCCTTGCTCTCCCATCAAACCGCTTCAAAGAACACGCTCCGAGTCCTTCCATGTCGCGCACAAGGTCCCGGTTGGGGACACTCCGTACGTGAAGGCCAAGCATGTCCAGGTGTGGGGGAGTGGTGGTGGTGGTCTTGCTTTGTTTTTGTGTATTGGTGCTGGTTTTGGGGATTGATGGTGATGTTTTTTGTGTTTGTTGGGTTTGGAGCAGTTGGTGGACAAGGATCCCGAGAAGGCGATTGCGCTGTTCTGGGCGGCCATTAATGCTGGGGACAGAGTGGATAGTGCTCTCAAGGACATGGCCATTGTGATGAAGCAGCAGAACAGGGCCGAGGAGGCCATTGAGGCTATCAAGTCTTTGAGGGGCCGATGTTCTGAGCAGGCGCAGGAGTCTCTCGACAACATTCTTTTGGATCTTTACAAGGTTTGGCTAACATTTCTTTTGGATTCTTGTTTTACAGCTGGCTTTGTTTTTGAGTATGAACATGTTTGTTAAAGTTTGCTCTCTACCTCTCTTTTTTTTTTTCTTTTTGAAGAAATGTGGGAGATTAGACGATCAAATTGCGTTGTTAAAGCATAAATTGTTCTTGATACAACAAGGGCTGGCATTCAATGGGAAGCGCACCAAGACTGCCCGCTCCCAAGGGAAGAAGTTTCAAGTCTCTGTTGAACAGGAAGCAACTAGATTGCTGGTAAAGATCAAGAAACATGACTATAATAACATTCTTATTGGTCTGTCAATTGTGTCATATCAACCACAGAGAGTGATCGATTCATATCATGTTGTTTCAGGGCAATTTGGGGTGGGCATACATGCAGCAGAACAGTTACATAGAAGCCGAAGCGGCTTATAGAAGAGCTCTATCGGTTGCACTAGACAACAACAAGATGTGCAACTTGGGCATCTGCTTGATGAAGCAAGGAAGGATTGCAGAGGCCAAGGATACACTCCGGCAGGTCAGGCCAGCCGTGGCCGACGGGCCTCGCGGCATCGATTCGCACCTCAAGGCCTTTGAGAGGGCGCAAGAGATGCTCAGGGACCTTGAATCAGAGATTATGATCAAAGCACAAGGTCAGTTCAACCAAAGACAGCTCTTCGATGCATTCTTGGGTTCATCTTCTATTTGGCAACCCCAGCCTTGTGTAGAGCAGTCCTTCATCCCACCATCCATACCAAAACAGCAGGATGATGGTTTTGGAGATGAGAATTTGGACTTAAACATAATTGTTAGAGAGGGAGTTATAGTTTTAGGAGAAAAGCAACCACCACCTGGTTTTCCGCCTCTTTCACAGAAGAAGACTAACAAAAGCATGGCGATGAACCTCCCCCACCCTTCACTCAACCAGCTCCTAAACACCATGAAGAAGCTTTTGCAGCTGAGAATTTGGACCTTAACAGGTTACTGACAGAGGAAGCTCAAAGCATTCTACCACATCCCTTGCACAAGATTGCAAGTGAGAAAACAATGTGTCTACAACGCAATTTCCTCAACATTGATGCTCCACCATTTTATTCAAAATTGTCAAGGGAGCAGCCAAAACAGCAGGCTCAGTTTCTTGATCCATTAAACAGCTTGAAGAGGACCAGATCAGGCAAGTTGGCTGCTGCCCCTGCTAGGGAGGAAACCCAGGTACAGATCTTGGTTGCTCCAGCTGTGGACATTGTTGATCAACCAGAGCAAAAGAGCAGGAGACGTTCTCTCTCGTTTGAAGGAAATGAGGAGAACAAGTGGGTAGGACTGTTGCCAGATAACAAGGAACTGGATGATGCCATTGTTGCTGCCATCATTGCACCTTACAAGGAGAAGAAGTTTTAAGGTGTTCCGAGGCATTACAGCATCTTCCTTGAATAACTAATATTAATCAAATTCTTTATTCTTTATTCTTTGAATAACTAATCTTAATGACATAATTTAGTCTGGAGCTCTTTAGAGAGATAAACTTGGTCTCCTGTGTAATCTTTTTGGACATTGTCATCAACTTGATCAAATTCGATCATTTTAATTTGTAAACCTGCTCTAGTTCATTTTGACATTGTCATTAACTTGATCAAATAAATTTAATCATTTTGTAAACCTGCTTTGTGTATCATTTTGACATTGCCAACTTGATCAAGTCTAGTTACTCTCTGGACTCTCTAGTTCTTTAAAAATACACTCCCTTGAAAATTCATCCTAACCTCAAAAAAATGTGATCCCAGTAAAAAATACACACTCTTGAAAATTCATCCTAACCCCAAAAAAATGTGATCCCAGTAAAAAAACACACTCTTGAAACAAATGCCAAATAAAAATCAGAAACGGAAAAATGCCAAATAGAAAATATTTGATACCTCCTGGTATTGCAGCACATTCTTGAAAATCTGAAAACTTCCAAATAATCCTACATGATCAACAAGAACTACGAGGATTCTCCACTCCCACTCGACTTGGATCGTCTTTGGAATCGATATAGTTGTTATTGTGCACAACATCATCATCAAGGCTTATGTCGACATAACCCAGAATTTCCTGATCCAGAAAACATCACAGAAACAATATTTCAAAGCAAATGAAACAAGTGAGCAAGTAAGCCAAATAAAAAATTATGAACAAGGAATCAATATAGCAACTCATAAAATTATGATACACAATTGAATCCATAAATTCCACATTGTGGTGCATAATTAAGAACAAGCGAGCAAGGAATTAGTATATGTAACAACAGCAAACCTTAAAAAGAAGAATCGGGAACAATGCCAAATAAAAAATATTGATACCTGCGGCTATTGTAGCATTCTTGAAAATCTGAAAACTTACAAATGATCCTACCATCAACAAGAACTACTATATTTCCATTTACAGAGTAAGATTACAACTCATAAAAATATGATACAGAATTGAAGCCATAAATTCTACATTGTGGTGCATAATTAAGAATAAGTGAGCAAGGAATTAGTATGTGTAGCAACAGCAGACCTTAAAATGGATGCCAATACTAGGTGGCTTGCTGACAACTTCTATACGCCTGTCATTGAAGGGTGGCTTTTCCAACGTGAAATGAAATTCCTCTTGCCATCTTGGATCACGGTTTTTCTTTATGTGCTGCAATGACCAAAAAATAGCTTTAAGCTGTTGTTCACGTTCCATTAATGCCCTCCAAAGTTTATAACTCAGATATTGGTAAAGCCAAATTCCCATGCAAAGCTTTAAAAATATCAATGAGCTTTGTGTGGTCCTCCCCTCCAAATCATGAGCTTCACGGACATAAACTACAAGCAAGCCACCACCAGCAGGGGTGCCATCACGAGCTTTCTCAATTGCATTTGAATCTTCAATGTTGTCTTTGCTGAAATCATCTTCTTTAAACTCGTTGTAAGTGACCCTTGACCTCGAAACTTGTCGTTTTGGTTGTCATTTGGGCCCATGTTCTTCAGAAGATCAAGGGTTATTGTTTTTGTTTCATCAGGTGCAAGATCCTTCAAAGGAATCATGTTCATACCCATCTTCTCGTGCTTTCCAGGAAAATTTGGCAGCAGTTTTAAATGCAATGACATTGATAGTGATAGCTCAATGAAATTAGACATATATGCACTCTGAATGCTAAATCAAGAACTGAAAAGAACTACAAGCAATGCTAAATCCTATGACCACCTCATATGCAATGAAATACAAGAATGACATTTTGTAGGGAGACTCTGTGTATAAGATGCAAGACTGAAATCACTCAAGGAAGGGGGAATAAGAGGTACATGAACTTCTCAAAGGAACATTCAATTCCTGGAAAGGAAAAAGACAATTTAATACTACAGATGGTCGCAAAAATACATGCCTGTTCACAGTCAAAGACAACAACTTCCAATGCTCGAGTTTCTGGGTCTTTAACAACCAAGTTAAATTCCTCATTCCATTCAGGGTTTAGGTTGCTGTTCTTAACAGCAGTCTTCTTCGATTTAGTCTTGTATTCTGTAAGTTTCAATTTCACATACGGGTCTGATTTACCCAACAAAACTTTCTTTCTTAGTTCCACAGCACGGACAACCTTAACATGGAGAATTCCCACCGGCCTCTTTTCAGCTCTGCTGAGTTGAGTACTCAATGAATAAGCCTGCAGAATAAGATGGGTTAAAAAAAGCTAAAAGAAAAAAGCCATATAGCTCACTTCGCTGGGTCCATAACAGGTACTTCAAGTGTTTTAGGCCATAAATACATGTTCGCAACTTGATCCTTGATAGTTTCCTGCAATAATGCACTCTTCCCAAAGAGCAGGAGAAAGGAAACAGACAGAATTTCTGCAAGAAACTTCTTTTGACATCCTCGACAAATTTTCATAATGCACATATGAACCTCCTCAAATTCCTTATGGTAGTTTCATCTTCTATACGAACCAATTGCAAAAAAGAAGTAACAGTAAACAATTCATTTTGAGGTACACAAAAAACGATGTTAACCATTAAAGTTTTTCTCATCAGCTACGGCAAGATGCCATGAGTTTATTCTTAATTTTTACAACAAACTTTTGATTATGCAAGATCTACCAAAAAAATTAACTTGCCTGGACAACCAGGTACAGACCAGGGATCGACATAAGATCTGCTCCTAGACGTTTTAGTCCAAAAACCACATTTTTCAGTCTCCTCCTTCACATTCACATTAATACAACCTCATAAAACTGAGGCTCAAATTGCCAAACGCCGCCAGAAACAGCTCCAACATGAAGGAAGCAGCAACCCTGAGTCAAACCCATTTATTTTAGAAGCCATCAAAGAGCAATATAATCCTATCAAAATCTTCCACATGAAGAAGAAAAAATCAGAGATAATTACCAAGTTTAGCAACTAGAAAAGAGACAAAAATGTCAATATGAACTGTCAGTATCACAATCCATAATATAACATATGGAAGTGAGGCAATGCTGAAAATCTGCCGTAAAAATCACCATAATTGTTTTCTTTGGATATCATATTGAACCGTAATTGACCCCAAAACACCAATATATCATATTGACTGTTCTTCCTAATTGCTTATCAAATTGGAAAACATTATCAATCTAAACAACCAATTCCAATAAATAACTAAAAAAAAGTGAAAATGGTGATCACTTGTACTGAGTAGATAAATTTATAAATCACCAAGAGTCCTATGAACAGCTTCTAGCTCTTCCTCTCAATGGCACAATATGATATTCACTCTTTTCCCCATAGTTAGTCATATCACATGTTGATCTCTCTTTATTTTATTGTAATTGTAACTTAGATGTTCAAGGTTGATCCATATCGTTTCTAATGTAAGAACAGATTATAGAAGTCAATTGTTGATACTCCATGAAACTCATTCATGTTAGTATTTTTTTAACACAAGATGTACAACGTGTAAGCCTTGCAATGAAGCCGTAGATCGCACCCAAGATGCCAAACACGGAGGCACAAAATCAACGGCCATGGCAGCTCCAACGGCTACCCTCACCGGGAGATCCAACGGCTGTCTTCGAACGGTCGGTTGGCTCCCTCCCTTGCCAAGCCGGTCGCCGACAACTGCCGACGCCTTGTCGGCAAACGCGCAGATATAGCCGTTACATCGCCCTCTTCTATATAAACCATCACCTTCTTGAGAGATCACTCGATCATTTTTCATTACACTCGATCCGTTCTGTAGCTACGGACTGGATTTTGAGCTTTTTCTGCATTTGATATTATTGATTTAGTAGTTAGTTCAATCTCGTTTTTAGCGGCTTTTTTAGCTAAACAGATAGATTTCATACCGTCTGTTTTGTAGGCGATCATAATCACATTTTTTTCAGGTAAAATCAATTGCTTTTTGAATTTGTTTTATTCGTATTCGTAGAGCTATATGGAGATGGGTGGATTGCAGAATCCGAGCTCGAGCTTGCAAATCTCACAACCTCGTCTGGTTTTACGTGATTGTCGACCACCACCGCCACTTCTTCCTCTCCCCTTAACCAAATCCACCGCCTCCTCTCCTGCCGGTATGGGTGGGCGAAGGCCCGTCAATGCTAAATATGGGAAATGTTTGTCATCGGAGATGCAGCAGCAGATGATCGGTGCTGCTGACGGAGGGGTTGGAGAAGAAGCAGAGGCTCATTCGATCTTTCTGGCGTCACCACATCCAAGCAGCCTGCCACTGCCGAAGTTTTCCGTGCAGAGGAGCTGCAAGGTGGTGGAGTCTTTGGATGGGATCGATGCCGGAGCTACCGACAATCTCCGGCGACTCCTGCGTCTCTGATGAGAGCTGTACGCATATCGACGTTATAAGTTAACGAGTAACAAAGTGTAGTGGGAAGAAGATAGCGGCTTTCATCTTTTGGGATTTTTAGAAGAAACAAGGTGGTGAGCTTGCTGCTCTGTGAATGTGTTTAACAACAATCAATAAAAACTGTGTTCATATAAAAAAATACATCATGATTGAGACCGTGTTCATATAAACATACATCATTATTTGATTCAGATTAATTGGTCAAGTCGAGGATTGGATTCTAAACCCAAACGAAGATCATTTTTATGCATTTTTATCGGATTAAATAATCTCAGAATTGGATCCAACATTTTTTTACCAGCACTGGAAGTGTTGGGTTTCGTATGCTAACGAGAATCCCGTGAAAGAGAGAAATGATTTAGCTCATAAAAAAACTTTATTTATTAAATTAATTTTTAAATTTAAAAAGATTCATAAAACATGATTCTAAGTCTATTTTGAAACACTACAAGAGGCCCAACAGGGAAGAGATCAAGAGGTTTTTTGAGGGATACTCCTCCGCAACAATTATCGAGGACCCTGGGGATTGACAAAAAGTTCAATCCAACAAAAACTTACAATCTTCGTGTACACAATTTCTAACCAGCCGGAACGATTGTCGGAGAAGAAGATAGAGTTATTACCCTGGGGATTGACAATGTAAGGGCAAGGACCCCAAGTTCAATCCAACAGAAACTTACAATCTCATGTACACACTAAATATATTTTATCAGATAAAATATCCTCCCAATGCACATACAGAGGGAAATATAGTGCTATTTTGTATAGCAATCAAGGTTACAGACGATCACATAAACGAAGCACATCCACTATGCTCCGTTAGAGCATAGTAAGTAACTGTCAGTTAACTATACATCTAAGGCAGACCGGCTGCGTCTGCTTTTTCATTTCCTAAGAAACAAAGCAAGTCATGGACAAAGGAAGGCTATAATAATATCAGCTTTGCTTCCAAGAAGGCTTGTCTTACAAAATGGAGCACCCCTTGTTTGTCTTTCTCTTCTTTTTCTTCTGTTTGGGTGGTTGGAGAACCACCTTGATAGCTGCATCAAAGACCGCCTTCACGTTCTGCAATTAAACAAAATTTTCAGCCCTATAAATCATGAGCAGTGATTTCTTTAAAAAAGTAAACACAATATCAAAATACTGATGACGAAATGGGAGTCGACCTGCTGCGTCTTCGAACTGCACTCAATATAAGCAGGTGCACCTATCAACTTGCGTAGATCTTCACCCTGAAGAAACAAAAAAGCCAAGCTCCAAGCACTTAATACATATGGTCATATTGACGGTTGAAATAAACTACTCCAAGATCACATGGGCAAGACAACAGGAACACTAACCTGAGCAGTAGTTATAGGTACAGCTCCAGGATGGTCAATGAAGAACTGCTTGTCATCACGCAAATCTAAAGGTTGGCATTGAGTAGAGAACAGTGGTCACAAGTCTTTCACATATGAAAACGGTATAAAAGTGAATAATTAGAGACTAAACTGATCTTATCCCAGACAGAACCTCTGTTTTCTATGTTAAAAAAAAGCTTCGATTACAAGCTGGCACTTGCAAATGAAAAATTCAACTAGTTGACCAAATAAATATGACAAAGCACATTCCCACAAAAACCAAGAACACACAAATAGCAAGGTCTAACGGAAGAATTAATCACAAACCACAAAGTCGTTGCGTTAAAAAAGAAGTCAACCAAAATGCCATACCAAACAGTGAAAGAGTATGTTGGATAAACATAGCAAAGATGTAGCCAGTCTCAAGCTTTCCCTTAAAACAATAACATAAATTAAACTTCAGCGCCATGACTATGAGCTTAATCCCGACAGACATTTAACGACAAATAACACTTTGGGCAGCACTAAAACAAGCATAAGCAGTAAATCAGAAATATATACTAAAATCATGTCACATGTAGCGTCTAAGGGAAATCATCTCACAAGATGAAGTGTCTAGATGTTCAATATGTAAAGACATTCCAACTTCAAAAACTTACGTACGATCTGCCGATAAAAGAAAGATGTTGAAGGGCAATTATCCAAAAACAGATTAACAAAATTAAATGCAAAAAAAAGCTTAACGAGAAAAATAGCCAACTTACCAAGCTTTGTTCCAACAAGAATAATGGGAACTCCAGGTGCATAATGCCTCAATTCAGAAATCCACTGTATTCACGAAAATGAACATTAATGCAAACAAGCTAAAACTACAAAACTGATAGTAAATGAAAACGGCACTCGTAAAGATAAAAGGTTTAACGAAAAGATACCTTTTTCGCAACATTCTCATAACTGGCCTTGCTGATGAGAGAAAATGCCAATAGAAAAACATCTGCTCCACGGTAACTCAATGGTCGCAACCTGTTGTAATCCTCCTGCCCTGTCGTGTTAAAAAACAAAAATGAAGCTCAGAACAAAACACACAAAATCCTCAACCTCGTCGATAGCAAGAACGAGACTTGCCTGCAGTATCCCACAGCCCAAGGTTGACAGTGTTTCCATCAACGACCACATTTGCACTGAAATTGTCGAAGACGGTAGGCACATAGTCCTGTCAAACAAAATCAAACAATCAAATCTATGAATTATGATATCCCAATATCCATCAAGTCCGCCAACTGGAAAGGATGAAACTAAATTTCAATCAATGACAACAAACCTAAATAACCACAAATCAAGGAACTTTTTTTGTCAAAAATCAAAGCACCCCTCCCCAAAGGACATACTGCAAATCCAAAAGACTACTCTTTAAACAGAGATTGAAATACGCTAGCTCCAAATGGAATTTTGCCAGGAAGAGAAAATCTGATATCTCCAAATCCACAGTTAAAAACTTAAATGCAGCCAAATCTAACCACTTACTCCAACCCAAATAAAAAAATCCCCTAAAAAAAAACGAAATGCAAACTTTCAAAGCTCCTCATTCCCTGAAATAAAAAAAAAACTACAACCTTCCCAACAAACATTAAATTCCAATAGCTCCAAAACGAAATTTCTCAGCAAACCAGAGTCCCATTTTCTTGAATACTCACCCACAGACAGTTCGATTTCTCAACTTTCAACATCCCCCAAAGAACATCTGCAAAGTATAAAAAAACGACTCCCACAATAACATCAAATTTCACTAGCTCCAATACGGAACCTTTTGAGGAAACCAAAATCCCAAACGTCCAAATCCTTCGCAACAAACTCAAATGCGGCCAAATTGTGCAACTTTCCACAAACCCATCCCACAAAAACCAACAAATCCACCAAATCTCCAACAAATATTTTTTCAAAAAAAAAAATCAAGAACGCAAACCCGCAAAACTCACAGTGGGGAAGGTATTGCTGGTGTAGGAAATCAGCATGCACGTCTTCCCAACCGCGCCGTCCCCAACCGTGACGCACTTGATGAACCTCGAAGCACTCATCTCGCCCTCACCCTCACCCTCCCCACAGATCTCTCAACTCTCCCCACACCCGCACAAAGCAGTCACTCGCACCTCAAACCAGAACGCCCTCCCGCCGGAAAAAGCTCATTCCTTTGGGGAGGATAGGTGGAGTCCGGCCGAATGCGGCGCCGGAGGACGATCGGGGAAGCGATCGGAGGCGGGGGAGGGGGTCGCCGGAGAAGGGGAGGAAAGGTGGGACCTTTGGGAGGAGCTCACAGAGAAAGAGAAAGAGAAAGGGACGGCCGGAAAAAGTGCGGCGGATCGGTCGCCGGATGACAGCTCATGCAGAGCCCACCTCCTTCATTCCCCCTACGGCCCAGGCCCATTTAAATTCCTCACCCTTTTTATTTTACTTAATTATTTCTTAAGAAAATTAAAGATATACAAAAAAAAGTGTTTATTAAATATTTTTTTATTGGAAGGAAGGGTTAATAAATATTTTTTATCTAATTACGATCATTTTATCAATCACCTGACAAATAGATGTATAATAAAATAACAAACAAAAATAACATTATTATAAATACCAACTTTACGTATTTAAATTTAAACGTCTTGACTACATGCTTTGAATAAAAACAAAACTCTATTATACATATATATATATATATATATATATATATATATATATGTCGTTATAAATTATTATCAAATATTATAAAAAATTTATTGTATGTATTACATTATTTAATCATAATATACATAAGTTACTTTATTATAATATGAATATATATATATATATATATATTTAAAAATAATTGTTTTGAACAATAGTTAATGTCAATATAAATTACTCAATTACTTATGACAATATAATCTATAAGAATACTTCTTAAAGAAATTATTATAAATATTGATTTTTTAATTTTTATTTACATTAAATGATATATATTTTATTAAGTTTATATATTCTTTTAACTTATAATAATATAAATATATAATAAAACTAAAAACTAACAATTTCAATAATTTTGAATATTTTTAACGATATTAATTGTGCTTTATAATTATGATATTTTAATATTATTATTTTGTAAGAACGTTTATTATTGTGTTTTTATCACTTTTCTTCTTTGTGACTAGTTTGGTATTATTATCTTTAAGCAATTGGATCTATTGATTTGTTGATTTAATTTGTTTCTGAATTATTGTACTGGACAATTTTAAATTAGCTTATTCCAATTTTTACAATAAAATTGGTTCAATTGATTTTTTTAATTTTAACAATTTGAAAGTTTAAGTTGCAATAATTATGTAATTTTGAAACTTGATTGATGATTTAATAAATTCTGCATTGAATAATTGTGCTAATTACCTAATTAAGGTTACTAAATTACTATTTTAAAAAATCTATAGCCAAAGATATAAATCCCAATGTCAACTTATATAATTTATTATCCTATTATTTTGCATGTTTATTGACTTTAATTGATTATTAAAGAGCTATATATGAAATTGATATTAAAAAAATGGGATAATGTTGCTTTATACTTAAACTGAAGTTGTATATCATTTAATTGAATTGCTCTTCCACTTAATCAACCAATTTAGAGCCAAGACATAGCCTTTATTTTGTTTATACTGGTCCAAGGAAAGAAATTGTGTCCCCATCTTTTTTATTATATGTGGCAAATAATTGATGCCAGCGGCTTCAATCCTAATAAGTTCTCTAAAATGTAAATTGACTTCTATGTTTTCATATGTGGATGCATTTTGATTGAATTGGGTAGCTTCAACCTAAACCCTTCCCCCAACAGGTAATTAGCATGTATGTGCCCACCAATCCTTGGACAAATTGAGAGAATTATATATTAATGGGTGGGTAGGAGGTGGATGAAAAAAGGGAACCCAGAAGATATTATATAGAGACCAACTATGAACACATGCAGACATGTCATTAAAGCCTACCAATTTCCTCAGTAATGTCCATGCCAGGATCAGCAGGCAAGCATTGAAGTTGCAGAGTTTCCCGCTTGGATCCGACATTGTAATATAAGCAATGTTGTAGCAGACTGCATTTGTGAAAAGTAAGCTTGGATCCTCCACAAATCAAGGCGATTATTATAAAAAGAATTGTCTCCAGACTGTTTTACTTACCAATAATGAATAATGCGTTTCTTTTACCAGCTATAACCAATGAATGATGCCACCAACGAAGACATTAAGGTTATAAACAAGTACAGATGACTAAAGTTTAGTAGTTTGACCTTTCTTGAAAGTTCTTGTTATGGGTCAATTAGTACAAATCCCTTCGAATAATTGTGCAGGAATAAAAAATTTGTGTCACCAAAGTCATTACTAGTTAGCTACCAAACCCATGTGACATGGTCATCCCTACTAACTTCTCACCTGCCAAGCGCACGACAGAATGGACCAATGCCTCATTTCCTTCAATATTAAGATACTCCCCACCCATAGGTTTTACTATATTTTTGCCGGAGCTTGGCAAAGGTGGGGACTCAAATCGTGTTCATGCTGTAGCACAACTTCATCCTCCACCACAAAGAGTTCAAATATTGCTGTCAATCTGTCTGTTTCTCAATGCCAGTGGCTGTACAAAGATGAAGATTCATAAAAGAACATACACTGCTGATCACTTTGGAAGGTCATTAAAGATGCTTTCTAATAACATCTATAAATAAGCATTCTAATTAAGCACCTTAAATTGATAGTTGTAAGATTGATATTTGATTGCTGTAAGATTTTTCGCGATAGTTGCTTTTCATTTTCATAGATATGTAAATGCAGAAAGATTGTCAGTGTTAAATATCTAATTAAACTAGAGAACAAAACTTAATGATGAAGTATGATAACACAACATTATACAATTAACTAATGGAATGAGACCCACCAGAGTTAGCAAAATGTGTTGCACCCGTGAGCATCGAAATCTTGCTGGCTTTGCTTAAATGTATGACATTTGAGGTTGGTTCCCTCTGCTTTGAGGTACTTGAGGTGCTGCCGATGGTGTTTGTTTGTCAGCATTCTTCATCAGAAGTGACAATGTCCAGTTCTATCAAGTTATCCGATACAGGTTGGGGTTGCATCTTCATTCTTTTAGCCTCTGAATGCTTGTTGGCTACTGCAGTCCCACGGGCCAACTTTGGGGCAGCAAATACCCTGAACAAGCAAATGCATATTATCCACTTATGCAGTAACTAGTCAATAAACAAAAAGAAAACCAACCAGACCTTTTTTGTGGGCATTGTGTATTTGGTCTGTGCATTGTTTTAGAAGGATCTTTTGATGGAATTTGACCTATAACAACCAAAATTAGGATGAGCTCAGAGAGAACTACTGATAAGACAATAGAGAAAAGGCAACCATGTACCAGTAACTTCTCTGAGAAATCTTAGTCCTTGTGAATGCTGGATTGTAGCACACTGACCTGCATTGCTGATCATAAACAAATAGAATTTAGTGTTGAATGCAATCATCTGACACGAACATTGGTGACTTAAGAAGATTTTATAGTCAGCACAAAAAAGAAAAAGCACGTGATATCAGTGATCAAGCTGAATAAAAATCACACCACTATGATGAACTAAATGATAGCAATGACAAAGTTCTAACTCTTTTTGTAAAGTTGCAGACTTAGGACAGCCTAAATCCATCAATCCAAAATCCCAGAAGCTACTTCACAAGCAAAATTGTAAAATCCAGGAATATACCTCAACACCTTTTTTAAGCTATCCACTGACAAAACCTTTGCAGGCTGCATAGGTTTAGTTGGATTCTTCCCATCCTTTAGTGGATCAAATAAGTAAATCCCCTGTGACTTGAGATAATCATGCTGTGGCATGAATGCAGTTCGCAAGTTTCTGCGCACAAGAAGTTCCCAACAAACGATGAATTCATTGTGACTAGAAGGTACCAAGAAGAAGCTAATATGAAGTAACAAAGTGTTCTTACCCAGCCTTAAGCTCAGGACAGGAAGTTGTGTACTTCTTAGCAACTTTCTATCAAAAAGCAACAAAAGATAAACTAATCTGAGATAAGTTACTAGAGATTGCAATTAGATGCAAGAAAACTTCCGGTACTTACTGAATTATGATACATGCAATATGCTCCAGAACGCCTGAAATGTAAATAGGAAAAAAAACACAATTAAGGCCATAGAAACACAGGCTAGTAGTGCTCCCATTGGTGATATATGCAATATGCTCCAGAACGCCTAACAGGATCAAATGGAAACGCCTACAAATAAACTAAGATATAGTGTTGACAAAGGTGAGATCCTCATACAACTATACATGCTGTATTTCGTTCTACTAAGTTAATATCCATCTTAATAATCCTCCCAACAACTAAAATATTAAGGTAAATTTGTTGTCAAAAGATGATTTATGCATCCCTTCAAGATCACGAGCACTGTTAGTTTGGATTACTTTGCTCTAATTTGGTTTGTTAGTTTGTTTAGGATGATTTTTATGGCGAGTACCCAAACATTTGAACACAGAAATTATTAGATTCTGCATATTTTACTAAAATGAGATGTTACCAGCTACTACGCCACATTTACTCAACGGGAAAACGTTTGACATCATATAGAAAAATACGGCACTACATAGGTGCCCAGCAATCAAATAAATTGAGAATCGTAGATATGATATCTGTTATACTTGTTTATAATCATTGTACAAGCTGTCCCGTCCGCTTTCTTTCCCTTGCAAATGCCATAATCTGCAGAAATTCCTAATTTCATCATCTGACTTGCTGAGTATACACTCATAGAGAATCCATTGCCCTGCCAAATAGAGAAAGGACTCTCAGGTATATTTCAGGCTTAGCATTAGGATTTTCTGTAATCAACTGATAATATGTACCTTGGCATCTTTTCTTATATTCGAGTTGAATAATGCAAATATGGTTCCAATTGGTTCTGCTGAGTAGTTAGCATAAGCATCACCAAACAAGAAAACAGAAATATTTAGTTCAGTCAGGCATCCTAGCTTCCACACACAAAAAGGTTTTTCTGTGGAACTCATCTTTGGTGATCCCTTCTCACAAAGAACACCAACAGTAGCCCAGGAACCAGAAATTGTATCTCCCATTAGCAGATTCCTGGACAGATTTTTTCAATAATGACCATAAGTAAAACCGGAAATTTGAATAATACAACTATCAGAAATATTCATTCTATTTGGTAGGAACCTTGAAAACAACCCGATACATTGGCAACAGAATATTCAAACTAGTGTTGAATTTTCCATCTAAATGATAAGCAAACTTATTAAAAAGTTATTTACAATTAAGTATTCGCCAAATACACTCTATGACTGAAAATTCTCCTGCAGTTATCAAGTATGTAATCTTCGAAGTATTGCATTATTATTGTATGAACACTTCAATGGTTTTGAAATAACAGAGGAGGCAATTAACCAAAAACAGGGGAAACAGAATATTGGAAAACCAGCAGGCTGCCAAGCCGGAAACCTTCGGGAAGCTAATCGCATAAGGAATTTCAGATGCTAAATAAACAAAGCTAGTTTTCCATAATATAATTAAACTTAAGAATCTAATACAAGATTAGATAACTATGTATACAGTAAATTTAATACCTGATTGCCTGCAATTGAATAAAGCGAGTTTCAGAAAAATGGTTGCTTAGCTCTGTAGCAGTGACCAACTGGTTTCTGAAAAAGATATGCATATGTATCTTGAAAGTAAGAACTTCTCCGTGCCCGAGCCCATACGAAAAAAAGCGTATCACAATAGTATGCAAGTGGGATTACTTTATCCGCAAACCAGAAAACTTCTCAACTTGAGGGCTATTTGAATGCTTTGTTTGTTTCGGCTTTCGGGCAGAAACAGCTGGTATGGGCTCATCCAACAGGTAATCTTTCACGGCGTCCCTAAATACAGACATATCTGTTTTTCGTACTCGCTTGGGAGACCCATCATCAGGTACGCACCCTAAAAACAGGATTTCTTATCAATTCACAGCAAACAATTTTTGCTCAAATGGATGCAGATTCTAAGTGCACAAATTAATCAAACAAAAACGATAGGTTCCAATGGTATAATTGAATGAACAGATGACAAACGAGCCCACCAAACTCTGAATTCTCAACTCCCCCAACCAAAATTAAATGGGAACAATAGATTGCAACATCACATTAATGCAAGCAAAATAAACATATTACAACAACCAAACTTAATTTCGTTCTTTTGGTCTAGATCCATGCATCGGCCCCATAAAACAATTACAAATAGCCATACCAAAGATACCCATCTCTGCTCATCACTATAAATCAAAGCTTTAAAAAACCATGAAACAACAAGATGAGTCAACCAAGGTGAAGTGTTATGTAAAAAAATGCTACCTATACATACCAGTAGACAACATATACCAGTTGAATAAGATAGATCAGACATCAGATGCTACTATACCAGAAAGGGATAAAGGGTGATGATGGGGAGGGGGGATCCGGGTGGGGTGTCTGGAACTTTGTCCTGGAGAGAGAGGAGGAGGTCGAGATCGTCTTGCTCGCTCGCCATGGCCGCTTCGCTCGAGAGGGTTGAAGCGGCTCCACCACCCTGCCCTTGACTCTCGTTATTCTATGATCTGTACACACATGGGGAAGACGTCGGAGTTTTGGAGGGAAATTTAAAATTTTCTTAAATTTGGCGGGAAAACTTTAAGCCCATTTATCTGGGGCAAAAAAATAATATTAATAAAACGCTGGTGGTTATTAACTTAATATAATAGAACTCAAAATATTTTATTTTTTTATGATCCCCTCTCAAATGATCCCAAATGGGATAAAAAGACGAGAGAGTTTGGGGAAATTATTCTTATTAAGGCTTGTAACACGGGGCTCATTGTATAAATGTTTGGTTTATAAAAAAATTTAGACAAGATAGCACCACTCATCTTAAAATAAATTTTAATTTTATAGATAAATTGTTATTTAATGATTAAATAGATTATATAATAATTTAATGAAATTCTAATTGGCTTTGGTTCCAATTTTAAAGATAACCGAGAATTGAATGAGAAAATCTAATATAATAATTTAATTATATTTTTTTGTTTTTAATATAGATATATTATAAGTTATTGGTTAAGACAATTAAACAAATTTTCGTCTTCCATTTGCATTGCGATTATGGCAAAAATAGGATATCTAACTTAACCTGATCATTCGGTTAAATTATATCAAGGGTATAGAATTTTGGGTGTTCATTAGTATCCATTGGGTTGGATTTGGTTTTGTATTAATGATATTTAGTTGGATTTGATATTAAAATAAAAAATTAAACGGTAAATTGTTAAATTTTATTTATAAATTTAACTTAAATAATAAGTTTAGTTTAATCAATATCGGACCGACGGACGGCGGGTTGGTCCGTGAATTTAAAAAGGCGCAGGTTAGCATAAAATTAATCAGATATTATCCACTCTCTACCGTCCCGGCGCCATCTCCGGCGTCCTCCACCGCCCATCTCCGGCAACGTCCGCCGTCTCCACTGCCGCACCAGACCCTTTTCTTCCAGCCAGGTTCGCGCCGTCCGCCGTCCCAGCTGCCTTCTTTCCCCACTTCATCTCCGGCGAATGTGGCCGGCAAGCTTGTCGAATTCGGTGCAAAGCATCGATCTTTGTCGTCGTTTAGAGCGATTTCATGGTGGTTCTTCTGCAGTTGCTCCATGCTAGGCGGTCACAAGCTCGAGCTCCTTTCTATGCCCGCCGCTTCCCACTGCTCCGTCCGTGTCCGTGTGCTTCGCGGCGGTCTCCTCTTCTCTCTCTCATCCCTTCCACGGCCCCGCCCACAAGCCCCCGGCTCCCGGGACTCGGTACCGGGAGTGTTTCGAGGTGGAGGAGTTGCTGGATGTTGAACTGCGGCCTGCTTTCGAAGTCGATGCAGAGCTTCGGCCGCCGCCGGCTGAGATGGAGTTGAAGGTGGGAGTGGTAGCTACCCGACTAGTGGCGGCGGTCGAGGCTCGCTTGGCTGTCCAAGGACCTGCCTGCCCACAAGCCCGGGACGGTGATTAGGATACTCAATGGGCAGCGGAAGTGGATTGATGAAGAAGGCGTTGCTTATGTGGTCGTGCATTGTATGCGTATTCGGGAAAACGATACCACTTTGAGCGTATGTTTATTCTGTTTCTCTCTGCTTGCATTCTACGTGTTTGTGTTTGTTCCTCTTGGATATAATGTGTCATGTTAGCTAACTTTTTCGAGTTAGTTAGATTGGTTTGAGAAGTTGTTGATTGTTTTGGAAAACAAGTAGTCAGTATTTTTTCTTCTGACTGAGTAGTGAAGTTAGGTGATGTAAACTTTTTTTGTAATTATTGTAGGATGCTTCAGCGACATTGGTTTCAATTCGACTTTGCTCTTGCGACGAAACTGGCGGATTATCTCGGTAAAGATAAGAAATTTGTGAAATGTCGGGAGTTGTTTGATCAAATAATCAATCAGGGTCTTGTGCCTTGTGAGTCTACAGTTCACATACTGATTGTTGCTTACCTCAGTGTTCCGGTACGAGATTGCTTGGAGGAAGCATGCACAATATACAATCGCTTGATCCAGCTGGGAGCCTCGCCTTAGTTTGCATAATTCTTTGCTCAGGGCCATCGCCAGCAAACCAGGAGGATCTTCTAATTATTATCTGAATCAAGTTAATTTATTTTCCAAAATTTGGTGACATCCAAACTCGAAATACACAAGGATATATTTGGGGGCCTGATTTGGCTCCATAGTTAGCAGGACACTGTAGATAAAGAGCATGTTGCGCTCTCAGGCTAGAAATGCTACGGTGTGGGAGATGTACTGGTGTCGATATTAAGGGTGTGTGCGAAAGAAGGGGATGTAGACGAAGCAGAAAAAGCCTTGTGGAAGCTCCGTGATTGTAATGTCAGGTACCTTCTCAAGCTTTTACATCCCCAATGGAAGTTTATGCCAAAGCCGGTGAACCTCTTAAATCATTTGAGAGCTTCAAGGAGATGAAAGAACTGATCCAAACTCCCAGCGTAGTGTCATATCACAAGATCATTGAGATTATATCTCGAGTGAATGAGATAAATATTGTTGAAGCTCTGATGGACGAATTTAGTGCTAGTAATTTGAAACCGATTTTGCCTTCATTTGTTGACATGATGGATATGTACTAAAAGGTGGGCATGCATGAAAAAATTGAGTTAGCTTTTCTCTCAATGTATTTCATAATGCAGGCCGAATCGATCTGTTTATTTTATTTATATGGATTCCCTCATAAAACTTGGCAATCTTACAAAAGCAGAGGAGATTTTCAATGAGGTGGATGCAAATGGAGAAATTGGGGTTGGTGGAAGATCTTGCAATCTCATGTTGGGAGCTTTCCTTTGGGCAGGAGAGAACTCAAAAGCTGAAAATATATATAATATGATGTGTCAGAAAAACTATGAGATCGACACTTCACATATGGAAAGAATTAATGACATACTGAGTACAAAGAGTAAATTAGTGAAGAAGCCGATAAGCCTGAAGCTTGACAGGGAGCAACGTGAAATTCTAATGGGGTTGCTCTTAGGTGGTGCAAAAATAGTTACTAATGAGGGTTAGAATCATTCTGTTGCCTTTGAGTTCAAGGAAAACTCGGATGTCCATCCTATTTTGAAGCGACACATCCATGGGAAATACTGTGAATGGTTCAATTCAACTGTCAGTTTAAATGGTAAAATTGATGAGATGCCATATCAATTCAGTACGGTTATACACCCGAGCTTTGATTTTTATGCTGACCAGTTTTGGCCTAAAGGTCATCCTGCTGTTCCAAACCTCATTCATAGATGGCTTTCACCTCGAGTTTTAGCATATTGGTACATGTATGGTGGCTTGAACCTCCAACGGAGATATAGTGCTGAAGCTTAGTAGTGCTTGCCGTGACAATGTTGAGAAAGTTATAAAGACATTTAAATCTAAATTTTTGAATTGTAAGATCTAGATGAAGGGTAGGATATATTGGATTGGTTTCCAAGGTATCGATGCGATTTGGTTTTGGCAGCTGGTAGAACCTTATATCATTGAGGACTTGAAAAATCTTTTAAGAACAGATGGTATGTTTTCCACTTATGAAAAATGTGAAGACTTGTAGATTAGCTATGCCCGAGAGTTCGATTTAGAAGGTGAAATTTTATCCTGATTTCTCTATGTGCTCCTTTTCCTCACAGTAAATAAGGAGCACTTTTTAATGTAGCTTATGTTGATGCCGTTTCTGCAATTTTGTCCATCAAAATGTTCATTGCCAGATGAAGAAATGAAACGATTTTTTCTTTTTGGGCTCAGCTTTGATTTTATTAATATTCTATGAAGCTCTAGTTTTTCCTTCCAGAGGAATAGAAGAATTATAAGTGGTGCCCATTATAGCAGGATTGAGGCACTCTGATTAGGATTGAAGGTTTGCTAAAAGTGTTTTACAAAGCGGCCGAAGTCTTCTCCAAGACTAAGCATCCAACATCCAAGTCATTTTTTTAGTGATCCATCAAGTGAAACGAATGCTAGATGACATTGGTGATCATGGACAAGGACATAGGCTAAGAATATTGGGCTGGAATTTTTTATTTCTAGCCATTGCTTGTGTACTAGACCCAAGAAAAAAAAAAGATTTTATAATGGTAAATATTAGTTTAGTCAGCTAGAAAGGGTCTGTTATACCTTGTATGGGGATAAATTATGTGTATAGTTGAGGACCAGAAATATGGCATCTTATTGTAACTCTCTGTTGTGGCTAGTGCAACATGGTGAATCACTGATGAGGAAGAATTCAGTTGATTTGCAAATGAAGACAACAAGCTTTGCAATTAGAAGTTGTGCGTGCAAACAGGAGCACAATTTGTTATTTTTGTCGAAAAAAGGGCTTCAACCTAAGGAGTCATGTCTTTGTTTTGCTAATTCCACTTTCCTTGGTCGTGGCAGAATAAGCGTACAGTACGGTGGCTAAAGATTGGCTACATCCACACTTCTCTGGTGGAGGAGAAGATGGGGATACAGGTGTAAACTTAGTTTATTTTGTCGAAAAGAAAATTTTTTATATTACATTCTAAGCGATTCTAGCCTGATCCATACGAAATTTTTTTCTCTCAGGTTTTGATGGAGTGGAACAAATGGAAGAGAACTACAACTTGTTCAGTTTGTATTTTGTACACTGAAACGTCTGTTGGAAATACTATATATATTTTTTATTCATGACCCAGCAATTGTGGCTAAATATTTCTTCTGATGATCGTGATTAAAGTCTTGTAACAGAAGAATGTGTAAATGCTCTTTGTGAAATTTGTTTATTGTGAAATGCTTCTTATAGCCAGAAGTGAATTCTTTGACTCATCCACTCACCATTTTCTTCTTCTTTGCCCTCTGCTGATTAAAGAGGCATATCTGGAAGCTTTATCCAGTCACTCTCTGTCAGGTTAGAAGCTGTTTTACATTTCTGGAAATGTCTGTCCTACACGTCTTGCTGATTGTGCCCAACAGCAGATTGTGTGAGCCTTGTTTTGACAGCAACGTTTGTGTATTCAACAGCTGATGAAGTGAAACAAAGTCACTGCTTGTTGAAGCATCAATTTCACGTTGCATTTATTGATTTTTGTGTGTGTGTGTGTCCATGTGTATTTGATTAATGCCTTAGATGATTCGAACATGAGTTGGTGGAAGTTGTTTTAAGAAACTTATTTAGTAATCCAGTTGAGCTTTTAACACCTGCAAGTTTGTGTTTGGGGAGAAAATAATAATTTCTGATTAGAGGAACATCAAAAAGTTAAAACAGCAGTCTCAGGAAATGTGCGCATCCGGGGAATCGAACCCCGGTCAGTACCGTGGGAGGGTACTATGATACCACTACACCAGATGCGCTTCTTGTGTTAGGTGATTGGAATTTATTCTATTATTTAAAAAAATATTTTTGGCCATTTTACATCAAACATTTATGAGCTGAAAAGTTACCATTTCATTAGTATGAGTCAGTAGGGACAAAGCAGCTACCGGCCTTTCATTTAAGTTTATATTTTTGTTGATATTTCAAGTAATTATTTTATTATTTTCTTACACATAAACGCATACAAATCATTGTATTTAGTAGTTAAGAAGGCAATTGAAAGTATCAAACACTCCCTTCCCAACCGCCGTTTATTGTTTCTTGAAATAGAAGAGATATAACCATTTAATTACTCATAAGTGATTATTTTATCATCTCATTCGCATACAAATCATTGTATTTAGTAGTTAATAAGGCATCTGAAAGTATTAAACATCATCTTCCCATCCACTGTCTGGTGTTTATTGCGGCAGAAGAGATAGAAGAACCCTATAACTACTTATATATAAGACACTCATACTTACTTTCTAATTAATCATTCTTATCCTAGTGAATATAATCATCCAATATGTTCTATTTGTTTAGATAAAAAATAAAGACATTTCTGTTTTCTTTAATAGAGATGATTTAAGCAAAAGCCCATGACCACACCCGGTTTGATGTGGTTGCTCAATTGTTATCAAGTCATGTATACACTTTGTAAAAATTGTCGATTGTTCAATTATGAAAGCCACTCTGGATTGTATAAAACACATGATATTAGTGCTCTTCCCTAAGCCCAAGTCCACATCCCAGCAAACATCCCTCCAAGGTTATGAGCATGATCGAACATTCACTACACAAAAATTTGTAGTTTCGTAATCTCATTTTTTATTTTTGTAAATCGTTCTTGCTTAATATAAGTATTTTTTTGTCGATACTATTTGTAAGAAATATAATTTGTTTTAAAGTTTTACAACTAGTTTTAAGTATTAATATCGATTTTTTCTAAAAATAATAAAATATTATATAAAATATTTAATGAATGAGCAATTTATTTGAACTTGATTGGGCGGCTATAAGGCCGTACGACATATCTTATTTTATTAATAATCTCATTTGTGTTTTTTGAGCTACGATGGGATAAAGTGCATTATTATTCGAATAATTAAACTCCCTTACCACTTATTTAGTATTTATATATGGGTTTAGCTGATAAGAATTATCTATCACCTTGATAAAAAAATTTGACAGCTTTCATGCATTAGGAAATTAGGCATAATATGAAAAAAGAAAAAGAAGGCGATCCCACTTGTGGACGGGAGTCAATAGTTTTGGGGTTACCTTGTTCTTCTCGTTCTGGTCAACGTTGTTAAGGATTGGACACCGAACAGCATTCAAATGTCAACGCCGGCAAATTGGACTTGTTGTCATAACGTTTGATCAATGGAAAGGTTAAGAGTTTAGATCTTAGACCACGAGTTATTAAAAGTAATGACGGCTGGGGTGAACCTGATTAGACAAGTATCTAATCACCAAAGGTCCATGCATGTCGCATCAACAATGTTAAAAATACAAGATCAACGGTCCAAATTTATTCATAACCTAAAAACCATGCACAATGACCGATTGAACGGCCGAGATTAGGCTGATTAATCCTTTGCGACTAGAAGACACGTCTAAGCAACGCCCTAACATAATCCATCACGCTTATCAAATACAAATCACAATTTCTAAAGTAGTCCCCACAAAGCACACCTGCCAATCAATGTCATATTTTGTTTACTATACTCGCAAAGTTCTTATTTTCCTTAATTTATATGTTAATGCATTTCACATTATTACATACATTAAGTTGTGTATTGTGTCAGTTTATACGCAATAAATTTAGACTCGTGCATGTATTGTCAAGTATATTAGCATTATTAATCTAAGCAAGTAATCAATCGTTGATGCAAAATTTATTTATGTAGTTTGCTATATATAATGGCAATGAAAAATGCATAAATGATGTGCCTACCCAACAAATGTTATTTTTTTTATCTAATGTGTCATTTTAGTGGCTGACGTCTAAGCTGATTATATGTATGACAAAGACAATAACTTGAGTTATACATATTTCATACACTTATTATTCATATAATATATTCATTTGATGGTGCATGCTTTTACGAAACTATATATATATTATGAGAAAAACAAATAGGTGGAGTGGCAAAAACTTTACTTAAAAACAAATGTGATATTCATATATAGATTCTTAGTTGTGACGAGCACTTCTGTCGGTGAAGTATACGATTGTGGTGAAAAAGTATATGGTAAGGATTATATAAGAACTACAATCAAATTTGTCTTAATATTCATAAATACTATATAATATTATTTTTTGTGTGTGTATCTTTGGATTATTTGGATTTGATCAATTTTTTAAAATTATTTTGGATATACAATCTTAATTAATTAGGTAAAGATTGGAGTTTTGTTTAGATAGTAGTTGATTCAAATAAACTTATTAGTTCTTCATTTTCTTTCACGTATCAAAATAATTTAAATTTATGTTCATATATTAAAAAAATAGTTACAAGCTCCCTTATTCACCTGGATGGAGGTAAATAAGAAATACAAAACCCGACATATGTGAATCATTACACTAAAAAAAAACTTTTCTCCGTTTATTTTTTTTCACATCTTCTCTACACCATTTTTAACCCTCGAGAAAATTATATTTTTTATATTTAAAAATATTTGAAGGTAAAATATATTAATTTTTTAACTTTTCTCTATCCTAAATAATATTTATTAATCTTAAAACGTGGAAAAAATAGAGTGGAAAAGAAATGAGATGGAGAAAATTTTCTTTACTTTTTTTGGCGTATAGAAAAATTTTGAGAATTAATACACACCTACTTTTAAAAATTTTCAATTATAAAAATAAATTAAAAAATTTTCTTGACAGTAAAAAATAACACGAAGAAGACAGAAAAAAAATTCGTATTTTTTTGAAACATGGAGAAAAATAACTTTTTTATAGTGTTATTTATAAGTAAAGAAGTTAAATCAATAACATAATTAACATTACCTTCATTATATATAGAAAACATAAGTAAAAAATCTACCAAATATACAAAAAAAACCCTTCACATTTCATACTAAAAGAAAAAACCATACATTTGAAAAGAACAGTTTTTAAATTAAAATCACTTTCGTATATAATGTGGTTAAAATTTTTTTTTCTCCGAGTCGTATCACTGCGGTGGGTGATCAGAAACCGACCCGCAATAGCCGGTCACCCGACAGTGTCCTCGTGCGTCACATGACCGGCTGTCCAGGTTTCCCGCGAAAAGCAGCAGGCATGGCTTCCCACCATTTTTGGCTTCCAACCTTAGTCACTTTGGCTTTGTCCCCTTACCCATGTACTGATTGATCTCTCCATGATCATGACCTCACAATCTATCCAACCATCTTTTCCCTGCCACCTTTTTTTTTTTAATCCCTTTCTGCTGTTTTTTTTTCATCCAGTTTAATGGTACTGTTTTCGAGGTATGATTGGTGATATGATTTATGGTTGTTATGTATTGCTCTTTTTTTGTTCAAGTTTTATGAGCTATGGCATCTTTTTAATCTAGTGTAATGGTTTTCTTTTTAGTTTCTATCTCTTGGTGAAGGAGGTGAAAATTTTGAATCTTGTTTTGTATGGTTCTTTCGGAGGTGTCCTTCCTGCTATCTTCTTATTTAGCAGCCGCCACCTTTTTGAATTGATCTCGTGTTCTTATCTTTTTGGTTATATTTTAATGGCGTTTAGATGATTAATGATTGTGTTTTAATCTTTTAGCCTCATGGCCTTTTTCCTTCCATGATGAGAACAGAACAATTCTCCCACCTTTCTTTCCTGTGAACTTCTTCCCCTGCCACCCTTTTTGATACAATTCAACAGTGTCTAGGTGGAATGAATGGGTACGGGATCATGTGCGCTATTTCTGATTTTTTTTACTTCATTTTTTATCATGAGGTGGGCGATGAAAAGTTTGAATTCTGATTGGAAAACAACAATTGTTTAGGTGGGTCACTGTCGTCAAGGGCCTGTGGTCTTCCCTTTGTATGCTTCTAAAATTCTTCCTGATGATGCTTTTATAATCCATGGCCTGAATTGGGGTCCCCCGTGTTTGCCTTGTTTGTTGGTGGAGGGAGGAGAATATTGATGTTTGGATTTCTCTAAGTTCGCAAGATCTTCTCCTAAGATTATAAGAATTTTTTCCCCTTTGTTCTTGGAGACTAGAAAGTGTCGGTGTGGTGAAAAATCTTGAGTTGGTTGATTGTTATAGCGAACAGTTCTCATTGGTATCGTCTGATTGATCAAGGAGGAGGTGGCTTGAGAGATTGCAAACATATAACTGCAAATAGAAGAGATCATTAGTTGGTCATTGAGCGTGTCCTCTTTATATATTAAGTTTAAGAAGTTTCTCAATAAGGTGAGGCTTAATTGCGATGGAAGTGCAGTTAATTCATTGAGGTGGTATCGGCTGGCACAAACTTCAGTTATTCTTTTTGCTCTGGCTTCCTCAGAGGAATCAGTTTAAGAGATTGAATATTTTCAAAGCAAGAGAAGTATAAATCTTCAAAAAGGGAGAAGTTGGTAATGCTTGTTGAAATGGGAAATGAAGAAAAGAAGAATGAGGCAAATACCATCCTTGTTGGAATTCGACTTGATGGCAAGGGCAGAGATTTGCTCAACTGGGCATTAGAAAGAGCTGCAGGACCAGGAGATAATGTTGTTGCAATCCATGTTTGCCAAAGACCTGGTCAGGAATAATTTTAGTTTTATGTTTAGTTGGTTTCTATTTTTTGTGTTTCAAAGATGATGTTGATTTGATTTCTGCCTTTCTAACAGGGACTTGCTCAAAAAAGAATCCTGATTTGCGAGAGGAGAGGTTGTTGAAGAACTTTCTGGCAGTATATGATATCTTTTGCGCTCTGAAAAAAGTATGGTTTCTTCAATTCTCAACTTTCACAGTTTGTCATTGTAACTTTGTTCACATTTCGTCCTAACCACAAACGTCCCAGTTACTAAAAAATAATCAAATTTAGATTTTATCGATCTAAATTTTTTGTTTTGTATTGATGATGGTCATTCAGGTGAGCATTACTGGACGAGTTTATCATGAAAAATCCATTCGAAGAGTTCTTGTGCGTGAATCAAAAGCTCTTGCTGCAAAAGCATTGATTGTGGGAGTAAAAAACCACTGTACCATTGGGTAAGTGCGTGCTACAATCTAAGGACGTTTACAGGACAGATTGTAATACTCGCTGATCACCTTAAACAGTAATGTCTTTCAGGGATCCAACCTCTTTAGCAAAACACTGTGCTAAAAAATTACCTATAGTGACTTCTGTACTAGCTGTTCATAATGGGAAGGTGATCTTTCAAAGAGATGCAACAAATGAAATCCTAGGTACGAATTCCTTGCAAACTGAAAAACTCAACTATAAGAGATATGCTTATAGGATGTTTAAATCTCAGGTCAAAAAGGAAATGTTGGATCGAGTCTTCGCACTTTGTTACATCAAAGCCATCATTTTACTCACTATGGAGAAGCAGAATCCAATAGCACTGTGACCAACTTGAATGATGAAGATCATAAACAAGCTGTTCAGAAGCAAAGTGATGAAAATTCTCAAAGTGACATCACACTTCTTGTAAGAAAACTGCCCGAATGTAGACCAGGATGGCCACTTCTGAGAAGAGCTGTCTCAGCTAATCTAGAAACTGTTATAGAATCCAAAGCAAGAACAATGTCAGTGGTTCAGTGGGCAATGAACTTGCCTGATAGGTCTCTGCCAACATCCCCTTTATCAAGGGTTGGTCTCAATGACTCTCCGAATCCATTATTTGGAAGAGAACTTCTCCGGTCATTTGCAAATGGTTGTAGAAATTTTCAAGGGTTGGTAGCTCTTCTAGCAAACAGGTCATCCAATTGCAGATGGTTTACCTATCATGAGCTCCAAACTTTCACTCATTTTTTTGCCTCAGGTGGTTTCTGCTCTCTGTCATTGATTTTGTCATACCACAGTATACATATAATTTGACTCCTAACTTTGTGCTCTGGTTCTTCTGAACAGATAAACTTATAGGAAAAGGTGGAAGTGGTCGTGTTTATAAAGGCTTCCTTCCAGATGGACAACCAATAGCTGTAAAATTACAAAAGGCGTCACAAGGAGTGTGGAGGGACTTCCTTTTAGAAGTAGACATATTAACTAGTTTGCAGCACGAACATGTAGTACCTTTGATTGGCATATGTGTGAAAGACAACTTTCTGATATCAGTCTACACTTTCATTTCAAAGGGGACTTTAGAAGAAAATCTCCATGGTAATTTTTTCCCATGAGCTTAAACTATCTCATTGCTTATTTCAATAGTTCAATGGATCTTATAGCTGTAAATATTTTCACGAGAAGGTGAAGGTGATAAATGCACTCTATCCTGGGATACAAGGTATTATATAGCTGTTGGAATTGCCGAAGCTCTTCATCACCTGCATGCCAAACATCCTCGACCAGTAATTCATCGAGATGTCAAATCTTCAAACATCCTCATGTCTGATGAATTCAAGCCAATGGTATCTCCTATTGCTTACCTTTTTGTGAATATCTTTTTACCAGCTACTACTCTTTGGTATGATCACCAAATCTTTGCTAATAGTTTTACTTTCAACATGCCAGTTATCTGACTTTGGTCTTGCAATGTGGGAGCCAACAACTTCAAACTATGCCACTCAAATTGACGTTCTTGGAACCTTTGGGTGGGCTTTCTTAGTTATTGATGGCTTGGTGTTTCCATCAGTTTCTGCACACTGATTAGTTAAACTACTACATTTCAGATACCTTGCCCCTGAATACGTCATGTATGGAAAAGTGAGTGACAAGATCGACATCTACTCCTTTGGAGTAGTCCTCCTAGAACTATTATCTGGTAGAAAAGCAATCAACAGAGAGAGTCCCAAGGGGAAGGAGAGCTTAGTCATCTGGGTAAGTATATCTATGTTGCAAGTAATATCATTATAATTTATCTAAAACCAATTAGTTCTTTGAAACTAAACTTTAGTATGTTTACTATCACTTAAAAGGCGATGCCTCTGTTGACAAAAGGGGATGTAGAGGGCCTTCTTGACCCAAATCTCGACGATGATATTGATGAGAAGCAAGTAAATAGAATGGTGAGAGCTGCTTCTCTGTGCCTACGAAGAGCACCGCAGCTTCGACCAAAGATGGGTGAAGTATGTATTTCTTCATTACGTTCTTAAAACTCACCTTGTTTTCTTAATATTGTACCATTCAAATCATTCGGTATATTAGCTTAAACATCGATTTAACAGATACTAGAGCTTCTACATGGTGAAGCAGACGAGGAAGAATGGCTAACTAGCGTAGAAGATGAAGACAATCAGTATGATGAACTATACCCTGAATTTGATTTCAAGACAGAGTGGGTGGAAGGAGACGAGGATGCTATCTCATTTAGCAGCATCGAACAACACAATGTGCATTTGGTAGGTCATATGCAAGACATATGGAGCAGCTCATCAAGCTCCGAATAAAATCACACATTATCTCTCTTCTATCCCTAAAATTGTGCTCTGAAGCTTTGTTGCAACCATAAATTTTGCCCATGTATTTAATTTAAATAAATTTAAGCTACAAAGTAAAGTTATGTTCATTGTAAATATATGTGAAAAAATTTGTTTTACATTCATTGCTGTAAGCAAAAAGAAAGAATTCGTATTTACATCACCCCTAACAGCTCCACTCAACATGGAAAGTAGAACCTTCATAAGAATCCAATCGCATGACCAGCATTGTAAAGATTCAACACGAGAACTTCATTGTTCGTAGCAGAACCGGGTCTTCTCGTTCATACTCGAATTCTAAGGTATCTCCCAGAACAGTATCTAAGCGTACTCAACTCACAAAACTGGTGCTTCAAAAGGGAAGCGCATAGGGTAACGCAAAGATGTTGACCTCGTGTAAGTAGCGTGCCCTGGGTTGAACAGATATGCTGGCAGCTTCCCGGCAGAGACCACCATCCATTGTCGGTCTGATTCTCTTGGCTTCTGGCTCGCATTGTTGCTTCTCTTTTTTATCCACTAGCCACTCCAGGCTCTCGTCTAGGAGGTCCCGGAGGTCTGCAATAAACTCCGGGGGTGTCCAGTTGACAATCAATTCCCTGAACAATTGCTTATCCCTTTCAATTGAAGAATTGTGACATCTGTGTTGAATGTGTCTTTCAGCAGCTTGCTCCAGTGTCAGCAGATGTTGTTCCACAGCCAATGTGCTAGGGGCCGCAACAGCTGCATTTATTTCACCAAAAGAACGAGAACAAGAAGGGTCACATTCACTCCTCAGTGCTTCTAGATCTTTGTGTTTCTTGTGGTTGTTGAAGGTAAGCATTACCTGTATGAAAAAGATACAAGCAGTCAACTAATGGGACATCATTGCCAAGAGTAAACTCCCTGAGCATATCAAATTTACCATGAATTGGATGGCTGCAACTTTGCCGGATAATATTGGCTGGCAGCTCGGGCTTCTTCCTCTTCAAATTGCTGTTCTGACTACTATCAGAAGAATCACCCGATCTTCCATCACCAGTGCAAAGTCGGGCAGGTTTCCCATGCTCTTCTGAAAGACCACTCTCCTCCAGCTGTTCAGTTGTTGCGGTTGGTTATATATCCACATGGGAATCAAGCTTGTGAGCATTATCCTCGTGCCTCTTGTCATGGCTACTCTCTTTCTTTTCTCTAAACTTACAACTTTCTAGGGATTTCTTATCCTGCTTTCTCTCTTTCCTATTTTCATTCTCAAGCCTCTCCACTTTCTGGAGCTTCAAGAGCACCAGAAAATTTGTCAATCCCAGGAGAAAATAAAGAGAGATGCAAGGAGTTTGGCCAAATAATATTTCCAAGTTGAAACTCAAATATCACAATTTACATATACAACAAATTCATTTGCAAGCATAATAAACCTTGACATAATGTAGTTACAAGCAATAAACCTGCAGTTGAAGCTAATACGCGGCTATAAAGTAAGGTTCACATCGTATTTTTTATTGTTTATAGAAAACAAATTATCCCTGAAAGTTGAAGATAATATGACGGATGGCCAGAAAGCACAACTCCGTTCATCAAACCAGGATTCCTCGACCACTAACAACTTCATCACGGCAGAACAAGACTACTCAAGTAAGGACTGAACATGTGACAACGCCATTATACAATTTCCTGAATCACACAACAAATGCAAAACTTCACACCAAGTGAATTCAAAGCATAGTGATAACTTTGAAATTGGAGAGAAAAAGAAACCGCTTCCAACCACAAATCCCTCAAAAAATCTGTGCATTGTGATCTTGACACCATGTCATCAGCTTTGCAGAGCAAGGATTCAAACTTGAACATGACCAACTTGTGATCAAACCAAGTTCAATCCACCCCTAAATCTCAAATTCACCATGTCCCCCAATACCACAGTGCATCCGCAATGCAATATCTCCATCCGTCCACAACGAACCCCGCCAATCCCACCACCATTCAAAACCCTAATTTCACAACTACCCTAAAGAGATGGTGACGAAATCAAGTTCATAGTTCCATAGGGTTTATTTAAATTAACATTTTTTAACAGTAAAAATGTGACAAAACACAACAAATGCAAAGATCCGTCGATTTCTCTCGCACAAATCGCAATTTCCACGCACAATTCGTCATATCTTCCCGAAACCCTAAATCCACAAGTGCGACATTCAATCGACCACTAGGGGTCGGATTTCATATCAAACACCAACCTTAATCGAATCATCGATAAGGCGAACCCTCTCCCACTCGTACGCCGGCGGCGTAGATGGGAAGCACAGCGCCATCTTCCCCTCCCCGCGCCGGAAAAGAAATTCTCGGAATCAAATTCGAATCCGGCCAATTCCACACCGAAGGAAGAGCCTCAAAATCCGCAACCGATCCAATGGCGGAGGCCGATAATCGGAGATTGCCGGGGAAAATTAGGGTTTCGCCGGATCAGGTACGGCTGGGCTCGAACGTATGGATGATAGTTGAAATCGGTATAAATCAGAATCGGAATCAGAATCGGTTTTACGAGGAGGAGTCGAAATCGGAATTGGTCTAAATCGGTCATGAATTGGTTCAGTTAAATAGGTCTAAATTGGTAAAAAATTTGCAAAGCAAATATACATTTGCACAACACATATCATAAAATTTTACATATAAATTTGATCATGAATCCCAAATCAATAATGAAAAAATTTGTGAAGCTTAGCTAACAATTTGCACATCTGGTCGGAGATGAGGTGAATTCGTTCCAACTTTTGTGAAGCACAGTGAAAAATTTTGTGAAGCATAGCCAATAATTTATAGATTTAATTTAAAAAAAAATCCAATTTTATACGAATCAGTCGGAGGCCAGGTCGGCGGCGAGTCTCGCGGCCACTGCGCTGTTGGCCGGCCACATGTCGGAGGCGGGGTCGACAGCCTGATCGGCGGCGATTCGTGCAACAGTGCTCTCACGTTCACAAGGCCGAATCGGTCCGGCCACACATCAGCGGCGATGTTGCGAGGGTGGAGGCGGGGTCAGCAGCCCGGTCGGAGTTGAGGCCGGAGTCGGGAATGCACGGCGGAGGGCGAAAATGCGGCGGCGGAGGGCGGACGCGCAGTGGCGGAGTGGGGGAGCGGGTTAACGTTAGGTTTTTAAAATCAAAATTCCAATTTTACCCATGTTTAAATAATTTAATAAATATCATACATAGGGTATTTTAGTAATTTACCCAAAAAAACCGATTTTTCCCGACTTACCCCAATTTCAAATCGGAGTTAATTAACTCAGTCGAAATTGGGGTAAATCGGCCGAGTTGAGCACCAATTCAGGGCTGACCGATTCGGCCCCAAAATCGGATCGGCACGCTGCCGATTCGTGCAACAGTGGTGGAAATGGCTGGGTGTGGGGGTATTTATAGACGGAGGGGCTCCAACACCCTAGTGCCTATTTATTAATTATTTTTAGGTGTAATGAAAGAATTTTTCTCACTAAAATTTACTAAAATTGATTCATAACTCTTCTTTCTTGATTTAATTAGATGTCTTTAAGTTTAGAAATGTAAGATTAAATAATTGATTTAAATACATTAAAATGAACGGAGTTGTGCTTTCTTGTTCCTATTGCATATTAACTCCGGTGAATAGGGCTAAGACAATGGACACGGTTGTAAGTAAGGGGGCATGACCGGGGCTAGGCAGGCAAATGGGCTGGCTCCGCCAATCATTGAAAAATGACAATGAGGCACGACCAAGGAGTTATTATTGTTTCTCCTTTTCTAGTTCTTAATTTTTGTTTTTTTGACTTGTTTTTTTTTATTAGATAATTTAGTATATCAAATTTTTATTTTTTTAATAAAATTTAATTTGGACGACACATTGTGAGTCAAAGTCTCATCAATTATAATGTTTATATTCAAGTTATTTTTTGATTAAATTTGAATCCTTTTGCAAGGGATCAAGTTGATTAAAATTGATTAGAATATAAATTATTAGACTTTTGATGTAAAATTTTTATATGTAAATTGTGTTTCCATAGCGTAACTATTTACCCTCTTCCATTAAAGTGGTAGAGTTTTTTTTTACTTTAATAGCATTTCACATATTGTAGTTGATTTTGACTCCGCAATCGGTTTATTTTATTAGTTTAAGATTATTATTATTATTATTATTATTATTTAGTATTATAAAATATTAGAGTAGTTCTTACGCAAATTGAAAATTCTAAAAATCTGGCAAATTTAATTTAAAATATTTCTAATCTTATTCAAGTTTTTTATTTACTTACTATTATATACTAAATAGAAAATTTCTACATGTTTTCGAGTCCATAGACACATAAATATCTACTCATATTATAGTTTATATATTTCCTATTTTAAGTATATATTTTTAATTAAAATCTGACAGATATTCATAATTTTTATTCAAAAATATTTAGTCAATTGTTAATTCATGTAATTTAATTATACAAATTATTAATAAGTCCATGCTTGGATTCCACATTTTAAGTACCCATGTTAAGGACTAATAACGGCAAAGTAAACGCCTACAGATCTTACACACATGGTCCAGCTCAAAATGTGAATTGGGCCATGGCAGCTAATGAACCTAGTAGCCTACTACAAGTTCTAGTTTTTCTATTTCATGTTTTAATATATTTTTAAATACGACATAGCACCTGGTTCATTAATATTCCAACCTTTAGAAATTAGTATCAGATGATTTAGCATTGGAGCAGTCAAAGGAGGAACCTAATGGAGTCATTGACACACAAAAAGGAGAGATTTTGGTCTTTCAAAGAAAAAAAAAACAGAGAGATTTTGGAACCAAATTGAGACGGGTTGCTACATATAATTCTCTTGAATATTTATAATTTAATAAATAAATTTTATTGTGACATATTTTGATGATTAAAAATCTTATTTTTTATTCAAATGTGATTTTACTTTTTATTAGTATTAAAAAATTAAAAATTAAAAAAATTCTCAAAATAAAAAAAACCCAACTCGGATTTTACTTATTTTTTGGGTTAATTTTTAAGTAGCTGCAAATTTAATTTAATCTAAGGCATGAACAAAAAAAAAAAAAAAGGAAGAAGAAAAAATGGAGCTATCAATGATCACAAGAATAATAAAAAAGCAACGAGGGGGAAAAAAAAGAATAATTAAAAAGTAATGAAGGAAAAAAAAGAATAATAAAAAAGTAACGAGTAAAAAAATAATAAAAAAGAAATGAAAAAAAAGAATAATAAAAAAGTAGACATGAGAAAGTTGTCGGAAGATGAGTGGTGAATCTTTGCCGGCGACTCTTCAACCATCTCCGACCATCCATCCACCCGACTCCTTCCTCGCGTTTGCTTCCCTTTTTCTTCCCACAACACGTTGACGGCTTCTGCTTCTTCTTCTTCCCACTCTCTTACTTCCATCGTTGTTTCCGTGCTTGACTAACTTTAGTTGCAAGCTTGTGCATTTTCGCATTTCGTAGGCTGTTGCTGGATATCATCATCATCTGGGTATGTAGAAATCTGAAGACTTTTTTTGTTTTGTTCGTCTTTATTTATTTATTTTTAGTGGTGTTTTGTGGAATCTGAAAAACATAGGCTTTGTGACTGTGGAAAATTTTCGATCTTGTTACGTGTTCATGCCTCGGTCGCGGCGATTTATTATTTCTGTTAGATTAGCTCATGATTACCGTCGGGGAGCGGCGGAATCATACTTTCCGATTGATGGGTTTCTGTTGGCGCTATGCATTCTAGAAAAGCTCATTTATTGTTTGACGGACCGCGTTTTCCTGGCTTAGTAACAGTCATAGGTCCTTTTTTTTAATCTGGAATTTATTTCATATCTAGGTACTTGAATTGAAATCCGAGTTTTACTAGATTTTCAGTTGTTCATAAAGTTTCGAGGAACATTGTCTCTGTGACTGATTATTTTTACTTTTTAAAATTTTCGTTTGGCATCTGATTGTTCTACATAAAGCCACTTTCTTCATGGTAGACTTTCTCAAGTAATTGACTTATGGTGGTGATTCCATCCATATATGTACATATGTATCCTTATAAACGTCATTTGGGTGCTTCTCACGTTTTTACATTTTTCTGTCCCTTCATGCTTTTAGGCACAATGGTTTCTCCATTTTATTGGATTGGCTTCTGATTTATCAATTATTCATCTGGAAATGTGGCAAGCCCGAGGTTTTTATAGTGTCTTATGTTTGGTTTCTTAGAGTGAACTTGACGTAAACAGTCGAATATATATAGTCCGGGTTCTGGTTAAAGCTCCAAACTTTGCTGTATCTTCATGCCTTTAGCAACAGCAATTTCTCCATCAATGCTTGGGCACGTTATTATTGTTCAAGCATGTAGAAATTCGTACTTTCTTTTCTGATTTCTTAGAGCGTTTCTGATGGACTTGCTTTTGATGTTATAGGCTTTCAATTTGCAAGGAATTGACTTGGTGGTGTGTCTTTCTATGAATCCCGATAAATATCATCTGGGTTCTGCATAAAGCTTTAAGTTTCTCTTAAAGCCCTTGGTCTTGGTAATGCTCAAAAGCTTGGACATTATCTGTCAGCTTGGAGTTTTGTTCTTCATCAGCTGTCTGTACTTATCATGCTGATCACCATGGATGATGGAGAAATCGAATTTTCACACCATGAAGTGTTTTCCAGCCCAAACATGGTTGACCAGCTTCCCAGCAGCTGCTCCATGGATGCCTTCTTCGAGGAGATCCTGAAGGACACCCATGCTTGCACTCATACCCACACCTGCAACCCGCCAGGCCCTGATTCCACCCACACCCACACTTGCTTCCATGTCCACACTAAGATTCTCCCTGGCCACAGTGATGACAAGCACATTCTGCCCATTGATGACACTGCAGAATCCACTGAGAAAACCTCCACGAAACGGCCTCTTGGCAATCGTGAAGCAGTGCGCAAGTACCGTGAGAAGAAGAAGGCTCGGGCGGCATCTTTGGAGGATGAAGTTGTTAGATTGACGGCTCTGAATCAGCAACTGACGAAGAGATTGCAGGGGCAAGCTGCATTGGAGGCAGAGATTGTTCGGCTGAAATGCTTGCTGGTGGACATTAGGGGAAGGATTGAAGGTGAAATTGGGTGTTTCCCATATCAGAAGCTGGGGAAAGGAGGGAATGGTGGAGTACTGAATTCCATCAATTCACAACCTAACCTATCAGATGGATTTGTGCTTAATTCCTGTGATTTACGTTGTGATGATAAGCTCAATTGCTTGCACCCAAGCTCAGAAGGAGACGGAGTAAATGGAACTGGTTTTGGAGCTTGTGACATTGTTAGTGTTCAGTGTGGTGGCAATGCGAATCTTGGGACAAAGGAATTCTCTGGTTGCAGCAATGTGAATGTTGGGGGGACTGCCAATTCTTCCATTAATAAACGCAAAGGTTAGCTATTTTGAAATGATTATGCTGCAAAACACCACATTTGTTTGTCGCATTTTTTAATGCGGATTTAAGTTCAGTTGGTGTTTTTTCCCTTCGTATAGCAGAGACTTTACTTTAACTTACAAATTTGTTACATGTTAAGTACTTCATCTATTGTGGGGATTCTGAATTGAGGATAACATGCAGTATTGGAATATGTTAGGATTGTTTGTTTTTCTTAATTTCCATATTGTTTAACTATTCTCTTTTTGAAGCTTCAATTTGATGCTTTTTTATGTAATATAATTTTTAACATAATATAAACTAAGAATCTAGGGTACATGTCCTGCCCAACCCCTATCTGTATACGATGGAAGAAGAAGATTGTAGCATTGGGAAGGTTTTTTTTTATCTTGCTTTAGCATAGGTTTGGGTTATGATCTTCTTACTTCTGAATTCTGATTGGGCTTTGAAATTTGTATGTGCTATTGTTGTATTCCTTTATGGTTGTTTAAAGTAACGATAGGAAGACTTTCTTCTCCCACAATAATTTGGAGAAATGCGTTTAGTTTTTGCTTAGCTTCCAAAATTACATCGTAGAAGAATTATTCACGTGAAGAATATGGTTAACTACACTTTCAGGATGGTATCTAACTTTTGTCCAAGTAGCAATTCTTCCTGAACTAATTTATAATTATTTTATGCTAATATAGAGATGTACATTCATATAAATTTTATTTATTTAGGTTGATTTTTGTGGTCAGACGATGGTGATAGTAATTACTTATACATTATTACTTGTGCACAATTTTTAGAAAAGCTCTTTTATGCAGTACCACTTGCTAGATATCTTACTACAATATGTGTTTGCCTTTTCGTCTCAAGCCAGATAGTGAAGTTTATACTCTGATTTTTGTGCAGGCGCTCGAACTCCTGCTGAAGCCTAATGAGGAAAAGAACAACTGGTAGGGTTCTAAGTGGCATTCTATGCTGTCAATGAAAAGTTGGGGACATTCCACTTTTTCACATTCTCACTAGTTTCTTTACAGTGTGGTATTTTGGAATGAGCTTTGCGTGGCTGCCTGTGTCTTCAATGGCCTCTTTAAATGCTCTATTGGTATCTAATACTCTCCTGGGCAGAATCACTGTATAGCAGTATCTGTTGGATAACCTTCCTTGTCTTCTCTTTTCAGTTATAGTTCATCTTGCCCCATGAGTTGGTATCCATTCCGTTGTTCCTACCCTTGTTGATGGAGAGTTGAGTTGGTCCACGACTGCTCTTCCTATGTGACGCTAGTTATATGCAAATGGATCATGTTAATTATGGAAGGCTTATAATGCCATGGAAGGCTTATATATGCAAGTGGATCATGTTAATTATGGAAGGCTTCCTATGTGACGCTAAGTGATATGTTCGGACGTGGGATTTCCACCCCGTGATTACGTTTCGTTTCAAATTAGAGGGTTTGGTGGGATTAAAGGCGCCCATGTCGTGCAAAGAAATTGTGCAAGTAAAATAAATAAAAATAAAATGCTGCGAGCGAGGAAAGACTCAAAAAAATTTTTATGTGTTTTTTTAAAGTTTAAGTCAAATCTTTAAGTCAATTCATGGTGGTTTGAGAACCATGAATTCATAAAATAATAAATTTTATCTTTTTTATTTGATTTGTCTTTGATAATTTTGATTATAATGCCTTGATTTTCCTTTTTTTATCTTTTAATCTTCAGAATAACTTTACTATTGTGTCTTGAGCTTCTTAAAACGGTGGGGTAGGAAGGCCTTCAAATTGTTTTTTAGAGCGATATTGGACTGAACATGACTGCTTTGGGTTGGTTCAAACTATTGGGTTGGTTCAAACTAGGATAGACATTGGACCAGAATGGGTGGCATACACATGCTTCTAAAAAATTTTGAGTGCGCTAGCTATAAGTGGTGCACAATATGCCGGCTGAGGACAACTAGAGCCTCAAACCCGATGAGGCTCTAGTGTCTACGGTGAGGAGCGACCGCCTAGAACGGTAGTCTATGACTGGTGAGTGGTTTCAAGGTGGAACGGTGGCCGGAGGCGCTTCCATCTAGTTGCAACGGCGCCGGGAAGTGCCGACAAAAATGCTTTTTCGCTAGGCTCTCTCATCGTTTTTCGGCTACGACGACGGCTAAATGCAACAGGACTTAGCTTGGTTTTGTAGCTGGTGATAAGATGAATCCATTGGAAATAGTAGTGTGGCTTGTGTTGGCCTGAGTCGGTCAAACAGAGGCATGCAAGTTGGCAGCATTCTGTTATTGTACTTTTCTAGTGGGCCACTTTTAGGTGGTTTTTCGGTGAGGGCGAGGCTCTTCAACGATAGATCTCAACTTGGGTTTGTTAACAGTATTGAAGAGAGCCCAGTGGAAGTGGTGATGTAGCCAGTGGTGGCCTGGGTTGGGCAGACAGTGGCTGTGAGAATGGCTGCAATGCACTTTTCTATTTTGCTGCTCCGATGAGAGTTTTCTGGGCTATTTTTCGGTGTGGGCGAGGCTCTTCTAGTGATGTCTCTTAACTTGGGTTTGTTGACAGCTATGAGAGGAGTACAATGGTGGTAGTGGCTTGGCTGGCAGCGGACTGGTCTCTTTGAACAGTTGCTGGAAAGAAGTTGGCGTGACTATAGTGTTGAGGGCACTCCAAACTTCACATCGGTCGTCTTGGGGGTCATTGGAGATGGATTTCCAGCGAGAAGGCTCCTCCCCTTTCTTCACTTATTCTTTGCTTCTTCTTTTTTCTTTTCTTCTTTTCTCCTCTTTTTTTCTGCATGAGCCTCCCATTTTTCCTTCACTTTTTGGGTATTTATAGACGTCTAGGGGAGGTTCTCACTTCTACAACTCTAGGCTTTAAATCATAACTACCTATAAAACTCAACTTCAGGTTAAGATTTTACCGGCTTGTAATTCATCTAGTTTAGGCCAGTCTTGAGTCGGCTCGAGCCAGATTAATTTTCAAACCATAAATATAGGCCTAAATGGCCGTATGAGCATGTTATAGTGGCTGAATATGCCTGACATGCAGATAATAGATTGAGTTAGGTTATAGCAAAGCATGAGTTATGAGAATATACGAGAAGTATACATATGATTTTTATTGGTTAGTCAAAGTTTTAGGCCTAGATCTATGTTTTTGTAGCGTTTAGTATCCGTTTGAGATTTTCAGGGTATCTCATTTGCATGCATCATAGAGATTTTGGATCAACGGATTGTACCCTTGTGGGCCCAGCTTCATTGAGTCATAGGTTTTTACCCGATTGAGTTGAAGGTTTGAGGCCCATTTATTTTTCTTACCTCGATTCCTGCCCATAGAGTCACTTTTAGGACTCGAGTCAGTTTCAACTTTGGACGATTTCAATTCGAACTTTTCGGTTTATATATATATATATATATATATATATATATATATTGCATATACCTATAGGTGGGAGAACCATGAGTTGGAGAACATTTAGATCGTATCATGTGGCAAGATCAGAGCTGTCCATATCAGCCCTAGCTTTCTCCTATTGATTTCTAGAGATTTTCTCACATTTTAGATGACTTCCACTCTAGCGCCACCACCACTTCGGCTCACCACTAGCAAGTCTCTAGCTCGCCCATGGCCACCGAATCGGCACCCCCACGACCGCCTTGTAATAGACTTTCTATTCATACCTCTCATGACCACTGGTGTCACCACAGTTGCCGCCGGAGACAACGTTTTTATAGTAAGTTTCTGCCACCATCGTCGCCGTTAGAGTCGTTTTCCGCGCCAGCGAGCCACCTCTAGATGATCCAACCACCCAGATAGGCCGCCACACCTGACGGGGATTTCACCCCCTTTCTAGTCATTTTTCGGCCAACCGGCAACAGGACCTTACCTATCGTCACCACCAGCATCTTCCCTGTCCTCCCCTTTGTCGATCCCTACCGACAGTGACCCCCAGCCGCATTGCTATTGGCATTTTTCGGTGACAAGCGTTGCCTGCCTCGTTGAACCCGATCACTCGTGTTCGCGGGCCAACTTGCACTCGCATTTGCCACCCAAGTCCTGTTCATCATTCACGTCCACCTGCATGAGCTCGTGTCCACGTCCAGTACCCCGGCCCAGCTTGACTCGGCTGAGTCAACTCAATTGACTCACCTAGGTTGACTCAGTTTGGTTCAATTCCACTCTTTTTTTAATTTATTTTTGGCCGTTTGAGAACCCCTAAACTAATTTAGATGTATATTCACATTATTTAGTATATTTGGATGTTATAAGTGTTATTTATTTATTTATTATTATTATTATTATTTATATATTTTTATTTATATAAATGATTATTTGTTATTATCAATGTCATATTTAGTTATTAATATTAGTCTTATTTATGTTAACTAAATTGTATATAGTTATTTATTTATCTATTTGTTTATTACATTTATGTTATTATTTATTTATATTTATTTACATGTTTCGTATTAGATAACTATAATATTATTATTATTCATGATTAACTAATTATTTATTTATTAATTTATTGAATAATTTAGTATTTATTTAATTATTTATGTATATATTTACTAATACAAATATATATGATATTTACTCGTGTTTAGCCATGCATTTATATAATATAATGATATGATTATTTTATGATTTGAGTATTAATATTTTCATGTATGTATTATTTATCTATTTATTCACAAGTGTATGTATTTATATTTTTATTATTTGTTATTAGTTATTTCTTTTATTATGTTTTGATTTGCGTATTATATGTTTAATTATAAGTTTATTTAGCAGTGTCTTATTTATTAGGATGTATTAATGATGTGAGTATACACCACAAGCGTGCATTATATAGAAATATTAGTATTTTACTTAATAATGTGTTTCAATGTAGGCGTCACGTTTGGAGCTTGGACCACAAGTTCGTTAAGACTCTCCTCAGTTTTTATCAATATACTCTATTCCTGATTTGATTTCTAGATTGCATGATGGTTAAATGACTATTTTATCAGACCCCACTTAACACGGGCCATATAGACATATTTTACTTCTGTAATTAATAACCCTTAAGGATGAGACCCTCAAGTTTGATTTCGAAAAGAAGATCCATTGCAAGTTATCTTCAGGCCTATTATATAAATCCCTTCCTAATCCTATATATAATTTTCTCGAGTTTTCTGGTGAGATATGAGACAGGAGAAAATTGACAACCACTCCTTGAGAGAGGGCATGTGTTAGTTAAAGTAGGCTCTGGATTTAGTGAGCGTCTATTCTATTTCCGAGGGATCCTAACAACTCCACCTTTAAGTTCCTCAAACTAAGAGAAGTATGGAGGATTATGGGTACTGCAATACAACACAACACATGTCTAGACTTGTGTTTTTAAAGGGTACTGAAGGCACATACATGAGAATACTCGTCCTCTATGCTTAGGGCCAATAGTGATACAGAAGATGTAGACGCCTGAACGAAAAGGAAAAGAAAGTGATGTTCCCGCGCAAGAGATAGTTTTTAAAGTTGATGAGGCATGGGATGAGATAGGAAAGGGGTGATGTCCAGCGAGGTTGACGGCTCTTAATTTACGCCATTATGAGAAATCCTATGAATGAGTATATAAATATTTTTATTTAACAGAAAGGTCAGCTTTCCTGTGCCAATTTGACTAATAGTTATTTCTGAACTAGTAACACTCGTTAAAGACATTTTTCCTGTTATATATGTAGGTTTTGTGATTTTAAGTTGGCTTTGGTGGGAGGAAAAATGAACGCTACACACACTTGAGCTCAGGAAACTATTTTTTTCATACTTTCATTTATATCAGATGTGTTTTCATGCATATTTAGCCATGACTTCTATTCTCTTAACGTCAAGTGATTTATTTTGATCTATATTATTAATTGAGTCTTATATACTAGCTGCTTTAGACATGATTCGACTCAATCTGGACATTTCCGATCCAGCTCTTATGTGAACCAAAATCGGGGTGTCACACTACCCCTCCTTATCTTCAATTTTTCTTCCCATAGAATAGAAATGGTGTTGACGACATTTTCTTTTGGGAAGAATTGACAGGTTTGGACACGGTTAGCCATGTTCATGTTTGTGCCTGTTCATGATCATAATTCTCCTTCGGGCAATGGCTAATGTTATGCAAAAAAATAAGATAATGATTTGCAGAATATATGACACAAAGAACATATATAATTTAATCATGCACCATGTGTTGTGTTAGTTCAAGTCAATTACTTTTTCATTGAACAAACACTAAAATAAAAATATAACCATGGTGCCCCTTGTACTGTTGAACTGCAATAAAAGAAAAAATTTAACCATTCGTTACCTGTTCAATGGCCAAAACTTCAATTCATCCCTTGTGAATTGAGTCCAACTTCCAAATCGCTGTTCTGCTCATATTCAATAATCCTTCTTATCTGCGTGTTTATCTTCCCAAGTGTCGACATTCTTCATTTCAAGAAGAAAAGAAATGTGTTTCACATTCAACTCCATCCCTCTCGTGAACTTCATTTGATCATGTTAAACATTGAGAGCAACCACACCGGCAAGGGAGGTATCATGGATAGCTCACCCCTTTTCTTCTTTCTCTATCTCCAACTCCAATAAAACGAATTACATATTCCTTTTTTTCTACTTCATCTTATCATAAACCATAGCAATATTCAAATTCGATAGAAACAAAATTTCAGAATTTTTACGATTAGTTGTTGACAAGATCTATAATTTGATGATTAACCGTTATCTAGATGCATATCATCCCCCCACTTAATCATAATCCTTTCTATCATCCTCCTTGAGAATGGCCAGGACAGCTTTTCAAGCGCAACTCAACCAATTATGTCATATTCCATTACAGAGTCCATGGTGTGACGAACAAAATGATTTTATACACATGGGATCGCCCAACAATGCTAGCACGAGTGCATCATTTCCTTGTCATCTTGCTCCTCCTCTCCCTCCCTTACCTCCATTAAACCTCCTCATCAACCTTCTTACCAATGAAGAAAACCCATCTGTGATCACTCGCCATTTTCTTCCCTAAGTCCCCCTTCTATATGTCATCTACAAAGAATCTCTCATCAGCCTTTCATTCAAAACATACATGCCAATCTATCAGACTATGCTATATATATATATATGTATATATATATTATCTATATACAAGTAGTGACCAAAAAATTAATCATCTGAGAGCAGGAGTTGATTCGTGTTATCAGTAATGGTGCACTTCTGGTGGTGTAAAGCAAGGTCTAGCATGGTGGATTACCGAGTGGGATCACTTTCAAGACCACAAGCTGACCCACTAATGGAAATGTCCCTGCTTTTCTCTATATAAACCAGCATTTGTTGGGACTACCGCATTCCACAAATGTATCTGTAGATATTAGCATTGGTTTATTAGTAAAAGGTGAACAATATATCATGGCTGAGAGGTTAACAATATCCAAGTTCTCCTTCATGTTCTTGCTCATGCTTGGTGGTGTGGTATTGGAGGATAGAGCTGGTAAAAAGGAGAAGAAGAATGTGTACGTTGTGTACATGGGAGCTGCCCCTTCCATGCCTGCTGGTGCTTCTGCAACAGACATGCATTCCAAGCTACTTGCCTCAGTTGGTTTTACTTCAATGAAATCTGACCTTCTTGCCTATTACGACTCTATAAACATATGAGAGACCACCCAATAAAAAATCTTTCCTTAATTCTTATTCTTTATCCTAAGTTTGTTGACGCATATTTGCTTTTTAATTTTTTTTACAAAAGCTAGATAAGTTGTTAACTAATAAAAAGATTTGTAGGAATGAAGACCTTGTAGCCCAGAGAATAGTGCACAGCTACCAACATGGTTTCTCTGGATTTGCAGCTCGTTTGTCTGATGCTGAGGCAAAGAAGATTGGGAGAAGGCCAGGAGTTGTGTCAGTGTTTAGAGACCCCATCTTGCAGTTCCACACAACTCGCTCTTGGGATTTTCAGCAGTACCAAACAGGCTCGAGACAGACTTCAATGGAGGGTCTAGTACTATCAGCTCATCCCCTGGAAAGGACACCATCATCGGCATTCTTGACACTGGTGTGGGGAACAACTTAGTTGTAACGTGTTTAATCCAATATATTTGAACCTTAACAAGTATTTAACCAAGCTTTTGGGCCTAATTAGGTACAAACTTTGAGTGGAAGCTATTTTTTTTCCTTCAATTTATTTTTGAGTCATTCATGTGGTGAAATAAATGATTTACATGCTTGAGCTCAGGAGTTTGGCCAGAATCAGAGAGCTTTAATGATGAAGGGCTTGGTGACGTTCCTGAGAAATGGAAGGGAGTTTGCATGGAAGAATTCAACTTTCACATTTCTAACTGTAACAAGTGTGTCATAGCCTGCTCTTCTAATTCCAATGTACCTTAGCCTACTGCATTCATAACATACTCAAATTTTATGCACCATTAACTATGCTTTCAAGATGGATCTACTTGTGATCATAGTTTAGAACCATCTCTTATACAGTTCATTAGATCACATCATATGTATCAACGGGAAACTTATAGGAGCAAGGTATTGCAAAGATTCAACAGCAGCATCCTCAACAAGACCATGATCTAACACCAAGAGATAATCTCGGCCATGGCACACACACTGCTTCCACAGCAGGTGGAGCTCCGGTGCAAGGGGCCTCCTAATATGGCCTTGCGGTTGGGACTGCCAAAGGTGGCTCCCCTTCTTCAAGAATTGCAGTTTATAGAGTTTGTGCTTCTGATGGTTGCCGTGGTTCCTCCATTTTAGTAGCATTCAATGATGCCATAATAGATGGAGAGGATGTTCTATTACTTTCTCTTGGGGCACCGGCCTTCGACTTCTCCAATGACCCAATTGCAATTGGAGCATTTCATGCTATGGAGAAGGGTATTGTCGTTGTATGCTCAGCAGGGAATCATGGCCATGATAAGGGGAAGGGGAGTGTGGTGAATGCTGCTCCATGGATCCTCACTGTTGGTGCAACCACCGTAGACCGCGATTTCGAGTCTGATATTGTCTTGTATAACACCAAGGTCATCAAGGTATCACAACATATTCCATCATTTGCTTGTTAACTGCAAAATGTGTGACAAATGGAAGTGATATGAAATTATATGCTTCCTTCTGAATCCTTTTTTCTTTTGTTGATTCAACATGTTAACTGTAGGGAGAGTCAATAAATTTTTCCACCCTGAAAAAGTCACCTGTTTACTCAATTGTATATGGCCAGTCAGCTAAATCCAAATCAATTTCTGAGGATGAAGCAAGGTAGGTGAAAGTTTCAAGACTTCTTGAATTTTTTTGTTGTAGATTCGTATTGCTGAAGTTGCTGATAGCTGACATGGTTTACATCTTGATTCCTCTCAGTAACTGCAATCCTGGTTCACTAGAGGGAAGTAAAATTAACGGGAAAATAGTGGTGTGCAATAATTCAGACAGTTCATATTCGAAGAAGGCTAAAGTCGAAGGAGTCAAGAGTTTAGGTAGGCTAGGGATTGTGCTGGTGAATGATGCACAAAGAGCTGTTGCCTTCCGTTATGGAGATGTTCCACTGACTGTGGTGTCTTCACAAGAAGCAGATGGGATTTTTCTTTACATGAATTCCACCAGGTAAAATTTTAAGCTTTCAAATATATATATATGTTCTACTATTACAACAACGCAGCCTTTAATTTAGCTAAGGTTACATCAATTCACGATAGCTTTCACCTCCTCAAAACTCGGGAAAGATCCTTCTTGTTGACAATCCCTCGTCATACGATAAATGTGAAAAAACATACAAATATACGGAGAATCGTAAAACATAAAGTTATTTTAAGAAGTACGAGGAATTCGAGCAAAAATGTAGAAGACGGAAAGTATTTAATATTTGGCTTTTTGTATTTACATAGTTCTTTATACATATATATATATATATATATATATATATATAGTCGTATTGTGGGTGATATATAGCTGAATAGAAATACAATTTGAAGAGTGTATGATATTGTGTTTCACTGTGAGATGAGGGGTGAGGTTTTATAGTGAGACTCTCTCTCTCTCTTGGAAGAAGGAGAGCCTCTCCTTATAGTGTACCGTCTTTGTCCGATGAGTATTTCCAATTGGATATGTATCCCTGTTGGAAATTATTCCTAATTGAGTGTATTCTAGTTAGAGGTTAAAATGTGTTCCAATTAGAGATTGAATGTGTACCGGCTTTATCCAATGTGTATGCTCATTATTTGATTATAATGGACGGTTTATAATTTCCATTTTCTTTTAAAAAAGCCCTGACACTTCTCTTCCTTTGAATTGGGATTGGGAAATACTAGAAACCCAGTTGCAACAATTCTACCAACATTCACCAGCAGTGGCCCATTTCTCATCCGGAGGCCCCTTTGCTCAAACACCAAACATACTTAAGGCAAGCATTTTAATGTTAATATCTCTCTTGTCTTGATTATATTGATGTTGCATTGGAAATGAAAACAAATTTCTCCTGGTTAATCATGCAGCCAGATGTTGCTGCCCCTGGTGTAAACATTCTTGCAGCATATATACGTTAAAATAATTCATCTGAAGTCCCAGCAGGCCAGAAGCCATCTTCTTTCAAACTACTGTCTGGGACTTCCATGGCTTGCCCCCATGTATCTGGCGTTGCTGCCACAGTCTTATCCTGGAACCCAAATTTGAGCCCCTCGGCCATTACATCGGCTATAATGACAGGCAAGTACCAACTGTTACTGATTGTAATTGCTTCAATTGACAATTTCTTACTAGAAACAAAGTAATCAAATTGACTTGCTTTTCTATATGTGCAGCTTCACAAACAAATAATGAAAAAGCTCCTCTTGCCCAAGATTCAGTATTAGCTGTAACTCCATATGACTATGGAGCTGAGAAAGTGAGTTCGTCTGCGGTACTTCAACCAGGCCTCGTTTATGAACAGAGATGGGAGATTATTTGCTCTTCCTTTGCAATTATGGCTAGCAATTATCAACAGTTAAGCTCATTTCCTCTGTTCCCGAGGGATTTACCTGCCCAAGAGACTCAAATACAGATCTGATATCCAACCTCAACCACCCACCTCAACTACCCATCAAGGGAGTGTCAGAGAAGAAGAGTCAGCCAAATTTCTTCATTACTAAGATCGACACAAAATGGGAGGTTCCTGGTGGCCATAATTATATAGCAAATGAACGGATGAGCTATAGCTAGTACAGTAAGCTGCTCTTGTACATCGTACCGTTAGAACAAGGGAGATCAAACATTATATGGCAAACCTGGGCAATATAAACTTCCTGGCAATGTACATTCCAACAACATAAACTTCCTGGAAAGAACCCTTCAACACTCCCTCTAATGGTCTCGGGTGTTAACAATGCATAATCGGGTGCAAACATTATCGATCAAATGGCTTTGAAAAACGATAACCAAGGAATTGTCAGTTGTCATGCACAGTGCTCGAGCGGACAACATGAATCATTGTATACAGAAACTCCCCGTCGAGTGGAATTGGGCGGCATGCGAGTATAATATGGCAAACCTGTACTACGGTCAATTTTAGAGGAAAAGAGAAGTTTCAAAGATAAGCAAATTATCTTAACAGCAGCTTTTACCCCAAAAAGGCGGTAAGTACAAAATCACATAACATATTGAAACAGCGACATGCGTAACGAGGGATGCCAATGTTGAATCGAGAGCGGCTGCAAACCGCAGAAAAAGAACCACTTCCATATCTTCCGATTCACCCTCCCCATATTTACACATATCAGCTGCCTCACGGTGGCGAAGAGAGGCCAACAATCTCCATTTCCTCGTTCAAAAGCCCACTGGTTCTCCCTCCGAACCTCCTCCTTCTTCAGGCGTAAAATCTTTCTTGATGTTCAAGGTTTTGCGAATCTCCTCAGGTGTCTTTCCCTTCACCGTGTCCACCACCGTCTAGCAAGTCAGATCCAAAAGACTCTTGATGTTCAGGAAATTAGCAGCCTGGAAAAGGAAAATCGTTAAAATAGTCCCACATCTCCATATCCAATAATGCTGGAAAAGGAATACATAAATGCAACAAACACCCTACAAGTAGTTCTCTTTCATGATTAAAATCCTCCAAAAAGCAAGCATGCTGATTACTCCATTTTCTAAATTAGACCAAGTTCCACAATCACAAGCAATAACCAAAAAAACAGACAATAAGTTCTATTCAGTTTATCCACTCATCACATATTAGCAGATTATACAGGCAAGTAGCACTTACTCTAAATAAAGACATTTCCACATCCAACAAATTTTCTCATCCAATTATTCTCTCAGTCTCAATGTGGAACAAAATTTCACTTGCGGATTGAGAAAAAAATCGCTTAGTAATCCATCATTTACATCACTAAGCATAAGACTAACTGCTAAAAATTAGTAACAACATTACATTGAAAACTACAATGTGTGAATGTCTACAATATATACAAATTAATATTGCAAAATTCACAAATGCCGATTCTGAATGTCTACAATTTATCTTGCTACATGCTTTCTCATTTAAAGCTTTCCATCGTACTAAAAAACTTCATGGAACAACTTTTCCAGAAGAATGTAAGGCTAGATGACACTGAATGTGCACGGTGAAAAGGAGAACATTATCACTACACCCGTAAACATTATAACTGCACTAGTAAACATTATAATGCACAATTCGTCCAAAATCTATAAATTACCACCAAGACTTTAACCAAAAACGACCATATCCAGTGAAGCAATCAACAACACCGCAATTAACCACAACAACAACAAAAGAAAGAACAAAAGAGAATCAAACCCCCACGCACTAAATTACCACCACCCAATTGCAATCTACTCCCAAACTGCAAAATCAATCCACCGCCACCGCAGAACACTAATCCAACAAAAGCCCACATCCCCATCTCCAAAACTCCATCCAATAACTAGCATAGCATACAGCCACAACAAAAGGTAGCGCCACCTGATCAACCAACCCACTACAAATTGCATGAACAAACAACTACAACACACTAACAATAATCTCTTCAGAATCTCACCAAAGCACAGAAATCGACAACCAAATCTCCAAAAGGTTACAACTTTCCCGCAATTCAAGTACAATCCAACCAAGAAAAAACAATATCAGAGCAAAGTTGGAAAAGGAGAAAAAAGAAAAAGGACTTACGAGGATGAGGTCGAAGAGGGTGGCCTGGTCGACCTTGACGAACTCGGCCTCCCAGGCCTTGAGCTCCTCGTCGGCGGACTTACCGTCCTCAACCTGCTGCAAGTCGACGTGCTTCTTGCAGTACTCGATCACCTTGCCGAGGATCTTGCTGGTTACGTTGGGGAGAGGGATGCTGCTGTCGGCGCAGTCGTCCTCGATCATGTGCTTGATCGTCTGCGACTCCATCGCCACCGCCTCCTCCACCTCGAACACCTCCCCGTCCGAGCTCTTCAGCGTCACCTTGTTCCCCCGCCGCCGCCGCCGCCGCCGCCATCGTCCGCCGATCGCCGAAACCCTAACCCTAGGCGGCGGTCGCGATTGATTGATTTGGGGGAAAATTGTGGAACGTATCGACTCTCGACGGGTATTTATATTTTCTATATTATATTATTTTATTATAAAAAAATTAATATTTTTGGATAATTACGACTTTACTCAATTATTTTAGAAGTGGGTCCAGTAAATTAGTCAGCTTACTTAGCGCCAAAATTAAAGATTTTTGGTAATTTTAATAATTAAGTACCTTCAATTAACAGTACTCTTAGTCAACTTTTCAACTTCAAATTCCCTTTTTTTAAAAAAATTTACTTTGAAGCGATGGTCTATTTATATTTTTTATCGTTGACTAATTTTAATTTTACAATATCTTTATCAGTCCGTTAATATTTATTTAATTTAAGATTTTTATCCACCACTATGATTACCTGTTTTTAAGAAAATTTTATCATATAAATTTATCTAAATTAGAAATCCCAAAAGAATTATTAAACTCTATTTTAATATATATATTTTTCTTTAAATTATTATTTTTGACTTAGTGATAAAATTTGTTAATTAAAGATGTATATTTAAGGCTGTTTATTTTTATAAAAAACTTAGAATATATTCCATCTAAACTAAAAAATATAAATAAATCATTTAAATAATACTTTTTCTCAAAATTAATAATTACTCAATTAAGATTTTCACTTATTTTCAACATAAAGTTAAAATTATTTTAATATTGTTATATAACTAAAAATAGATAATTTCTTATTAAAACTACGTCATTAAATTACTAATAATGTGAAACACCGTAGATATTATTTACGATTTTCTCGATTGAAAATATGCCCACTTATTTCTGCTTAATAAATTCTCAAATTTGTTGTGATTTTTTTCACACACTGACACTAAACTCCAATAGATTAAAAATTATAACCAATTTATAATAAATTAATTCAAGATCTAAATAATAATCTCAAGCAAAGGTTGGTAAGAATTACATATTCTTAATTTTATTTTGATAAAAAGCAAACACACTTTTACTGCTAACAGCTTTGTTTATTTATTTGAGGGAAAATGTCAGAACTTAAACCTTTTTCTCTTCTGCATCTTCTTCTAAAACAGAGAAGAAAGTTTCAACCTTTGTCGGCGATGGTGGCGGCCATGGAGAGGCTCTTCTACACCGCCCCTCTCTCGCCCAGCTCCTCCCTCTTGGCCTCTCTGCCCCGCCTCACTCCCAGGCCGACGCCGGCCCTTCTCTTCTCCACTCTGCGCCGCCCACCTTCGCCTTCTTCGTTCCCGAGCTGCTCTGTTCGCTTCGCCGGCGCTGCGTCCGACCCTGCTCTATGCTCGCCGGAGATTGTGCCGGAGGGAGGTGGAGATGGGGCCGGAGACAGAAATTCGGCGTTTTCGTTGCCAAAGGTTTGATTTTTTATCTTTCTTGTTTTTGGGGAAATGATAATAATAAAAGAAAGCTGTGTTTTGTGTTTGGCGAGGAATTTTGATTGTGAAGGTTGGGAATTTCGGTTTTCCGGACTTCCTGTGGAGGAAGAATGTTGAAATTACTTGCAGAAAAGTAGAGATTTTATTTTCTTTTTGAGCAAATTGTGAATTTTGGTATGTTTGTGGAAGAATCTTAATTTTTTCATGCTGCTTGCGGAGAGCTGGTTTATGGAGTGATTCGGTTGTGTCTGTGTTTAAGACAGATTGAGGTTTATGGAGGAAGAAAGAAATGCAATTTATATCTACAAATAGATTTACAAAATCAATCATTACTCTGTTTTGAATATATCAATTAATCCTTCTTTGCAAGGAGACACCAGAGAAGGTTGCCTTGGTCATTTGATTGCATAGATCAAGGAGACAAGGAACTAGAAAAGACATGTGGAGTTAATCCTTCCATTAGATTGTACTAGTTTTAATGATCCGATGCTAGTTTTCTCAAAACTATGCCACTTGATAATTAATTGTATAATGGTCCATAAAATGTTGAGCACAGCACGAAGTTAAATAAATCTAACGAGAAGTGTAGATCAGAGAAAATTGACAGTGAATGTTCACGACATTGGGGTGTTCAGGTATCTGTTTCTTTTTCCATTGAAGATAACTTGCAATGCCATTTTGATCATCTGTTTAGGAACTAGAAATATGATATAGTCAGCTATCTCTGGATTCTGATTTTTTCTTTTCTCAATTGTAGCAAGACGTGGTAGTAGATTTGCATGTTCCCTTTCCTTCTTTGCTAATTATCTAAGTCATGATTATTGGCTCGTATGTTGCCAATGCAGATTTATGCTTTATTTTATTTAAAATTTGGTAAACGTTAAATTGAAAGTTTCTTCATAAAATTTCAAGTTGTTTTTATCGCTTGTGCAATTTGTGGACTCATCTATGTATATATTCTTATGCTCTGCAGACTTTTCCATTTGGCGTGACTTTAGTTCTATCTGCAGTAGTGACACTTTTGATCCAGCCTCTCCTAGCCTCTCAAGCCTCTGCTACCATACAATCTGCTTCCAGAGCTGGGGGGCCTGCTGTTGCTGCCATTGGAGGAAGACTTATTCGTAATGAGCTACTTAGCAGTGCTTGGACTGGATTTCTTGCCGGCTGTTTGCATACACTGTCAGGGCCCGACCACCTTGCGGCCTTGGCCCCACTTTCCATTGGCCGCTCTAGACTTGAAAGTGCCGCTGTAGGTGCACTCTGGGGCTGTGGTCATGATGCAGGCCAAGTCATTTTTGGATTACTGTTCCTTGTTCTCAAAGATCGTTTACGCATTGAAGTGATAAGAACATGGGGTACTAGAGTTGTGGGCATGACCCTGCTTGTCATTGGGGCTATGGGTATTAGAGAAGCATCAGAAGTTCCTACACCTTGTGTTGCTCTCGAAAAGGGGGAGAGTGAGGTATCTATGGATGAATATGTTGAAGCTGCAAAGAAAAAGATTGGATTGGCAACTTTTGCCACTGGCATTGTTCATGGGCTTCAGCCTGATGCCCTAATGATGATCTTGCCTGCTCTTGCCCTTCCATCTCGTGTAACTGGGGCTGCATTTTTAGGAATGTTTCTTGTTGGAACTGTGATTGCCATGGGAACCTATACCGTCTTCATTGGTTCTTGTAGCCAAGCTTTGAAGGACAGAGTTCCTCGGATAACAGAAAAATTGACCTGGGCTTCATCGCTTGTGGCGATTGCTCTTGGTTTTGCCATTCTCATTAGCCAGTACTTTGGTTACAGCTTGTATTAAACTGCAACTTCAACTTTTGTTTCTCAAAATTTAGTTACCCGATGGATGCATGCGCATGCAGCTGGAAGTTAATTCCATTCTGAGTTGTTTATGTCGACACTCAGTCATTTTCACAGGATTGAGAACAAATGAAGTCATCGCAAGGGCAGATGATTTTTATTAATCCTCTTTTTTAACTAGCTAGGGCTATACCATTTTGCTGTAGTTTGATCAGTCCTTAAGTTTTATGCAAATTCTTTAAAGTTACAATTTGTTTGTAATCATTTGGTCAGCAAATAGAAGATTTGTTTGGTGACTAATGAATTCTCTGCTTATGAATCGTCATCTTTTTTGTTGAAATCCTATTCTGCAGCAAGCCAACATTACTAGCAGAATCTCTCTTATCTACAATCAAGCCATTATTTCAGAGGAATATTTGCAAATATGTTATCAACTAGAAGCTGGTATGCCCTCTCTGTTGGGTGGACACTGTCCCAAAAGGCATAAGTTGAGGCGTTCATGCAAGTCTTTCCCAACTGATTGCAGAGGAAAATAGTTTCAAACGTTCCAGTGGCGCAGCAACCTTTATCAGCCACTTCAAATCCTATTTACAATATGGAGAATGCTAGTTTCAATAAATTACTTCTTATTCCACGTGTTTTTCCAGGAAGAAGAAAATTAAGATTATTTATAACTAACCATATTTATGTGGGTGATTGACAAATTCAAGCAGTATATTGTATATGTCTATATATATTATTCCAAGTCCTTTATGTGTTTCATTGAGCCTCTGCACCTCAGACTGTAATTCTGAGTTGAACAGAAGTGCTACTTGGTTGTAATCCTTCACGCATTCTTTGTTTAGCCCTCCTTTTACAGTTCTTATTAGTGGCAGGCATCCAAATGGAGGCAATCCTGCTACGGCAATCTGCTTTGCACCCTCTTTATGCAGTTCCTGCAATGATTCAACACTAAACATGAAAACCCATGAGTATTTTAAAGTTATTAATGTAAATTCTCATTTCAGAGGGAATTCAACGTTACTTTTATCTTTCATTTAAGCTGTCGGGTGCGTTACTGTTCTAACACAGCTTAAGATGGCCTGTTCAGAGCCTCGGAAAAAAAAAAAAAGCCCAAGATAGTTTTAAGATTTATATATCGAGGGCACCCTCATACAACCTTTTGCCTTATATATATATAAATGTATATATATAGATATATGTATGCATGTACATATATATTTCACCCTTTATTTGACTTTTATGCTAGAAGTTTAATTGCACAAAATTTAAGATGGTATTTTCAGAAGGATGTACCTGTGAATGGAGAGAGCTTATTCACATTTTTTTTCTTGATTATACAGATGCCAATCATGTGTTTGAAAAAGGGAATGGCATGAGTGTAGACAGAGCCATGAATTACCCGGAGATATTTAGAAGCCAAACCAACAAGGAACTTGATATAGGAAGCAATATCAAATTCTTTCTTCCTTACAGGCACAGCGCCGTAATAATTGATCATCATATCATTAGTCCCTGAGATCAATATATAGAAGCTATCTGAGATTATGGTTTTGCTTCTTTCAGGTCCTGTTATGTGTTCCAGCTTAGCTTTGCACTCCCGGAAGAGATCTAGCTGTTTGTCTAATGTTAAAGTAGACTGAAAAGAAAACTAGAAAAAGGATAAATCATGATAAGATGAATAAAGAGATTCATTCAATCAAAATAGATTAAAAAAACCCACTAACTAAATAAATCATGGCTCCAGTGGATTCTTTAATCTCTAAAAAATGCAAGAAATACATAATGCTCCTTAAACTGATATGCTTTTGCATCAACATATATATATATATATATATATATATATAGATATACATATATCTATAGTACCGTTAAGGAACAAGTTACGGGATCATATCCTGAGCTTCCTGAAGCAAAGCTTACACCAGTTTGAAGGTCTGATGGTTGTAAGTCAGGAGTTTAGATAAGCTGGCAAGAGCTCCTTAATTCCCAGGGCAGTCGCTGATACACTGAAGCTATTAGAACGTCACAAGCTTAATATAATCCCTCCATATATATATATATATATGAGCATTGCAAGATTTATTCATGTATATGCTTGAGCACTGGCTTTTATGGATCACTAATGGAGTCTTACTATTGGAGGCACAAATTGATGGAAAGAGAACCTTATAAATATTTATGACTCCGAAAAGTTGAATGTTTGTCAAACATTTTATTAATTTCTAGCTCATTACCTGCCATGTCAGCGGGAATCCTTCCATTGGAAAACCTTCCTGTTGGCTTCTGCTGGATGAAATCTCTTCCATAAGGAAGGAAGTTGCACTTGACGATTGTTGGAATCTGGTTGTTGTTGCCTGGATCCATGATCGAGTCTCCGAAAGCAAAGAGGGCGGGTGCTTTTTGCTTTGGATTATTCTTTGGATGAGTATGATTGGCTTGTAAGGCTTGAACAAGAATAAGAAGTATCAAAGGCCTGATCATAGGAAAGTATCTGATCATGGACATTTGATACCTCCTTTCCATTTGCACGAGTATTTTGAGTGTTGATATGAAGAGTTTGATTGTAAAATTGCAATTGGGTGATTGCAAGGTTATATATACAGATGTGATGAACGGAACTAAATGCTTTATCTAGTACATTTGATGATGGTAGCCAACTTTCAGTTTAGTTTTTGTGACGTGCTTGATTCTCTTTTTCAGATGGATAATTTTATTGCTTGCCTGCATGAATTTCTTTTGGGTTGCTTTCCATCTTGTTGACGGAGTGATAAGATCCACATGAAGGACTTAGTTTTTAAGTAGGATTGGTATCTCTTGTACCACGTTGTTGAGGTGTGAAGCAGTAGAGTTCTGATTGAGATGAATGGTGGTATTGGGACTTCTTATTTGCTAATTGAAATTACCTAGATTGTGAATATGTGATGTACAAATGACTACATTAATTTAAGTTTTAGCACCAAAATCATGGTGCTGCATTAATTCATAGAAATCCAAATATTACATACCTTATCATGCAAGTTCCAGAATCTATGGTATATGTATATGCTATTAGTGTCCAAGTTCGTGTAATGTTTTGTCCATTAAAATCTGGTAAGTTCTCTCAGTTGGATGGAAACTGTCCCAGAACACATAATTAGAGGCATTCCAGCAAGTGGCCTCAAACTGGTTGCAGAGAAATGCGGCTTCAAACAAACCAGTGCCACAGCAACCTCTGTCACCAACCTCAAACCCTAAACACAAGATGGAAAGGTACGGTTAGCTAGCTTCGATAATAAATAAAATGCTTTCAACTTCAAATGGGTTTGATCAGATAAATAAGCAATTAAGTAATGGTAACTTACCATAACCATGCGGATGATTGATAATATGAAGCAGATTGTTATAGATATCAATGTACTGCACTTTCAGATCAGCATATCTTGCATTGAACTTCTTTATCTCACCCTGTAACTCTGAATTGAACAAGACTGCAGCCTGGTTCAGATCCTCCTGGCATTGCCTGTAACTCCTCCCAGTACTGTTCTAATAAATGGAACACACCCTATTGGTGGAAGCCCAGAAATCCAAAACTGTTAGGCCCCTAATTCATACAATATCTGTACAATCGAGCAATACTGTTAATAAGCACCTTCTTCCTCCGATGTTCCAAATTACACGATAGCAACGATAATGCTGGCAAAAGGGAATGCTGCTATGAGTTATAAATTGAGAGGGTATGCCATTACCAGAATAAATTTAAAAGCCCTGTTAACCAGGGACTTGGCATAGTAAGAAACTTCAGATTGGTTGAGTAGGAGACGGCCAGTGATACACTTGGCCCCAATATCAGTAGTTCCCATGACTATTATGTAGACGCTTTCTGAGACAATGGATTTGGTCCTTTCATGCCCCGCAATCTTTTCCATCTTAACCTTGCAATCCCTGAATAGCTTTAGCTGCACTTCTAACCTTAAAGCTGTCTATGAAGAACAAAACATCCACACAAATTCCATAAGATTACATGATGTAATATCTTATGAAGTTTTATTATGATACAAGAGATTAATAGAGAATAAGGTAAAAAACATAAACCTGCAAATTTGATGTTGAGGGATCATATCCAGCACCTCCTGAAGCAAAGCTGACACCAGTAAGAAGATCTGATGGTTTCAAATCAGGATCAAAATAAGCTGGCAAAAGCTCCTTGATTCCAAATGCAGACACTAAAAAAGGGCAAGTAACCATTAATCATGATGTTCATGTTATGCACCAAAATCAAGTCCCACATCTAAAGTTTTTGGTTTTGGGAGGAGTCCTCTCCCTATAAATAAGGCTTCTCCCTTAGGTTCTAGATATTCTAAAATTGTCATCTTTTTTCTATTAGTAAATTATTTCTTTCTCACTTTTATAATATTTTTTAATTATTGAAATATTATTTTTGTAGTGTCCGAGGACGTAAGCCTTGTTAAATATTGGTGTTCTTTTATGTCTATTTAATAGCTATTATCGGATATAGTTATTATTAATTATTGTGCTATTTAAATTATTTGATAAAATTTTGTCAGGAGTTAGTTTTTAAGCGGATCGTGTGTCCTGCTATACTTGAATTTTATCTTAGGGTAATTTTTAGTACAATAGTTTTTACGGTAGTCATCTAGGTAATAGTTGTCAAAGTGAATTAGTTATCTTTCGTGAAAATTACCCGGTTTTCACAACAATTGATATCAGAGTTAAGTTTGAGCCGGGTTTGCTTACACCGATTATTGTTTCCTTCATGGGTTCCACCCGATGGCTTGAAGGGGATTTTGTTTAAGGTGGAGAATTGTTGTATGCTAAAATCAAGTCCTATATATCTAAAGTTTTATAGGTTTAGGAGAAGTCCTCTCCTCCCTATAAATAAGGTTCATCCCCTTTGGTTTTAGATATCTTATTATTTAGGAAGAAGACTCCTCCCAAACCCACAAAACTTTAGATGTGGGACTTGAGTTTGGCATACAATAATTCTCCACCTTGACTTGACAAAATCCTTCAAATCATCAGTGGAACCTATGAAGAAATAACAACAATTGGTGTGGGCAAACACGGCTCGAACTTAGCTCTGATACCAATTGTTGTGAAAACCGGTTAATTTTCACCAAAGATAACTAGTTTATTTTGAAAACTATTACCTAGATGACTAGCGTGAAAAATATTGTATTAAAAATTACCCTAAAATAAAATTTCCAGGCAAGTGTGGTGGGACACACGGTTCGCTTAAAAACTAACTCGGACAGAATTTTATCAAGTAATTTAAATAGCATAATAATTAACAACTATACCCGACAATATTTATTAAATAGACATAAAAGGAATAAAAAGAAGCCAAAATTTAACGAGACTTGCGTCCTCGGAAATTATAAAAATAATATTTCAATAATCAAAGAAATATAAAAGAGAGAAAGAAACAATTTACCGATGACAATTTTAAAATATCTAAAATCAAAGGGGAGGAGCCTTATTTATAGGGAGAGGACTCCCACAAAACTTTAAATGTAAGACTTAATTTTAGCATACAACAATTCTCCACCTTGACAAAATCCCCTTCAATTTGGCTCTGATACCACTTGTTGCCCAACCTTGGCTCTGATACCACTTGTTAAGCCCTTTGGGCCCCCACCCAAGTTCTTGTTGGATCTTTCGGGCCCCCAAAAAATACTTTAAACAACCAAAGAAACTCGCAATAAATGTCACGGGCCTCTCTTGATCCAAAAATTAATTCAATGAATAAGGCTTTCCTATTAGCCTATATATAAGTCACCAACAATATATACGACCGATGTGGGACAAACCCAACAGTTCACAAGCTAACTAATGAGTTTTGAATTGTCTCACTCCCTAGCATGTCAGTGGGGATCCCTCCATTGGAGAACCTTCTTGTTGCCTGGTGGTGATTGAAATCCCTTCCATAAGGAGGAAAGTTGCACTTGGCAATGGACAGAGCCCTTCTGTTGTTGTTTCCAGGATCCACAATTGAGTCTCCGAAAGGAAAAAAGGGCAGGTGGTACATTTTTTAGAATCCTCAGAGGAAGATGTTTGGCATGCAAGACCTTAACAAGAAAGAGCAGCATGAAAGTAAATGTAGTAAGATGTTGGATCATAGTCTGCATGCCCTTGTTTTACCCAGACTGTCTGGGATTGTATACACATAAATTGATTTGTGAAGGTGGCTGAAGCTGCTCAAACTCAAAGGTGCTTATAATGCCATGGGCGAAACGACAAACTTGAATTCATGGAAGCCAACTTCAGGTTCGGTTTCTGTGACGTGCTGGTATTTTTGAGTAGGATCATTGCAAGTTGCTAATGTGATGGATGCCAACTGCCAAAGAAGCAAAGTATGATGACTGATGACTTCAACTTGCGATGGATGCCAAATGCTAAAGAAGCAAAGTATGATGACTGATGACTTAAAAAGTCATCAGTGTCCTCTTGGAAGAATTCATGCATTTCATTTTCTCATATATTCGCACTTCTCACCATTGCCTTGAGTTTGCGTCATTGAAAACACTGCCAATTATTTGTAGCGTTTATAGTGCAATTAAATCATATGATTAAGATTAAGGCATCTTTATGGCTTAATTATTATTCTTGTTATTATCAGATGTATCCTTAGAGACCATTTTAGCGGTTCTTTTTTTTAAATGTACTTCTCCAGTTAAGCCCCAACCCATAAATAGTATTAATTAAATCATTAGAAGGAAAAGCATTGCAATTATAAATATCATACTAATCACCCTTTGAATCACTCTTAAATCTTAATACTTTTTTCCAGCCTTTTGATGTTATTACATTATTACGAATGATAATCAGCAGTAACTTCATATCGATGAACAAGTAGAGTTATTAGATGACAACATTCATTAATTATTGAAATTTCAAAACTACCATTAAGGACATTAAAAATGCATGTTAATTTGCTTATAATTGATTGAGTCTTACAATTATATTAATTACAAGGGCCAAAGATATTTAACTGATTAATGTAAATTATTTAAATTAATAATATTTTAAAAATAATTATAATAATTAAGTTAACTTTTTTAAAAATTTAAATAATTTATGCCAATCAAACAAGTGTTACGACAAATTTATTGTAGTACTTCCTCCGGCTAAACGCTGGCCAACTACAGACCTATACCACTCGTATAGTTATTGTTAGGCATCAGCCGGAAAAATAAAAGGGATGGGCACAATTTTGCAACACGCATCACCATGTTAGATCACAATGTTGGCGATGCAATAATGGTTAGACTGAAACGGTACACGCCCAATCCGCAACATGAAACAGACGCTTCCTTCAACATAGACGTCAGGACCTCAACGAATAGCGATACAGAGTACAAGCTGATGGTTCGAAGTTGGTACAGATTTAAAGCATAATAACAGCACCATAGCTAAATATATATATATATATATAATATGTATTACGCTAAAGAAAATTCTAAAGAAACCATCCGCACCAAATATATATCTACAGAGATTGCATATCATGATACAAACAAAACCATCTAGGATCATGTTTTGATTCAATTGTAGCTTACACAAATTGATCGAGTTGGGAATCCTTCCATTAAAGAAGCAAACCTCAAACTGGATACAACATATTATAATTCATCATTTGCATATTGTATAAGATAAAGGCGACAACGTCCAATCAGTGGGCACTAACAAGGAAGGGATGCTGGCAAACACCACATTCTATGGTTTCAGAGCCTGATGCTGGGACTTGAACCTGTTAGCATCAGAACAACCAAGATGATAAAGGATCAGACATCATACAATGAATGGACGAAATCTAGCAATTTTATCATTCTTCAAAAATGATTATTTAACAAAAATTATAGTTAGAAAATACACCATGATTTTGCAGTTAACAAAATGGCCACTGACCTGCAAGTGGACGGTGCATGTTGGGCAAGCAACTTCTCTCATTCTTCTCCCGGATACATCTGATGACTTTGGTCCTGAAAAGAGGTAAATAAGAAAGTGAACTGGGGGGAGATCAAGCCCACAAAAATAATCGAGAAAACCAGACATTGGGAGTTACCAGAAGATGCTTTGCAGTTTCTGTCCATTTCCTCCTGACAATGAATCAAGAAAGATTAAATATAGTAACACAAAGAGAGGCGTGTCTTAAGCGACAGCAAAAGTAGAGATTTCAAAGCAAAGGTAAAGATTTCACTTATGATGATGATTTTCCAGACCACCCATTCTTATTTTTGCAAAAGCTTACACAAGGTGGAGTAATTGAATTATTGCAATGATCAACAAAAACTGCTAAATGATGAGGTGATGATGAAATAATTCAGAGACAAGTGCCCAATGGAAGTTGCAGTCTAGTCGACTAGAAATACCTGAAGCTTTTTAGCAAGATCTTCATGACTGGTGACAACTGCTGTAGATCTATTAGCCTGTTCCTTTGCAATGCTCAACCTGTGTGTAACTTCCGCCTGTTTGCAAAATAGGAACCAAATACAATCACAAATCCTGACCATTTTTTGGCAAAATAGGCCATCAAAAGACACATTATTCATACCATGCACCGATCACAAACACGCACTGGCTGAGCATCTGCGTCTGCAGTAAGAGTAATTCTACCTTGGGTGCACTTGTCACAGAATATATCTCCACAATTCCTGCAGTGATGCTGAACCACAGGAAACAACATAGAACACCAATCAAAAATGAAAAGGAAATAGAACTTTTTACCATGATCGTCAAACTAATAATCCATGATATCAAATTACCCTTCGATTAAATGCACCAAAATCACCTCCACAGGATGTACATTTGGTAACAGCTTCATCAGGCACCTAAAGAAAAAACAAACAAAATTAATAAAGGCTTTTATTGATGATCTCCAAGCAATTCAAAACACAATCCAAGCTAAAAGACTCGTGAAAAATTTATTAAAAAGACAGGATCATGGCAAATTTATCAAGTCCCTATCTAAAGAGTCCCACTCCCATTGAACGTGAGTTGCAATGCTATCCAAACTCAGAGAAACATTGCATAAGCAGGATTAAAGTTTTTCAGCAAAGTTCATGTATCTTTCTAATTTAGTGGAAACAGAAACTAACTCCCAGCAATTTCCATTGAGCATAGTCCCCGCATTTCTCAAAATAAAAGATGGTATCCAAATTACTCAGCACCCATCATTGAAGCGAATGCTTACTTAATAGTTAATAAGAATGAACTGCTAGAAGTTCTAGGAGTTTCATAACTGCCTGAATCATAATCATTCCCATGAAATTCAATTACTCCATCATCCATCAGAAAGAACAGACAACTGCTTTTAATTGAGAAAGCTATCATCTAAGAGTACGGATCGAAGAATATAGCCACTTGTTCATGCACTTAAACCGGAAACCTTACCCAGTGATCCTTTTCCTCATTGGCAGGCCTGATCATGTTCATCCAGTCTGCAAAACCTTTCTTTTTGTCCACAGGTGGTTCAGTAGGCTTGCCAGCATCATGAGAGGCTCTTGATCTAAAACTATCCTTACCACCCATCTCTTTAAGCTGTAGTTTCAATAGACAAAATTATGAGCTTGCATGCGTGCTAAAAACTTACATATACAGCGAAGAAAATAAAAATGGGGGAGAGAAAATGAGTAAATACCTGGACAGTTGCTGCAGCAACTATGTCAAGAATTGTATTGGTTGTATAGCTGTTTGATTGAAGCCTTATCCGTCTTGGTTCAACATCAACAGAACTCTTAGACCAAAATGTATAAATTGAAGGATCATTTATCTAACAAAGACACAAATAATGAGCAAATTTTAAACTTACAAAACAGTAAATGGGAACAAATGAGTAATCGGCATGAGAAGAAGGTGAACTTCTTACCTCCCATCTCGTGACAGTCTCCAACGGATAGATTCTTAGCATTCTACTGGTGTTGGGATCAAGCATACGGATTCCATCCAATCCAATCTAAAAACCAAAAAGATTACAATAATGTGAATAATGATGTACCAAAATGCATTTGCAAACTCATAATAATTCTGATAAAAATCATCGAATTGGATAAGAAGCTATATAGTGCACAGTAACCAATAGTCTAGAATCGTAACATGTGGCATAACTACAATTCCTCAACAAGACACCTAAACTATGAATTGGTTCAATTGAATAAAAAAACGGTAATTCCCTGTCTGTGTTTACTGAATTCTAACTTTTCCAATTCGCATTACTAATATGCGTCAATGGTGATAACATCAACTAAACAGCTTCTAATTTTGCTTCTCTTAAATTGAATCAAATCAAGATATCTGGACCTCCTCCAAAGACACAAAAGATCAATAAAATAAAAAATAAAAAATCAAGCAGGAAGTGGATCAAAAACCTGGCAAAGGACATCCATTGTATTCTGCCCCCATCCTTCCGACAGAATCTTAACTCTGAACTTCTGAGCTCCACTCTTAACATCTTGCTGCGCGTCCGCCTTCGGCACTGCCCTCACGATCTTCGCAGACCCACCCGACGACTCCTTCCCTCCACCAAACCCTCCGATTGCCCTCCCATAATCGTCAAACATCGCCGCCGACGCCGACGACGACTTTGACCCGCCGCCCCCGTTCCCCTCGCACCATACGGTTCAGCCCTTCCCCCGTCGTACCTATACACGCCTTCGTCTGGGGCATCGCTCTCGACGAATCCAGATCGGTGTCCGCCGTGCCCATATTGACTATAGCCCTCATCCCTGTACTGTCCATATTGATCGAATTTGCCACTGCTGACGACATCGAGGTACGACGGGATCGGAGGTTCGTACGCCGGCAGCGCCGCCTGCGCCGGAGCTTGAACCGGATTGAGAAGGTGGGGATAGGCGCTTCCCCCGTAAAACCCGGCTCCTTGATCGGAGGCGGGGTTGTACCCGGATTCTGCGGCGGCGGGGGAGGATCGTTCTGGCTGTAGGCCGGTGCAGCGCCGGCGGCGTAGGAATTGGGGGCGAATTGCGGGTGGTTGAAGGACGACTGCGGCGGCGGCGGCGGCGGCGACGGATCGAAGAAGTGGGAGAAGTCGGGAGAGGGGCCGTAGGGGGAGGCGGGAGGGGCGGAGGCGTAAGCGCCGCCGCCGGCGGGGGTGAGGAGGTCGGCCGGGTAAGGGTTGGGGGGGTAAGAGGGGGCGGAGTAACCGCCGAAGCCCGGTTGCATGATCGATGGGGCGGCAAAGATCGGATCTTTATCGGAGTTGGGGCGGTCGAAGGAGAGATCGGCGGCGAAATTGGCCGGAAAAAGCCTCCGGCGATTGGATGCCGAAGATGTTGGGGACGTGGTGGGGAAGCTTCGGGTGGTCAGTGGGGATGGGGTTGAACAAATTTGAATTGGGCCTTATATTAATGGGCCGGCGATGGTTTGTATGTCGGTAGGATTTAAGGCCCATGGCCTGAAATCGGTCCAGTTCAATTGCTTAACGCAAGTATTCTCGGTTTAAAATAAATTAGGAAAATTGTAAATAAAAGTATACCGTGTAAGAGGAAATAAATAAAGAAAACAAATATGCCCTAAAAAAGTTGAATTTGCGGGTGTTAAATGATTTTTATTTGTTTATTATTATTTTTATTTAATTTGATTTTAACATAAATTTAAACATTTTGACTTCGAATATAATGCACTTCTATTTTAAAAGTATAATAATTATTCAAATTATTTTTTAATAAAATAATTAAAATATACTTGGCAAAGCCTAATCAAATAAATTAAATACTCCTGCAAATAAAAAATAAAAGGATAATATTATTAAATATTTAAAGAATATACAGTGGTACTTAATTAAAAATCATCGATATTGGTATATATAGAGATAGATGTCTGAAAGAAACAAATGAAGAAAACCAAGACTAGCAAAAGGTTGGGGCATGGAGAAGGTTGGGGGGACTTGCTGCTACCTATTTCTTCTTTCTGTATGATACACATTGCAAACTGTTTTCAGCCATCCTTTAAAAAAACTTTTTTTCTGAGGCCTTGTAACAGACTTTAGAAATAGAGCACCGTTAATATTTCAGGATATATAGGCAAGGTTGTTCATCATTCTCACGTCACATATGATGAAAATTGGCAGCCGCAGTTACTACACTGTACCTATGTACATTGATGATTCTAAAAGATCAAACCAATCAATGCCCATCAATGTGTGTGTATATATAATATGACACAGGACACGTCAATTCCCAGCAGCACTGGCTTGCAAAACAAGAACATCAAAACAATCTCGAAACGTAAAAAATTGATTCTTGCAATTCATTGGGCACAAAACTGGCTGCAAGAACCTCTGATTTTGTTTTTGAAACCATTCCATGCCTGCTGCTCCCCTTTTAATGGCAGAGTATGAATTTGTCATCAATTGTGGTAAAAAAAGACAGGTGCAGCAGCAGTCAAAAAACCAGAGGAAAAAAAGGAAGAAAGATCAAAGCAAGCAGCTGAAACTGAAAAAGAGAAAGATTGAAAGCTCTGCAAGAATCTGAAACTGAAAGCTCCTTGTCATCTCACCAGTCGCCACCTCCTTCAGTTCAACGGCAATCCCTGACAATGTTCAGAGTTCATGCCCAGCTGCAAAACAAAACCGGATATGATATACATCAAACGGAGATGATAAAGACCTGCGAAACAAATAAAGCACAAAGGACAAGCAATGCTCTCTCCCCTAATAAGGAAAAGATGCTCTTTTTAGTTTCTCCTACTGCACCGCTCCTCCTTCCCCCTCTCATGTCTTCATGTCAATCGATGAAATTACATGCATCTTGATTACACTAAAAAAGCTGTTATAGCGGCATAAGCGCTAAGAAAAAAAGAAAATCTGGTTTGCATGGAATCTATATTTTGATTTTTTGTGAGAACATGGCCAATATGCGAAAATTGATTAGGGACACAAAGCTGCATCAATTCACAGAGATTGCGTACTGTTCAATCTTTTCTACCCAAGATTTGATAAGAATCCAAATGACGCAACAGAAGATTTGAAAGCAAAAATGCAAAATGAATTTCTTAGACATGACTGATCAGAAGATTTGGACAACAGAACAGGTTCTAAAATGCCAGATGAAAGAAGGGATAAATTTGAGTTTCCAATATATCTGTTTTTTTTCAATGCATGCAAACCTCAATGCTTGCCTCCTTTCCAGATTTACAAACCGGACACAAATCCAAGAACGCTTCACATGCCTTGCAAGAACAGAGGTGCCGGCATGGAAGCATCAACACGCACGACCTGCTTGTACTGCACGCCCGGCACACCCCGCCTCCGGCCACCGTCGCCGTCGGAGAAGGCGAGTCATGGCAGCACGACTCGGCGTCGTCGGCGGCGTTGGAGGTGGAGCAGCAGGCTGTCGACACCCTGATCTGCTCCAGAGCATTGCTCAGAGCCATGGCCACGGCCTCCTTCTCCTTGGCCAACCTCTGCCACGCCTCGTTCTCGGCCGCCACCCTTCTCAGACATTCCTCGAGCTCCATGGCCTTGTTCCTCGCCTTGAAGACGTCTTCTTCCTTTTGCCGCAGCAAGAACATAGCTTTGGCTTCCACCATCTTCACCAGCCTCTCCACCTGCTGGCTTCTCTGCTGTTGCAAGGCCATTCTCAATCTCTCATTCTACAAACAGACAGCGATGAATACCATCAACAACAATCAACACAACAAAACAAGAAACAGGTTGAAGGACCAAAACGAACCTGCAATGCAATGAAGCCATCAATGTCATCCCTCTTCCCGCCATTCCCAAACACAAAGCCCGGGTTTCTCTGATGCATCTGTGGAAACGCTTGGTAATGCTCACACCCAACTCCATTCTCCATTCTTCAACCGCAAGGAGAGAAATTAAGCTCGCTTGGGAGGCTCTATTACTCGGACTGCACATATATAGATATATATATAGCATACAACTATGGCTCAGTTTTACTATTACCATATATGCATAGAAAGTGAGATGTGCACGTACTTGTCGCCTAGCTATCGATCGACTGTGCACATATAATAACTTGTAGGGTTTTGTTTATAAGAGAGACGTGAAAGAGCAAAAGAGACGAGGAAGATGCAGGGTTTAAAATGTTGGGACGAGTGTTAGTATATAATAAAGTTGTAACGTGAAAAAAATGAATGATCGGGGGTGGCATCGAAAAGGGGGAGCGTAATGAACGTGGGGGCAGGCGAACGTACACGCATATTTTGTGACAGAACTTTGGGGGGTCAGGTCAGGTCAGAAGTGTATCAGGAAAAGGCTTTGAGTTCAATTCCAGTTGGTCATGTGAGAACTTCGTACGCGAGGGAGAGAGAATTGTGGGGCTGGAGAGGACAAGAGGATGGGGAAGGGTGTCATCACTCTCAGTATTTTGCTTTTGCGTCGGGAAGAGCTTCTCCAACTACCATACTTAATGGTTTGTTTTAATGAGGCGTTGGTTTAAGGTCTGTGACTGCAAAATGCCCGGAGAGAAAGACGGCAACAATATGTACTTTTATTATTGTTGGGTGAGGTTTGATGCAGTCATTGACTCAGAAAAGGTGGTGCAATTCACCGGATGCATTCATTAGTTGGGATGTGATTACCGGACGAGAGTTAAAAATGGATGTAGGAAATCCCCCTTGAATTTTTCAATGAGTTATAACTGATTTTTCTTATAAAGGGGTGGCGTATCTTTTTCCAAAGAGTCCGAAGAGCAATGGGGCGTCCCCAAATTGGCCCTGCAACAAAAAATTAACGAGTTTTAGTTACATAAGATAAAATGTATATCGGAACAGTAGAATTTGGGTTTTTAGTATCTTGAAAATTAAATCTTTAATAACTGCATTGTTTTATGACACACATAGCAAGCTGTTGGACCCATTGAACATACAACGTGACAGTTCCCAAGACATGATCAGAATTGCAGAGAGTACGGAGAAGGGGGAGGGGAGAGGATGGAGTCGTCTTCAAGCGGTTTGGTTGGCCTCGAGAAGGGCAGAGAAGGTGAGGGGAGATGGTGGAGGGGACATGGTCGCCCATGTGCTGTCCACCTACCTGTATACAGAACGCTAAAGCTGCTTGCGAGGTGAAGGTGAAAGGTTGTAGACATGTGATTTGAAGCCGATATCCAAGACAGAGACCCACCAATAGCCAATCCCTCTCTTCATCTTGCCCTAAATATCACCAGTTCTGATCTCCACCTTTTTCTTTTTATCTTTGTAAAGATATTCATTGTAGGCTATGACCATGACCACCTTTCTCTGATATATCGTCTGATCTGATATGCAACAGTATTACGTATGTGCTGGTACTACAATAATGGCGTCGTATTATATACTATAAAGGCTGCCTCATATGGTAGATGGGAGATCACTTGAAAAGAGGATGGTAGACTGGAAATTGCAGAGCTTTTATATAATTGTTTGTACTGTAGTCTGTGCTGATTAAATGATTTTATTAATAATTTCGGATGCTTAGAGATCATCATGCATGAGTCTGCCTCCTAACTGAGTAATCTGTGTCAAAAGTTTAACACCTTCCCTTATATCCCAGTCTGAATGGACGTAGATCAATCTATCATAAGAGTACTGAGCTATCCATCGCTTTGGTGGCTGGTGCTGTATGGACCTTTCATAAATGGTGATGCCTCCAAGGAGCTTGCGCCCTTGAATATCCGAAACCACAACCGCACCCCTTATGGGCATCAATTGGCTGGAGATGAGAGGAAAGAAACAGGAACACTGTTGCAATTCGGATTTTTGTTGCAATGAAGTCATGCAAACGTTCAAGATGGAGATGATGACGATCAGAGTAGGGCAAGGACAAGGCATTGTTTTCTACTTCCCTGCTGCATGCATGGGCCCTTGTGTTACGACAAAGCATCGTTGATCATCACGTGGAGAGCTTATGCGGTTATCGGTTCGAGCGCGTTGCTCACAGGTGTACAAATACAGTACATGGCCGTCGATATGTTCCATCCGTGGCAATAAAACAAGAGCACCTTAAACTTGTCTGGGAACAGATACATACTAAGATATACGGATATATATATCAGTGATCTTCACATGATTCAATAAGTTGGAATTTTTCAATAATACCCATTTCATAATAAAAAACTCATGTGCATCATAGATAATGTGACAGAAGGCATTGCCAAGTCCAACCTTCTCACTTTTGGCATCTAGGCCAGAAAACATAAACAGGGAAAAGCAAGTGAGAGGGGCTGTATCCGATGCCATGCTTATGAGCACCAGGGCAGGGCATGTGAGCAGTCTAATTTCATGAAACCCATGTGAACAAACTTCCATTAGCATTATTCTTTGATCTTTAATTTCATGTTGGACATATGGGGTGCAGTTGGAGGAGTTTGTCAAGCATGTCATAGTTTTGCCCCAATGAGATACAAAGGAGCAAGGTCCTTCCTTTGACGCATTAACTTGTCTACTTAGCTACACTCCAAGAAGCTTCATTAGGAATTTCGGCATGAATTAGCTTTACTTGGGAATGTCATTATGCATGCATGAACATTGAACCGCTGGCGTGCTTCATTTTTCTCTGTTTTTGTCTTTTATTCTTTCTGCTTTCTCCCTTATTTGCCGTCTAATTTCTTCCAAACCATGAATCAGAACCGTGTTTTGAGCAGACCTCCCCATCTTCCAAACCCCAAGTCAACGGCCCAATAATCGGTTACGACATCTGTCTGCAGTTAATCTATTCTGGCCCAAGAGGAACCAAAGCCCATGATTACCTTCCCAACCCTTTCTACTCCTTAATCAAAAGTTCTAAATTCCCATAATATTGCCACCTCCCTAGTCTGTCTCCAATACATGAAAGTCTTTTCAATAAATCAATGCAGGAAAATGAATTAAAATTAAGGTTTTAAATGGTCATCCAATTTTCTGATTTGCTAATTATTTTAAATTAAATACAACAAAAATGATAAATAACCTATTTACCATATATATTGATTTTACTAGACTGATTTTAAATATAGACACAATGATGGAACTCTTGTATATTGATTTAACTAAATATTATTAATTTTATTACATGTAATTATAAAAGTCACTTTACCTTACCTCAATATTAATCTTCAAAAATTTTCTTGTCAAAGAATCAATTTAATTAATTTAGATTATTTATTTTTCAATTTCTAATACTAAATTATTATTGCTTGGATGGTTGGAATGTTTTACATTTGGCAAATGAGAAAATATTTTAGGTAATTAAATTTTTTACCAACTTAAAAATGTTAATTTATTATACAGAAAATGGTAAAATTTTAATTATATATTAACCATTTAACTGACAGTAAAATAGTAAATAGTTATTATAATAAAAATTTATAAATTTGATTAATAACTTAATTAAAATAAAAAATTCAAATAATAAATAATTTATAATACTATTAGTAACCGAAACACAATGGAGGTATTTAATGCCGGTTCCCCAGGCTGGAGATTCTCCTGTTAGAAATTAACAATCTTAAATCCTAGTGTTTTTTAATTAAAAATATATATTCTGATATATTCTTTATATTATAGCAATCCTGAATCCTAGTGCAAGTGTTGTGATCAATTTCTTTAAGACTGTAATCCAACCTCAACCATTTTCGAACGGCATGGTCAGGCAGATATTGAAGGTAGTCAAATGCAGTTCAAAAGGGCAGGCTCGGAGATCGAAGGGCCGGCACTTTATCCACTCCGCCGACCTTTATCCAAACACTTGTCTTCTGCCCATGCTGCTCTCTCTTTCTCGGAACTGCCACCGTCTAGTCTTGACTCTTCTTCATCAATGCCAACCCCTTTCCCACTGGCTCCCCTTGTTCTTCTTCGTGGTGCTGGAAGTTCGAGATCATATCATACATCTATATATATATATATGTATATATATATATATATATGTATGTTACCCAGGTAGCAAGGTCTCATCGTCTTCGTTAATTTGTGAGTTATTAGGAAGATCGTCAGGCAGATTCATGGGAGTTGTAGATTACCTGGCTAATTTTTGCGACTTTTCATTGCCCAAGCATAGGTACAAGAAGAAGAAGCAGCTTCAGGTACATCTCTTCTCTATCCTCTCTTCTCTGCTTTTATTTTCCCTCATTTTCTAATGGGCATGATCACCCTTTATTGACGACTACTTTTGATGAACAATATTTGGTATCCATCCTATTTGCGAGCATAGACTGTGGAGATCAAAGTGAAAATCGACTGTGAAGGCTGCGAGAGGAAGGTGAAGAAATCTGTCCAAGGAATGAAGGGTAATCAATTTTCATTAATTAATGATCTATATATTATCTGACATTGTTTTTACATTGTATACGTGCATGCATGTATTAATGTTAATGATTATATCGTTGCGTACAATACGTATATATGTAGGAGTGACGAGTGTGGAGTTGGAGCCGAAGCAGCACAAGCTGACGGTGGTGGGGTACGTTGAGCCGGCGGCGGTGGTGCGCCGGGTGCGGCAGCGGACGGGAAAGATGGCGGAGCTGTGGCCCTATGTGCCCTACGACGTGGTGTACCATCCCTACGCACCGGGAACCTACGACAAGAAGGCGCCGCCGGGGTACGTCCGCAACGCCGTGTCCGGTGGCAACGCCATGGCCGGACCGGCCGAGGAGCGCATCTCCTCCGCCTTTAGCGACGACAATCCCAACTCGTGTTCTATTATGTAGTTCTACTGCATCTCGGCTTATATGTATATATACTTCCATCGTCAGTTTGTGTTATGGTTGAAGAATCCCACTCCAGGTTTCACTCGCGTGTTTTCGTCAGCTAGGTGTTCAAATCCTTGCTAGTGAATGATCAAATTGTATCAGATTTTTAGTGGGAGGCGTACAATTTGGTCGTCTGTGTGTGTGTGCATGTTGCATATTGTTGATCAATGTCTAAGGCTTTGAAACATGTTTTGTGCTCGGGGAAATATTTTCCAGTGAAGGTCTCGTCACCACCCATGTTTACTTCATCCCTACAGACTCTCACCTGGTAATTAATCTCTACATAAATGTAAATATTTTTTCGTTCTTTTTTGTAGTAATGTTTCTTTCGGCACCAGAAAAATTATTTCTTCCCAATCGAGTTAAAAAACGTAGCTGCTCCTTTAGAGATCACAGGCTTCAATCTTCTGTTCAAATTTGTGAGTCTGTTTATCACGAAAAAATCAATTCTACCTACGTTTTCAGACTTCTATTTATTTAACGAAACTTACAGAAAAATACTTTTTATTTTATTATGTAGAAACAATTAGCATTGCCATTCAAACTCTTTTTATCTTTCTACCTCTTGTAAGTTCATACATTATGCGACCTTTATTTCTTAATCATTGGTTACGGTCTCTCTTTTAGGGAGATAAATATATGAAATTTCAATATTTATTGAATATTTTTACGATACAAGAAAACTAATATTATTCTTACATTGAATCATACACGGGTTATTATTGCGCAAGGGAACATATGAACCAAATTTTATCTCCCCTGCATTTCCCGGTAAATGTCATTGCAATGCCATACAGGTTTGATGTTGAATGGATGGGAAGCACGTGGGTACATTGATATGCGATCACTAAATTAAACATGGTCGACCGACCACTAATATTGAAGTCAACATATTTGGTTAATGCTGATTGTTTTCAAATCTTGCCATTAAATGTTGGTCAAATTGGAGTTCAATTATTAAATTACAGTTTTTACAAAAAAAATAGAAAAAAGATATATAACAATAAAAAAAGGATGGTTATAAATTATTATTATGTAATTAGTTAAAGAATAGTCCTATGTTGTGTGGGTACATTTAAAATTTATTAATAATTATTATTATTGGAAATAATTTTATTTTATTTTTAAAAAATTAAAAATTTTAATCAGGTAGGTTATTAATAAGTGCAAATTTTTTATTTTAATTCAATTTAAATAAAAAAATAGATTTTATTATTTTTTAAAATTTTTAGTTCAAATGATATTATAGTGTAAGTCTTTTTTATAATAATAAATAAATAAATAAGATTGGCTAGCTAATTAGTTTTAGATTTAGATGGGGATGACTAGGTCCGGCTCCTTGGGGTACTGCCTGGTTCGGCCCCTACAATCGGATCCGGTTGTGTTAGCCAGATCAGATAACTGTGATTTGGCCTTCTCTAGCCGAGCCGGTCGCCTTTCACTAAATTTGGTAGGAAGCAGCCTAGTCAGGCCAACAATATTCGAGTAGGGGGAGGACTAGCCAATCTCATAAAAAACTCAATTATGTAAAAATATTAAATTAAATATATATTGGTAGGACATAAATTTTAATTCAAATAATATAATTATATATATTATAAAATTTGTTAAATTTTTTCAAAATATTTATTTAGATAAAAATATATTTTAAGGTTTTTGAAATAATAATAATAATTTTAAATTAATTACTTATTAAAGGGATAATAAAGTTATTGTGAGATTAAAAATAAATTATTAATAAAAGGATAAATTACTAACAAGGTGAAAAAAATCGTAATGTAAGGAAATGATTTATAAAAAACAATTTAAAAAATAATTTTTAAAATCTAATATACGTATAATTAAAATATATTTAAGCTACCTGAGTACATTTATTTAATTTACCTAAGATAATATAAATTGATTAAGTTATTAAACATTTATATTATATTAATAAATATTTATCAATAATAAGTAAGAAATAATAATTTAATATTTTAGATATTAAGTTTTATCATTAAAAAGTTGTAATTGAATAAAAGATAACTAATAATATTTTTTTCTTATTGATATTGATTGGTAAATTTAAATTTTATTCTATTAAAAGTCATAATTAATAATTAAAATTTTACAAAATGTTAATTAATTACAACCACAATTATAAGAGCGGGGCTACCTAAAATAAAGTGAATAAACTAATAAAGAGTGGATGAAATAAGTAATTTTTTATCTACAATTTGTTTTTGAAAATATGAAAACTTTTGTCAAAATAAATATATGAAAAAATTTATTAAAGAGCTTTTTAAGAAGGAAACTTTTTTAGTTAGTAATAATGAGAGTCTAAATAAACTTATATTTTACTTAGAAAATGTTTATATTTTAAGATAAAAAGAATATACTTATAAAATCATTATTAAAGATACGTTAATATTAAAATATGCTACATAATTTATTTTTTCATTTAATTATTTATATGCAAATAATAATTTTATGAGGTTAATATTATATGAAATATAATTTAATATTTTAATTGAATTCTCATATTATAGTAAAAAATCTATATTTAATTAATTTATCTAATAAATACTAAATGCATTAATAAAATAATAAAATTATTTTTAGGAAAACTATAATTTTGAAATTATATACATAAATTAATAAAAAATACAAATTGATAAAATTTTACATTAATATTGGTATAATGTATTATTAATGAATGAATGTGTTACCTTTTACGGATGAAATATTAATAAAGCCTTTTTAGAAAATAAGAATTTTAGGATATTATGCACTAATCTTATTAATTTATCATATAAATAAATATGAATAAGATTTTTTAAAGTAGTCTAACATAATATGAATATTATTATAAATAAATAATTATAAATAATTAAAATAAACAACGACAACAAAGTTTATTTAAGAACTTTTATTAATATCAATTTGAGAAAAACTCAACTAAATGACTTGTCATCCAAGGGATCCGATAAAACACGGCATACGGCGCCCTCAATTAAATCTTGGTAAAATCTCACTCAATGAGCTAAATAAAAGATGATGTGGAGGATCCTACAGACTTAAATGAGTTGAGCTCTTCGTCCTAACTTGACTTGCATATCTTAATAAGTGAAGATGAAACTCTAATCACTCATTGACCACGAGGACATGCAAAACTAGGCGAACTCCTGACATATGCAGAACATAATCATAAAGTTAATTAACTTAATTATCTTACTTAATAATTTATTAAACCTCATTATGTAACATTTATTAAATTTATGGTTGCAAATACACTTGGTGAATAATCTCATACGTAGTGTTTTATCAAACGGTCTTAATCGGACGATTTTTCAAGCGGGCTAAATGGTGTCCAAATGGTGTCATCATAAGGGTTAGACACAAAATTTACCAAGTGCTACCCATGGGCCAACATGGTGAACAAGACTCACTTAGGTTGGGCAAAGGTATTGGAAATAGTGTTCCTGGGCCACACACTAATTTTCCTAAGGTCCATTCATGTGGTTGGAAACTCCAAATGAGCCTGGGTAAAATATAAGAGTTAGCAACCACATGTTCTTTGATCCTCTAAAATTTCAGGTTCAAAGTTTAAGTATTTGCATACAGGTGGATTCGGGACTAGTAAGCATTGATTAGGAGATTTTTGAAGCTGGTTGAACCTACAAGGCTTGGCTAATTTCTATAGAGAAATCTACTTATTCAAAAGATACCAAATTTTCGGGTGATATTGTAAGGACACAACTTTAAGTCTAGGTAAAATGTGGGGAAAGAATTAGGGTTTCACCCTGTATTCATGTACTCTTTACCAAATTTGAATAAACTAGTCATATAAATGATTTTTTTTAACTTAGCTCAAAATTTGCATGTTGTCACTAGATGCTTAATAGGTCCTTAGGTGGTTTTTAAAGATTTTATAAAAATCGTGTATCTAGTTCAACAAGGAGTAAAATTATAGAGCATGACATATCAGAACAACACAATACTCACACAATACATTTAGGGGTTTTATTCAAACCCTTACTGAAGTTATTTTAGCATGTTATTTTATCGTGAAATAGCCAACATTCTAATATATAAAAACACTTAAATTTCACTTAAATACAACTTAAAATAGAGTGAAAAAATTGAAAAAACTTAAAATCGCCTCATTTTGTCTCCCATACACACTCATATAGGTTAAACTAGACAAAACATGCTTCATAAAACTTTTACATCTACCTTTTATAAACATGTCAAAGTAAGAATCATGTAAAAAATTGACTGATAACATGAAATATAAAATATCTACCGAAATAGTGCATGTCCTTATGCATGAATCTTGTAAAAATAATAACTATTTTTTTTGCATCCACTTACGATGAAACCAAGTTCTAAATGCTCATAAGACAAAGATATACATGAGTAAAATATCAAATAAAATCAAAATGCAACAACACAACATACATATAGATATACAAACGCCGGGTATGAGGAGAATGGTGAGGCACCCTTTACCTCACAAAGGGCCAGGAAGAAGTCTTTTGGGGCTTCCTTCCCCAAGACTTACCACTCCTAGGGCCTTGGATAGATTGGAGAGGGGTAGGGAAGGCTAGGAAAGGTTGTAGAAGATGCCGGAAAGAGAGGGGAAGTTTGAGATCCTAAGCAGAGCCAAATTGTAACACCCCGTTTCGGCTCACCCGTGAACCGACCCGGAAATGTCACCGGCGACCGAACCGTTCGCTAATCTACTGGGTTCGGTTAAGCCGTCCAGGATCTGCTCTCGGCGTTTCAAGATGGAGATGCAAATATTAAATGCATGAATGAGAACGATTGGGTTCTAACGTAGTTCTACATGCATGCTATGATG
>JAURVB010012699.1:0-118306 GCA_033002965.1 Piper betle | reverse complement strand
TTAATTTGCATGTTATTCATATAGTACCATGTTAGGATTTTGTGCATGCATTCATTCATGACAGATCGTATCTTCATCTTAAGACGCCGAGATTGGATCCGCACGAGTTAGGTTCGCGTTAGCCGACCTAACCCGGGCCTGTAACATGCCGGTTTGGTTCACGAGTGTGAACCGGATTTGGGGTGTTACAATATTACATATATATGTATATATATATAGGGCAGCGCTACAGTGCGCTGCCCTATTTTGGCAGCGCATATGCCCTGCCTCACGTGGACCGTTGGATCTAATCCAACGGTCCACAATCAATCCCCCCCCCACACACACACCTACAAAGCCCACTCCGCCGACCGCCCCCAGTCCCTGCCTGTTGGCCGCCCCATGCCCCCGTCCTGCCGGGCGCCCCTGCCCTCGCCGGCCTCCCCTGCCCCTCCGCCCTCGAGACCGCCGCCCTACCCTCGCCATTCCCCCAAATCCTCACCCCCCTCTCGCGGGGGTGGCCGGCGGCGAGGTCGCCGATGGTGGGGTGGCGCGGCAAGAGAGAGCAGGGGGAAGGGGACAGGGGAGGGTAGAAAATTTATTTTATAACAAAAACTTGACTCGATCTCGCATGGGATCGAGTCAATATTATAAAATAAATTATAAAATAAAATAAAATAATTTTGTAATAAAACTTGACTCGATCCTGCACGAGATCGAGTCAATATTACGAAATAAATTTAAAAAATAACATAATTTTGTAATAAAAATTTTATTCGGTCCCACACGAGATCGGCGCTGCACATTTCCCACCAGGCCCATCCAGCCCGAAGTGGCGACATTGTTGGCCAACGGGCTACCGACGGCAAGGTCTCCGGCAGGGGGTGACGCGCCAAAACAAATGAGGAAGAAACATAGGAGAGTATTTTGGAAATAAAAATTTTACTCAATCGGACTCGAGTTAATATTACAAAATAAATTTAAAAAATAAAATAATTTCATAATAAAAACTTAACCCGATCTCGACTTAAGTTAATATTACAATTTATTCAATTCTGAGACGAGGTAAAATAATTTATTACGGAATTATTTTACTTTTTTTAAAAATTTATTTTGTAATAAAAATTTATTCTGTAATAAAGTTATTTTGTAATAAAAACTTGACTCGGTCTCGCATATGATCGAGTCAGGTTTTTATTACAAAATTATTTTATATTTTTTAAATTTATTTCATATTATTAACTCGATCCCGACTTGAGTCAAGTTTTTATTATGAAATTATTTTTTTAAAATTTATTCAATAATATTAATTTGACTCCGATTGAGATCGAGCCAAATTTTTTTATGAAATTATTTTATTTTTTTAAAATTTATTTCATAAAATTAACTTGACTTGAGTTTGGATCGAGTCAATTTTTTTAACGAAATTATTTTATTTTTTAAATTTTATTTTATTTTTTAAAATTTATTTTATAATATTAACTTGACTCGAGTCGAGATCGAGTCAAGTTTTTTTATGAAATTATTTTATTCTTTTTCAAATTTATTTCATAATATTAACTTGACTTAAGTCGGGATCGAATCAATTTTTTAATGAAATTATTTTATTCTTTTAAAATTTATTTTCTCATAAAAACTTGACTCGATCCCGACTCGAGCTCAAATTTTTATTACAAAAATATCCTCCCTCTGTTTCGCGGCGCCATCCCACCGCCAGCTAACTCGCCGCCGGCCAGGCGGGCGAGGGGCCAGGGGGCTTGGGGACGGCGAGGGGGTTGGGGCCAGGGCGGGAGACGGTTGCGGGGTGGGGCGGGTGCGGCACGTGTGGGGAGGCAGGGGAGGGAGGGGCGCAGGGGGCGGGAGGTGGGGTAGGGCGCGGGGGCCGAGGGACGGCGAGGGGAGGGCAGGGGCCTAGGCCGGTGGGGGGCAGCGGGTAGCAAACGGCGTCAGGGGCAGGGGCAGGGTGCGGCAGGTGTGGGGAGACAGGGGATGGAGGGGTGGCAGGGGCGGGATGCTGGGCAAGGTGCGGCGGCCAGGGGCAGGGTGTAAACCCGTGACTCGAGTCAGGGTTTTACGTTACCGAACTAGTCGGTTCGACCGTTGGTTCGAGTCGAGTCAGTTTCATGAACCGCGTGCTGAGTTGAGGCCAGCCGTGAGTTATGAGCGATGAGAGTCAGGTGTACCTGAATATATGATGATAACGTCGAGAAGATGGTGAGATATGAGTTATCAGAATATATGAAAGTATGTTAGTATTTTTTCTTTTTATATGTTTGATCGTAGAAATAGTTTTAGGCCGAATGACACATTAGGGCGCGTTGGATTATATTCGGGTGGGTTATTAGTTATAGAGCATGTCATTTGGATGTTGTTGTGTTTGTTTTATTTTATGGAATTTTTTCATATTTTTCTAGATTTTTTTAGAATTTATTACGAACTAGTTATTATTTTGACTCGAGTAGGAATCGAGTCAATACTTAATTATGAAACTGCCATTGGAGTATATTTTCTCCATTCCCGACACTTACCCCTTCCAAAACCCTAGTCGTCGCCGCCCCTCGTGCTGTCGTCACCGCCGACGTCGTACAGCCACCGATCAATGCCGCCCCGCCCCCTGTGCAGTCGCCGTGCCGCCACGACCCACCCCGGCCACCGTCTCGCCGCCACGACGCCGGAATCGCCCCACAAGCCGCGACGCGCTCCCTCGTCGATTCGCTACCGTCCGGGCTGCTCCGCCGCCGCTGTGACCCCGACGACCACCCTCTCGCCGTCGCCGACGTTTCCCCCATCATCCCGACCGCCGTCGAGGCCGGCCGTAGCCCCGATCGGAGCACGCCGCCGCTCGCCGCCACCCATTTTCGACGCCGCCGCCGACGGCCATCGCCGCCCCGGCTGCTTTGTTTGACACCACCATTGGACCAAGCTCGTCGAGCTGGTGCCGATAGACCCCTGATTGCCCCGTCCCGAATCATTGCCGGAAACGCGACCGGAAACTGCGACACTCGCCGGAAAACCGCCGGAACCGCTGGAAAATTGGATTCGTGGGAAATTCGCCGGATCATCCGCCGAACGCACCCGGTCCAATCTGATCGGACTTCGGACGCCGCTAGGTGTCGAATTCGAGTTTCGAGCCACGAAACGGAAACCCTAGCCGTCGCCGATTTTCGACGACGCGAGGTATAATTTATTTTAATTTAATTATTTAAAAATATTGGTTATTAGAATTGCATGCCAGGATTTGTGTGTGTGTTATAAATATATATATATATTTTAATGTAGGTTTGATTAAGAATAGAAATATGAAATTGTTTGGTTGAGTGGTGTTAAAAATGGAGGCTAAGAAACTAATTAGGGTAACTAGGTAATGATCATGATCTAATGCAAACTAGCCTAAGTAGACTTGCTAGAATTGATATAGGTTGATGTGTGTTGATTGATGCGTGATTGTGTTGATTGTGTGTGCATGCTATAGGATGTGTGATTCATCATGCGGGCGTTAGTTTTTAGCTTGATTGTGTAGGTACGGTGTAGGAGCTCGCCGCCTAGGCGCGTGGACCCGTTTGGAGCTTCTACCAGGTCCGTTTAGGACTCGTTCTCTGTTTTACGCTATTCTATTGTGTATTTGATTTATTACGTGCAGGACGTGTTAAGTGGCGTTTTATCGGATCCCACTTAACTCGGGCCATTTAGCCAACAATTTTCTGGATTAATAACCCTCGAGGATGAGATCCCTCGAGTTTGTTTTCGAACTTCAGATCCAGCTCACGTTGCCTTCGGGCCTATTGTATAAATCCCAACCCAGACCTATATATATGTATAGTTTTCGCATTTTTGTGAGAGATTGAATGAGGGAAATCCGACTACCGTGCTACGCGAGCGGGCACGTGTGTGTCGATAGTGGGCTCTGGAATGGTGTGCGGGCCGTTTCATTCCCGAGGGATCCTGACAACTCCACCTTTGAGTTCCTCAAACCCGGAGAAGTGTGGAGGTTCACGGGTACTGCATTGCAGCGCATGTCTAGACTTGTGGTTTCAAAGGGTACTAAAGGCGACTGCCTGAGAGTACTCGGCCTTCGTGCTCAAGGCCAGGAGTAATATGGAAGGTGCAGAGGGCGGAAAGGAATGAGATTTGATGCGAGAAGCGATAGAGAAATGGCCGAGGTATGAGAATGTGAAAGATAGGGGACGCTGTCGACCCGAGGGCGACGGCTCCCGTATGTGCCCTGATGAGAGTTCTTGAGGAAGTATATGGTTTTCATTCAACAGGAGAGTTTGCTCTCCTGTGCCAGATTGATATTAGTTATTTTTCGGGCCGGTAACACTCGTTACTGACGGTTTTTCTATATATATGTAGGTGAGAAATGCGAGGGATGAAAGCTGTCGGGACTGCGGAGGAGCAGCACGGAACCGCGCACACATGTACCTGCCGCGTGTAATCTATAATGACGGTGTGTTATTGCTACGTGAATGATAATTTTGATGTGTTTGTTTAGATAAATTGCTTGATATGAAATGAATGGATAAATGTGAATGAGTAGTGAGTTTGGAGTTCAGGCTCGGTTCAATTGAAACGAAAGAGATAATGATGAATGCTACGGTAGATTATCATGTTTTATCGTATTTTGATAAAATATTTATATACCCTTATTGTGGATAATTTTTAATTAAAAATTTCTTGCCGTTGCATGGTTTTGTTTTGCTTGCACATCATAGCATGCATGTAGGACTACGTTAGAACCCACGCATCCCATCCATGCATTTCATGTTTGCATCTCCATCTTGAGACACCGAGGGCAGATCCGGGTCGGCTTAACCGAACCCAGTAGATTAGCGAACGGTTCGGTCGCCGGTGACATTTCCGGGTCGGTTCACGGGTGAGCCGAAACGGGAGTGTTACACAGGGGGCCTGGGTCGGCGGGGAGTCGGGGCGGGGGCAAGGGGCGGCGGCGGGGCGGGGGCAAGGGCGACTGGGTTTGGGGAGGGAAGGGAGGGGGAGGCAAGGGGCGGGAGATGGTGGTGGATGGCGAGAGGGGGTGGTCGACGGGGATGGGCGAGGGCGAATGGGCGATGGCGGGGTCGCGAAGCCACTTGCGACAGGGGGGGGGTGTTGATCGTGGGTCGTCGGATCGATCGGATCAGGATCCGACGGCCGACGATCAAAATGCTGCCTGTGCCTTGCATTTTCACGCAGCGCACAGTAAAATTTCTGTATATATATATATATATATATATATATATATCTAGGAAGATGTTATGGTGCGCTGCCCACTGTTGGCAACGCACCATACGCTGCCAATTGTGGGCCATTGGATCTGATCCAACGGCCCACATCAGCCTTCCACACTCCCCACCCACCATTTCCATACTCCGGCTAGCCACCGACACGACCGCTGACAGCCGCGGCCCCACCACCAACCCGCAACCGACCCTCCACGATCGCCGCCCCTGCCCTCGCCCAGCCGTCCTGCCCTGCTACCGCCCCTGCCCCCCCCCGCTCACACGTGCTCACTGGGGGAGGGCGGCTAGGGCGACCGCACCGTCGGCTGAGACAGGAGGCAGGCGGGGTGGGGGAAGAAACGGGGAGGAGGGAGGGTAGTTTTGTAATGAAAATTTTACTCAATCCCGACACGAGTCATGTTTTTATTACAAAATATTTTTTAAAAAAAATAACATAATTTCGTAATAAAAACTTGACTCGATCCTGACTTAAGTAAAGTTATAATTATAAAATAAATTTTTAAAAAATAAAATAATTCGGTAATAAAAACTTGATTCTGTCTAGACTCAAATTAATTTTTTATTACAAAATAAATTTATTAAAAAATATTTTTTTTAAAAAAATAATTTCATAATAAAAACATAATTCGATCCGACACGAGTTAATACTATGCAAATAAATTTTAAAAAATATAAAATAATTTTATAATAAAATAAATTTTTGATTGAAATTTTTATATACGTAAAATAAATTTTTAATGAAATGAAATAATTTCAGTAATACAAAACTTAAATTTGTCTGACATAAGTTAATATTATAAAATAATATTATAGTTTTTATTACAAAATTATTTTATATTTTTTTAAATTTATTTCATAGTATTGATTCGTGTCAGATCGAGTTAAGTTTTTATTATGAAATTATTTTTAAAAATTTTTTTTAATAAATTTATTTTGTAATAAAAATTAATTTGAGTCGAGACAGAATTAAGTTTTTATTACGAAATTATTTTATTTTTAAAAATTTATTTTATAATTAAAATTTTACTTGAGTTAGGATCGAGTTAAATTTTTATTATGAAATTATGTTATTTTTAAAAAAATATTTTATAATAAAATCTCGACTCGTGTCGGGATCGAGTAAAGTTTTTATTACAAAACTACCCTCCTCCTCCCTGTTTCTTCGCCCCACCCCGCCTGCCTCCCTTCTCAGCCGACGGTGCCGCCACTGTCGCCCTCCCCGCCCCCCACACCCTGCTCCCGGGGCATGGGTGGAGGGTGGGGCAGTGCAGGGCAGGACGACGGGGCGAGGGCAGGGCAGCCGGCAAGTGGAAGCTTGGCGGGAGGCAGGAGGCTGGCCGGCCGAGCCCACAGTTGGCCAGCGTATGATGCTCTACCAATAGTAGGCAGCGCACTATAACTTCTCCCTATATATATATATATATATATATACATATATATATATATATATATATATATATATACTATTTTTAATAAAATTAACCATTTACAAAATATTCATGTCATTTACATCTAATGTATGCTAACCAACATGACTCTAGTAAGATCTTGATCTGGGAATGTAGAAGAGCAATAATTTGTCGAACCTTGTTAAGTTAATACGATCTTGGTGTTGTTAGTTGTCATTTTAATGCTATTATCGTAATCTCGTTGAAAGGTCTCCCATGCCAATGAGATTGGCAGAAAAGAAAATTTCGCTACTAACAAGGAACACATTTTACATTTTATGGGCGTGTACCCGCTTTTAACTATTAAGCGGTACAACGAGGAATAAATCAAATCAAAGAATCGGACAACTAAACAGTATACACTAAGACAATATAAAGTAACAAGGAAAACATTTCGTACACGGCATCAGATATTCCAATAACTATAGAGATTATTTGCATCGAGCTATAAGAGAAGCCAATGATCACTGAGATAATTGCACTGTATGTATATAAATATTTTATATTTCATAAATGCACCAAATTTTTATTTATTTATTTATTTATTGAACTCTTTGATCGAGACAAATGAGAAATTTATTTATTTATTTTTTGACTCGTCAAATCTTCGTGTTGAATATAAAAATTCAATTATTCTTACACATGATTAAGAATCATTTTTGTCAATTAAAAACATTTAATCACTTTAATTGTTAATTTTTTACGTGCATGGCTTTTCTTGATTAAAACCACTTAAGTATTTAAACAAAATTGATGTTATACTTAAAAAGAGGATTTAGTTAAAACTTTTTATGATTTAAGAGGGTGAGCCTTTCATCATTTGCGCCCACTTCAAAATTCTCTTCTATTTCTTTTTTTAAAAAATATAAGGCATAGGGTCAGTATCAACAGTGAAGCGATAATAACTTTCGTAGACCTTTTTTTTTTTAAAAAAAATGGGCCCTGTATTGTTTCCAAAAATCACTCCAGAAAATGGGCTTTGACAAGCTATGGGTCTGTATGAGTATCCAACATGGTACAAGTGGGCCTACTTTCTTTTCCTTTTATGGAATGATGGACTCAAAATTGTGCTGCCTGTATATGGGCCACGTCTGCCGCCCTTTTTTTATTTCTTTTTATTCTGCTCGTTCTTCCCCTTCTTCTTCAATCTCCTTTGTTTCGTTTGCAAGCACAGAGAGGAAGAAGAGAGGCTTAAGTTTTCTTTGCTTGCAAAGTTCCAGACCGTTCCCTTGGTGTTTTTTATTTTTTTATCGTACAAATCAAATTTTCCTTTCAAGCTCTCTTTTTTTTAATAGAAAGTGTAATTTATTCTCAACGTTGGCTTTCTTCTCTCTTCTTTTTTTGTTTAAAAAAAAAACGGTAGGTGAAGTTTCGAAGGCATTTTTTTATTATCATTTTCTTTGTTTTTTTTTATTCTTTGTAAGAGCCATGCTTATTTCTTTTTTTGTTTTTATTTATTCACTTCTTTTTGAAGCATGCTTTTTTGTTAGGCTTTTACGTACAAAGACAATAAAGAAAGTTTATGTCAAAGCTATTATTATTATTATTATTATTATTATTATTATTATTATTATTATTATTATTATTATTATTATTATTATTATTATTATTATTATTATTATTCAAGTCAGAACCATGCATTCGTGGGTTGCACTTTATGCGTTATATTTTTTCAAAAAAATTGTGATGATCAAAGAAAAAGATAGCAATAGAGGAGAAATTAATCTCAATTTCAAGACTATCTACTTTCTTCTTTTTTTTATAAAAAGCTATGCAGGAAAATAAGAAAAAAATAACAAAACGACGGGAGAAATTAAAGAAAAGAGGTTGAGCTATTTTTTATCTTCTTAGTAGGATAAAATCAACTATAATCAAATCATTGAAGAGTGTCACAAGCCAATAAATATCTTTCTTAGTCTCAGCTTTCTGCTTCGGCCTTTTTCACATCTTGCTCAAAATGAAGATTTTCTATCCCCAACGCCAATGCACATATAAATGCGGATGCATTCTCGTTGTAGAATCTTTGACAAAAAACATTGACTACTAAATGCTCACATTTTCTCCCCATAAATAAACATCTTTCTAAGCGTGTTTAGAAAATAAAACAACAAAAAAGTCTTTCTAAGCCGTGGACTTTGCAAAGTCTTCTATAGTTTATAGCATCTTCAAAGTTCAAACTTTTTGGCTTACCCACTTTATATATATACTAAATTTAGTGTGATTTTTATTTTATCGAAGGTTTGTTTGATTGGTATGAAAATACTGTAAATAATATAACAATATAAAATGCTCTACCTTCTTAAAGTAGTTATGATTAATATATTTTATATAAAAAAATACTTATGATTTTATTTTTTGTAGATAAATAAAATATGATTGCATTTAAACATATACATAAAATAACCGTGATTACTTTAAAGTAGGTCAGATATGTACTCTCTCATGTACAATTAATTTTTTTTATTTTTAAAATTAAAAAAAGATGTGGATTTTTTACACATAAGAGAAATAATTAATTATAATCATAAATTTTTTTGAAGATAATATACATTAAATATGTACATATTTTCTATGAAATATATAAGATGTATACTATATTTTAGTAAAGTTGACTAATTTAAGATTTTCATGTCATTTACAATATTTTTATGCTAACCAAACATAGCCTAAGTTGTAAAAATAAAAATATTTAGGGATGAAAAATAATAGTCAAATATGTTTGTGGATAACATGAGTTTTTTTAATCAAATTTTAACAAACCATAGTGAGTTTGTTGTTTTTATCGATTTAAACAACAACCTCTAAGAGAGAGAGATATATATATATTTTCACGAGAAAAAAACATTAGAAAAAATATAAAATACTGGACTTAAAACCTTTTACTTAAGAAATATTTGAAAAAACATAAATAACACGTTATAACCTTATCCCACGTCCATTTTTAAAAAAAAGTCAAATAAACGTAAATAACACATTGCCTCATCACGTCTGTCCCACTAACTAACCCAACCCAGCTCAACTCGAACCGAGCCAACCCCTTAATATAGTCGGCGGCTATTCTCTAAGAACATTCTTACCTACAATGATTAAATATTATATATTATATAGCAAATGGCTTGCCGCTTGCTTTCCTAACAAAGTTTACGGTTCCATTTTATTCCGTGTCAATCCACAAGGAAAACAAATTGTCCACGTAAACAAATATTGGGCAAGCATTTATCTCGGCCATGTACCTCTCACAAGCTAAGTTTAAAAGAAGTCATGTTTGCTTGTTAAGTTTTCTCACCATGTTTCTTCCTCTCAGCCAAATGTACAATCTCTATTCTTTGCATCACACCAAAAGCAATTGTTTTATTAACATCTGGGTGGCATATCTCAGATGACAAGAATTTGAAGAATTCATATCATTTGCATTTCATGGAGAATGCATCCATTGGCCAAATTTACTCTTGGTTCAAGAAGAACAAATGAAAAAATTGATACGTCAAGAGGCCAACGCTACTGAGGAGTTAGCCTTCCAAATGAAAAGTTCATCTCAGACCACAGAGAGCAAGGATGCAGAGGCCAAACGCTTAGGAATTCTGAAGGGGCGAACCTCCATCTTGGCCTCCTCTTCTTGATGAACAAGAAGCGAGTCTGTTTCTCTGCCATCTTCCCAGTCCCATTCTTGCACTTTTGGTGCAAAAACCCTTTGGATTTTGAAGGTGTGCTCCTTGGCAATCGGTCCCTGCAACTTTCTATTTGCCACATTTTCCTTCAGAGGCTCTACTAGATCAACGTCGTTTAAATGGTCTGGTGGAATGATATACGTATTCACGTTGTTTTCTTTGTTTCCATCCTCTGTTCCTTGTGTCTTAGTTGATTCAGATTTACTAATGACATCTTGAAGTTCATACAAAACAGAGTGAAGATCACGAACCCGGGCTCTTTCTTGTTGAAGAAGTGGCATCTTCTCAAGCAGTTGTATTACTCTCTCAGATATTTCTCTGACTGTAACACCCCAATCAAATCTGCAAAAACATCACAAATGATTCTAAACCATATTAACGCTAAGCCAAGAGAAATTGATGGATTGAAGTAGTTGGTTCATAGTAAAACCACCCACCCTTCTTTATCAACGTATTGGAATTTCCCCATCTCTGATATAACACCCTTGTCGCTCTGAAACTCAGGTGCAACACTCCGAGGGCCATGCACAAGAAGATGCTCTAGCAATACAAGTGCCTTATAAGACTTTCTCCATTGCTTGTTCTCAAAATTTGACAACCTGAAACAGAGCAAAAAAACATAAAACATCAAAACAAAAGCCAATAAAACAACAGATATAGACCAAAGAATCTCCAAGAACTATAAGAGACCTCTTGTGAAGAAGCTCAACAATTCTCCCAAAATCGTCGATTTCAAAGGCAGCCCTGGATACCAGATCCATGGTTCTTGCATCCGGTCCATGCCGACTTCCATTTGTAGCTTCTCTCGTCAACCTGTCCACAAATCATACCAAGCTTAGACTTTTATCAAAACCCAATTCCAACAAGCTGATACTAAAAGAATTGAAGGAAGTTCACAGTTGCGCTGGGGTAGCATCGGTGAAAATCAACCGGGCAGCTCTGATCATGTCTTTGAGGAGCAAGGAAGCTTTGTTTTTTAGAGGAGTGGACATGTCTGAAGAAAACTAAACTATGGCAAGAAGAGCTTCTCCTATAAATGGCGAATTAATGACACGAGAAACTTTCAATGAAGAAGAAGTAGATGTCTAAGAATGTGGTCGACGAGGATTGTTGTGTCGGGAGGTACCTTCCTTTGGTACGAAGAGGGACGGACGAGTCAAAAGGGCACGGTCTCGGTGGGGAAATTTGTAATTTTGTAGTGTTCGGGAGGTGCCTGCCTTCTCTTCTCCCGCCGTCGAGGATGCCGACTCATTCGACTCTGCACTCAATGGGACCCAACTGGGTCCCACTTTTTAAATAGCTTATTATTAGGTCCTTATCAATGGCTCGGAGACTTAGCCAAGTCATACCATCTGTATCAAATCAAAAACTTAAAAAATGAAAACAAAAAATAAAAAAACAAAAAAAATATATATTAATAAAAAACACCTATTTAAAAAAAAAATATTTTTAAAGCACCCACCCCTACACTGGATAAAATTAAAAAATATATAAAAGTTATAGCGACTTAAGCCAAGTTCGTCCCGTTCTGGCTCAAAGTCAATAAATTAACATCACAAAATTGACTAATTTAAGAATATAATAATTTTTAAAAAATGAGCAAAATCGAGGAAATTACAAATATGAAGAGTGGGCGAGGGCGGGCCAACATAAGTTGACAGTTTGTCTAATTTGAACTCAAATTTGATGGATTTATGTCATAAAGCCAACCACTAACGTAAAAACTTAGTTATTAATTCAGAGGCAGTAAAGAATCGTGCTGAGTCGCTCGTAATTCCATCTAATTTTAACTAATTGTCCCATAAAATCGAATACAGAAATTTAAGATTAAAGGATACATAAATATGCTAATCACAATTGAGGGTGTATTTAAGGGTTTATATATATATATATATATATATATATATATATATAGAGGGAGAGACGCACACACAAACTCACCTTAATCACCCAAATTACCAAACCAAATAAAAAAATATTTTTGTAAGATAACTTTATTTAAACATGGTTTCGACCATGACCAAGCTAACCTACTCACATCATCGAAGGCCGAATTTGGTCATGATGGCTAAATCCACGGCAGATCTCTTGGCAACTAGATCTTGCCTACCTGATATGATCAGCCTAGACGACAAAGGGGTAGGCCAAGGCTTAGCAAGAGAAAATGGGTGGATAGATCTATAGTTGCAAAAATTAGAATTAACCTTTGAATCAGTTTTCTAAAGAGCTAATAAATCGGACCAATTTATAAAAATCGGTCAAGAATATTTTTAATTGAATTGGTTAAAATCGCAGACAACTCATAACATAAATACATAAAATAAAGATTCAATCTCTTTTTTCAATACAAATACACAAAATTATAATTTAATACAAATATTCTTAGATCCTATTTCTTATATTATCTTATCTTTTTCTTTTTTGACTTTTTCCACATTTTTTAAATAGTCTTTCATTTTTTATAAATATTCTTCAGGAATTTTCTTACAAGGAGTAACATTTCTTTTGATTCCAGCAATATATTACTTGAAACGATATACCCTTCAACTTATGATTTTTTTATAAAAGGTAAAAATTACTTACTTATTGGATGTGCCAATTGATATGCCATATTCCTAACCAATATCTATCTTCCCTATGACAACCAAAACAAGTAGTTATTAAACGCTTTCAAAACTATTTTTCACTCCTTGGAATTTTTTCAAGCAGACACAAAATGAGCAACAAATGATGATGAAAGTTCACATAACGCACACTAGATTTCTAAATAAAATGATCATAATACATTATATTAAAAAATCTCATACATAGCACATGGTTCTTCTATATTGAATGTAGACACAAGCAAAGGGAACATGTAAGACCAATCGTGGGTGGAATATTCAACATTGTTTGCAACTAACCGAAAGCTTCAATTCCACCACAATCACAATAAAAGAATATGGTAAAAAATCAATTTCTATATATAAACTCGCAACCAACAGTATCAACATGACCTATTAATTATATAAAATATCGTTCTTTGCCAAATTAAGTGTAAAACGATATAGAAGGAAAACATATCCTCAAAAAGATGATAGCAAATAGTTGCAAACCTGCAGCAACAACATGCAAACAATATATCTATATTGGAAAAATTTTATGAGTGCATAAGGGCCTTGTCAATTAACGAGTGTAGCTGGGACTCGAATAAGTCCGTTTCCTAAAAATTGGACTTCCCCCCAAAGGCATCCTCTTAATTTCCTAACCCAAAATCAAAATACAATCCACACTTGTTTCCAATTTCTTCTGACCGGAAATCTCATCGGCCACAATTTCTAAGCGTGATATGTAGCCTAAGCCGCCGCCCTAGGTGTCGTAGTTGCTGGAGGATAGCTTGGCTACCGAGGCAAGGGCGAGATCCACCACCGCCACACTGGTCTTGAGTTGGGACAAGTCAAAAATCGACAATTTATGGAGAAAAGCACTCATCGAAGAGGATGTTGTTGGGCTTGATTTAGCAAGCTATTCAAACATAATCAGCATATTGACACATAATTAACAAGCTTTGAAAAGATAAAAAATACTGTATGATAGTTTACCACACTGGGGTGGAGGCATAAGGGGCGGCGGTGGAGGGAGGGGACGAGGCACGCCGGGCGGCGGCAGAAGGAGGGGTGAGGCACAAGGAGCAGTGGCGGAGGGAGGGGGCGAGGCACACAGGGCAGTGGAGGGAGGGGGCGAGGCACTCGGAGCAGATGCAGAGGGAGGGGGAGGCACAAGAGGTGGCGACAGAGGGAGGGGGTGAGGCACACGAGGCGGGGGCGGAGGGAGGGGCGACGCGAAGAGAGGCAGCAGCCAAGGGAGGGGCAAGGCAGACGAGATTTTATCTTTTTAAAATTTCTATTTCAATTTTACCCATACGTAATAAATTTATTTATTAATATACTTAGGTTATTTTCATTATTTATCTATAACAACGGATTCTTTCGATTTATGCCGATTTGAAATCAGCCATAAATCGGTACGAATCGGCCAATTCAACAACCATTTTTTATACTAACCGATTCACCTATTTTTTTTAGATCGGATACCTTCCGATCCAATTGAAATCGGTCAATTCCAATTTAAATTTAGTTGCCTCAGCTTAGACATGCGATGGAGGGCGAGGGCATGGCCGCCTTGGCCAAGCCAACGACAGGGGTGGCTAAAAATAGTCACCCTAGTTTGGGCAAGCGGTGAGGGTAATTAGATCGGGCAAGACCTGGCCAGGCCTAAGTGAAAGGGGCGATAGGCCACATGGTCACCCTGCCGCTTAGTAAGCGGCTGCCACCAATGTTTTTTTAAAAAAAATTCATATTTTTTTCTAGCTCAATCCAATTGAGGGTTTCCAAGTCATTATAAGAAAAATGCTTTAAATTGTGAATAATGTACAAAATACTCTTCAATCTTGAATAAGGTACTAATCTACCTTTTAATTGTAAATTTCTCAAAAATAAAAAAGGTTATAATAATAAATATAAAAGGGAATTCACTGCAAAGGAGAAAATTTAGTACTTTGGAGTTGTAGTTATTGGTTAGAACTTTTTACCAGAAAAGGGAATTAAAATTTTGATATTATTAGTTGAAAAATCTAAAAAAAAAGCAATTGTCGTGCTCGTCTTGCCTGATCGCTGAAGGCCTAGGCACTAGGATGGGAGGCTGCTTAAAGCCAAGTTGCCAAATCCCCGCTGCCACAGCCATCCCCAGCCAAAATTTGCCCACCGCCGTCCTGGCCTCCCCGAGGTCATATATGGCTATGGAGAGACCGGATTAAGCCTTGAGGAGGTCAGATCGAACCGCCCCACCGTCGTCGACAAAGATTTTTTAAAAATAATTTTTTTACACCACTAGAGGCGGCTATGGGTAGGGGATGGCCAATGGCAGCCAGCTCCAGTTGCCCAAGGCAGGGCACCGGGATTGATCGAAAGATGAGGGTAGTGTTGTTATTATATTTAAATTTCTTCTTTTTTGATAATTAGTCTTGATTTTCCTTTCACCCCATAACATTAAAAGTTTTTTCCCCGGTAAAAAGCTCTCTCATTAATTGCAACATGTGCACAATTTGTTTTAAAAAAAAATAGTTCTTAAAATGGACCTTACAACTCCTAATCAACTGCTTATTTACAGTCCACCGTTCATTAAGGCAACCCATCATTGATCACTATACAAGGGCCAAAGTGTTGTGATGACCTTCATTTGTTCTCCTGGCTTCTATCTAGGGCTCCTTCCTAATGGCCGTGTTCATAGCATACCCTTTTTCTTCTTTAATTGTTTTGGAGGTGTCAAGTTGGGCCAGTTAGGGCTCAAGAACCTTGTATACATCGATTGTCAAATAAATAAAAAAACAAAACAGAACCTTGTATACTGCACACACCGTCAATTACCTTGTAAAATTAAGGAAACTCAAACATCAAATGGCTAGAGCCTAGTAGGGGTCACCCAGCCCACTCGTATCTATGCCAACCCAAAGCCAAAGGCTCTTTGCAACGACTTGAACCCGTTGGCTCTTTAATATCCCATTCACAAGGTTTCTTCTTCACTTTTTCAATTTGTCTTTTACTTTGGCAGCATTTTAGATATTGTTAACCAGCCCTGTTGTCCATGTTAATGATATAATTTTCTCCAAAAAGATTAAATAATTCAGGAGATCAAGTAAAACATCCTACGGTTATTTTCACAAAAAAATTGTCCTACGCTTTGGCAAAACCTGGTTAAATGTTGCCTTGCACCTTTTAATCCAGTAATAATAATAATAACACTGTGGCCCCACGTAGGGACGCAACCGGGCTGGATTTGTTTAAGTTTTGCCAGACGAAACTCAACATGATACGCGGGATCAAAATAAGGTTTTGAAGTAGGACCCAATTTTGAATCCTCTTATTTAGACATAGAATAAATCCAAAATAATTTTGTAGCGAAACAAAGTTAATCACAGTATTCTCCAAAAAATAAAGAAAGATAGTCTATAATATATTTGCAAAAATAAATACAGAAATGGTCGATTATTAGATATAAAAATGGTGAATCAGATGTACGGCAGATGCTTAATAAAATTGTAATCTTCAAAACTTACAAAAAAAACGGCTACATGATCACAAATTTACGAAAAAGGGTCGATAATGACTATTCATCCACGGTTGAGGAGGGAAAAAAACATTGATTTTGACTACTGCCCATCATGGGTAATTTACTACTCATCACGTAGTAGTATTTGTATTCAGTATTCACACGACCAAAATTGACCTCAAATGCACCGTCCAAGGAGATATTTCCTTTATCCCCCCTACTTGTAATGCAATCATTCATCAGTCCAACCAACCATCCTCTCATCAATATCGACGGCAAATCCACTTACTTCCCAACCAGACAAGAAGCTGTTATTTGTTAGCTCCATTCACAGCCCACATGGTGTCACCAGTTGCCTAACACAAACACGATGGGGCCATGGCAACCAATGCTTATCAACTGTGCTTGCACTCTCCAGGTCTGATGGAGACAAGTCTGTCGGTTCTGCAAAAACAGCTCCCATGGAACATGGCCGTCTTAGCAGAAAGAATCTAATAACCTAATGTGAGCACTTCTCTCACTCACAGTATAATCCATGGCCAACATGTGAACTTTCAATGTTAAAACAATAGGGGAGTTAGTTGTGGGTTGTCATCTTTCCTTTAACACTCACCCGTGACGTTCACATTTGGGAATCAAACGGTGGCGACAAGAGGAAGAGGCCCCCATGGAGTTCCAATGATGGCAAAGGACTCAATCAACAGTGCTTACCTCTCTGATCAACAAAATCCTCCTTTTGCTATCTTACAAAGTCCAAACTCCAAAATTTTCATTAGTGCATCCGAAAAATAGTGGCCCCAGAAGAGCTGGCAGAGAAGAAAAATAACACTCTTCCTTATCTTGATCTCACCTTCTCCCAAAACTCATGAATGATAGCTTTTTTAGGTTAACTTCAGACAAGGTTAAGAAGCCTCCCTGTTTACCTAACCAAGTAAAGAAAATGGTTGGCCTGTAAGATATCTGTTCAAATGTGGACAATAGCAAGCATGGTGATAGGCCACAAACCTGATGTAATGCAGTTTTCCAACTTTCTTTTGTATGTCTTGGGTGGCAACTGTTGTTAGTTCTTGCAATGGACAGATAAAGGGGAAGAAAGGCCAACAGTCTTGCTTATAACAGCAATTATGCCAAACAATCAGTAGCAAGTTTCAGTAGAGTGCCATAGTAGAGATTGAACAAGTAGATGCCAACACAGAAGTAGAACAAACCTTCTCAGCTCTTTTTGCAGGAAAAAGAAAGATGCACATATCTCTAAACCAAAACCAATTCATCGATTCACCATCTATGAGGAGATATACTCATAACTTATAAGCAACAGAGAAGAACCAAAACAAGAACAAAGATTGGAACATGTATGTCTGTTTGATCATTACCAACAATTCACTTATCCGTGGAAAAATTCACAAATAATTGAAAATGCTTATTCACCACATCTGATGAACTAAATTAACAAGGAAAAAAATGGCTGCTTTGCAGCCCAATTGAATGCAATTGCTTGCCTCCGCGAGAACAAGAACCCACAAAACAGAAACCATAAAAAAAGGAATGAACATTGACAGAGAATTTCATACCAATACACACAATGCTGTACATAGCAGGCCGCCGGCAACCCTCGCCACCTCCCACCTCCCCTTCCACCGCCATTGCTCTGGCTCGATCTGATCTCCCTAAGCGGCGCCTCTGGCAACGGCAGCGCCGGCGCCGGCGCCATCCCCATCTCTGCCGGCGGCGGCGCGAACTCTAGATTTGCCGCCGGCGTCGAGCCTCCGCCCCGCCCAAACAGCTCCTTAGGGAGAAGGACCTTGGGGACGGCGAAAACGGATAGGGGATTTTGATCGAACACCGTCTGGGTAATGGCCGCCTGCACCAATCCGGTATCGATCGCAACAAATCCGTTCACACGGGTGATGTTGAGGGTGAATGTGCCGGCGCCGGTCTCCTCGGTGGCCAGCGTCGGCTGCACAGGGTTGACGATGGACTCCAACGAACCAAGCGGGTAATAGGAGTGGAGGACATGGAACTTGAGCACCACCAGCTTCCGATCCGCGGACAACGATTGAAGGTTCTGATTTGGAGGCAGATCAGCGAAGGCGGCGTCGGTGGGGGCGAAGATAGTGATGCCGGCGCCGTGCTCGTCGGCCTCGAATTCCTCGACGGCCCCGGAAGCGGCGAGCATTGCGGCGGCGACGTTGAAATTTTGGCCGCCGAGGAGGATGCTCGTGATGTTGAGCCACGGCGACGGCGACTGGGACGACGACGACGATGAGGAGGCGGCGAGGTCGAAGCCGTAGGGCAGGAGCAACGAGTCGACGGTGAAGATGGAGAGGTTGTATGGGAGGGAGGCGGCGAGGGAGAGGAAGGAGGCGTTGGAAGGCGGGTATGTGGAAAGGGAGCGAGCGGTGACGCCGGAGGCGTTGGCGGTGAGGTTGACGGCGCCGAGGTCTGAGTGTGCCCGGCCGGTGGTTTGGAGTAGTGTAGTGACGAGGCGGCCGGCGGGGGTGAGGCGGCGGAGGTCGGACCAGGAGAGGAACTGGAGGAGGACGTGGTAGCGGAGGACGTCGGGGAGGGCAAGGGAGTGGTCGGCGGAGGGGAAGGCGTTGAGGGAGGAGCGCAGGTAATGGTTGGGGACGGCGAGGAGGGTGAGGGAGGAGCGGCCGGCGAGGTCGGCGGTGACGGAGGTCTCGGAGAGGAGGCGTGCGAAGTCGGACAGGTCGGGGTGGGCGGCAAGGACGTCGGTGACGTTGGCGGCGGAGGTGGAGGAGGCGAGGACGGCGAGGAATAAGAGGTTGATGGTGAGTTGGGGCAGTCGGGGAGCTGCCATTGTTCCTGGCGAGTGCTACCACCGCCGCCGGTGACGCCGCCGAGGAGCGGCAATGAGTTGGGTGAAACTTTTCTCTTTTTTTAATATATATTTGTCATAGCAAGTGGACTGGGAGCGGTGGGGCAGTGAAGAAGATGAGCTTTTTCTGCTTTTTTTATTCGAGTTTGTTCTAGTGAAGATGAGAACAAGGGTGTCACAGTTTAAATAAACACGAAAAAGGGGCTACATTTTCTTGTATCATGAAAAAGGGTTAAAAGTTAAATTTGGACGACTTTGCCCTCGTCGTGGGTTTGGTTTGGGAAGGGAAAGGCATGGATTGGTGGACTCTCGGGCTGGGACGACGACGGGATCGAGAGAGGAGAGTTGGGCGTCGTCCTCACTTGCCGTCTTCACTGCCATCACCACCGTCCTCACTACCATCGCTGTCACTGGCTTTGTCATCGCCACCTCCACGTCGTGACATCGCTACCGTATTCGCTTCTTCCTTTCAAATAACAGTTGTAGGTTTTTCATACATGGTTTCTAGTTCGTTGTTATATTTTGGGATTTTATTTGGTGAATTTGGGGGGCGATTCTGTTTTCCCTAGCTTACAGCTGATTCCCAGGCTATCTGAAATGTTTTTTTGATACTTTATCCTAGTTGTCAATTGGACAAGGTTTGGTCGTTTTAGTTTGTTATTTCTCGATCAGTGAGGGCAATTGATGTGCTTTTATAATATGCAGTGATTTTTCTCGAAACACATATTGCATTCCTTTTAACACTCATCTTCATTGCCTGATACATGTACCTTCAGACAGGAAAAGTTTCTTTGGTTGATTTTAGATATGCAAACATGCCCCCTTTTTTTTGTAATCATAGTTTTTGAATTTTATCCGAAAACCATTATTTACTGTTGTTGCACAAGGAAAAGAATGCATCTATACAATGCAAGCACCTTTGTCTACCCCAAACTTCTCTTAAGCGCCTCTAATTTCAATATCTGCAGTTGCATACCACCTGTGCGCTTAGGCTGAGTTCCCAGTTTGCCATTCAAAGCCAGATGCCTTTATTTGGTATGAAAAGGCTGTTTTCGTAAGGGAGAATCGAGTTCCTTTTTTCTCTTCTTTATGCAGACGACTGGCTTCTCCAAGAAGGTGGCTGGCTTACTTCCTCTGCCGCTTCCATGTCCAAGGTGACTTCCTTCTTCATCTTATTCACTCAATTGCAAATAGTCTGACGATATCCTCATGTAAACGTGATTTTATTTACTCCGTGTAGGGAGGCCCATTTTTGGTATACCAATATTCATGAGGTACAGGATGAATCTCTCTTAGAGCGTTATACAGATTTGTTATCACCATGTGAGAGACAGGATATCCTGGGTATAAAAGATTCTACCCTAAAGAAGAGAACCCTGTTAACCCGTGTGCTGTTGCGAACTACCCTTTCGAGATGTGAGTTCTTACACATTAATTTATCACCTTGGATTTCCCTGATAAATGTATTTGATGTCAACTATGTAATCTTGTCCTTTTAGTAGTTACTTTTAGCCAAGTTGAATAAGGTGGCCGTAAATTGAGAGTTTTCTTTTAATGTCTAACAAGTAAGCTATTGGGATTAGATCAGATACAAATTCACAAATGAAGCCCGCATCTCTGAAGTTTGGGAAGAACAAGTTTGGTAAACCAGAGGTGGCTTAATCCGAACTCTTACGTGATATTTTGTCATTTGATTCTTTTGGCTTCTACAGAGCTTAGTGATTGATTGTTCATTAATATTTGGCCTGGTTTTGTGTGTTCATATGAAGTTTTCCATTTATCCAGGTACTTTGGCAAGATCACCATCATTGGAACCCACCTCCAATACATTTCAATATCTCACACTCATCTTCTTTAATTGCTTGTGGTGTGACAGTAAAAGTACCAGTAAATGTTCCACTCTTCTTATTTGTTCTAACTTACTTCAATGTTTTGAATTGTGCTGCAACCATGTTGTCTATACTTTGGGGGCTAGTGGAGTTGCTACATCTGACATACAATGATTTAAAATTAAATTACAGATTGGTATTGATGTGGAAGAAAAGGAAAGGAAGATACAAAACAGCATTACAACTTTTGCCAAACGATACTTTTCACCTCAAGAAGCCAAGTTCCTGGAAATGATTTCTGACCCTGAAATTCAACGCCATGAGTTTATTAAACTCTGGACTCTCAAGGTAAATGTAATCCATTGGCAATTTGTTTTTCATTTGATCCGTTTAATATTTCCATTTTTTTTAGTTTCCAGAACTAAACTAGCCTTTTTAAGTAATTGAATGTTTTATGTAGCATGGTCTGCCTCAAAGTAAATGTATATAATAGAGAAGCAATTATTTTTTATTCAGCTTATTTTTCATTTTTCACAACGGGTCTACCCTGCGGCCTCTTGCAAAATGCAGGATAAGTCTGCTACAGTAAAACTTTTGTGGTTCAACCTTCCTGCAATCTTGCACATGCAGGAGCTTTTGTACATGGGCTGCCCTCTTTTTTTTTATTTTTTGTCAATTGAATTAACAAGGTGGGTCAATTGGCAGGAAGCGTATGTGAAAGCCCTAGGGAGAGGTTTCTCTGCTGCTCCCTTCAAAACTTTCACCATAAGGATCAAGAATAACAAAAACATGGAGCCTTCAGAAGCTGAGGCTGAAGTATGGTTTGTCATAGACAAATCTCCTTAAAATTGTTGCTTATTTTCTGTATTAATGTGCTCAACTTAGTTGTGTGTTTGTCATTTTCATTTTTAGAAGTCGGTTGTAATTGTGGAAGATGTTGACGACCCCATAAACTTGACCACCAATTGGCACTTTTCGTTGTTTGAGCTAGCTGATTCTCACTATGCATCCATATGCCTGCAAAAAAATCTTGCTGCAGAAGGTAGGGTAGAATTTTGCTTGAGGTTTCTTTTATCCCTATTTACCCCTGATCTTTTTGAACCAGTTCAAACTGTATTGCAGGTGAAAAGCCACAGCATTTGAGACTGCTAGCGTGGAGGACGATTCCTTTGTTTAAAGATGAGCAGGTGCACCCTAAAATTCTCTTGTGACAGTAGGTGAAAGTACCAAACCCTAGTCTGATCCCTTTCCAATTCGATAGCATAAAACCTTAGACTGATTCATATCTGATTCGATTTAAAGAATCTCTTGGTTGAATTTAGGAGGGAATGGGGCATGTGTTTCCATAAAATGCACCCCTGAATAGCATGAACGTTAATCAATCAATGTATTCTCCAATATATCATATATTTATATCTGAAAATCCCGATTTAAAACTCGATCGCGATATTTTCCATGTCGGGTATCCAAATATAATCCGAACTCATCTTGCGCAGACTTTGCCAAAACAATAACCTAACTGTGTTGCAAATCCTGAATTTCATAATTTTCACCTATCTTTTTTGGTTGATAAATCAATTTGAAATATTCCACCCAACAATGTTGTCTCCATGCGCTGCACATATGAAATCAAGAGAGGATGAGAGTGAAATGTGATTCATCATAATTTTCTTGTGATGATGTGGTTGGGTCCATCAAATACCTGTTCACTTATTCTGCCTCGATCACTTTGATTGGTCTTTCGACTATTTTTGTCAAGATAAGAAAAAAACTCGTGGACCCTAAAAATCAGTTCAAACAGCTAATAATGCATATATTTTTGCAAATAATAATAAGGTAAATGGAATGAAGATATTCATATATGAGCAGCATAACATAAATAGCCATAAACACATTATACTGGGCAACTGAACACAAACCCTAGCTCTTTTGATACTGATATGGGAACTTTTTCGTTAGAAAATTGGTAAAGGATGCCGAATGCTCCACAAATTTACAGCCAAGGGAAGATATGCTTAGTGTGCTTTTTATTATTATCTAAATGAAGGGATGACATTCATCGCCGCGTCTTTTCTGTACATGCATTGCCCCAAACATAAACACAACCGTTCTTTGTTCGCACTCAGAGTAGACGGCATGATTGGATGGGCATTTGATGACTCTTACCCTGGAACATTATTTTGTCCACCTATGCCAAACTTTGTATACTCTGTTCGTGATTTTAATTAACCTATACAAATATCAAAGTATTTAAAGGTAAATCATAATTAGGTTGAATGCACTTGCCATTTGGGTGATTCCATTTTACGGTGCAGATAACTTACGTTACAGTTCAGAAGTTTTTGCGGGTTGGAGTTCAGAGGTTTCATGGTCTGATCTTCACTGACTCCCAAAGATAGAACCATGTTGCATCACCTATCAAAAGAGAACTATCCTGTAGGTTGTACGCCGCCCAGTACAAACAAGCAGGTCACCTTCTCCCAAAGAAGAGGCTAGGCAGGAAAGAGTGATCACAATTCAGTTAGAGAGTTGAGACCTCTTTTTTCTTGTACAGAGAACTTAGACACAGCAATTTTTTGGCAAATTATGAACTATACATGACTCGGACTGGCAGCTGCAAACAACCACAGATATATCCTTTTACACGTATTAATCAAGAGATGAAATAGTAAATGAATAGGCCAATTAGCACTTTTGGATCCATGGACCAAAAACTCATGAATCACGCAGGGTATGAAGCTTCGAAGAAGACAACAATGTATGTCACCTTGAAACTTAATCTATTAGACAACGCCATTTTATTGCAATCAAAAAATTTTATTAAACTGCCCTTGCTGCTTGCTGATATTGTCATCAATGTTGCAGAATGACTCATTGCAACAGGTAATGCAGAAGAACAAAATAGTTTTGGAGACTTTAGTGATACAATAATTAAAATAGCTTGTCATTATTTGCGCGTCTGACTTTGGGGTAACCCATAAGAAAAAACGATGGATAATATAAATTATAAATTCTTTTAATTCTTTTACCAAACATTCTTTTCATACCATTTTAAAGTCGTCCTCAACATAGATTATATCAGTTGCAAATGACGTTTATCCTTTGTTTATTCTTTATTATCTTTTAATAAAGATAATAAAGAAAGGAAGTTCAATGGGGGTAGGCGATGTGCTAAACCAACATCATAGGTGACGGCAGCAAGCTAGCCGATCACCTCTATGCGAGCCAATTACATTAAATAATTCAATTCAATGGTGAGAGATGAATATGGGTAAAGGAACGGTTGGGAATGGTGATCCTTTTCACCACCCAATGCCTATAAATTGAGCTCGAGCTCCGCCATGGAAGTCATCCTTCCATTGTTTCTGTCTATATTTTGAGCTCTTCTTTTTCTTTACAAAGAGAAAATCATGTCTTGCTGCGGTGGAAACTGTGGGTGTGGAACTGGCTGCAACTGCGGCAGCGGCTGTAAAGGGTAGGATGATCGATGATGTTAAAACTTATTCTAATTATGACAATAATTGTCGCCCCATTCTTTTTCCTGTTTTATTGACTACGACTCTAAACGAAATTGCAATATGGGTATATTTTTTTACCAAGAGTTTATTACTTTTGCTTTGAGGGAAATAGTTGTTAATGTTAACTCTATTTCTAGCTTTGGCATGATTTTGCTCTTCTTTTTTAGCTGTTTTCCAAGTTGATTATAGTGGATTTCTTATATTTTAATCTTTTTTGTTGTTGTAATTAGATGCAGCAAGTTTGCGGACTTGTCCTACGGAGAGACCAACGCAGCTGCTGAAACCTTGATCATTGGTGTTGCTCCTCGGAAGGGGTAAAGCCAAAGACTACCTTTTTCATTAAAAACCATATATATTAAGATCAAATGATATCAATCATATAATTATATAAACAGTCTCTTTGTCAATTCGTTTCAACTTCATAGACAAGAATCAATTCCCCAACAAGTGAAGCTTTTTGAGTCAAAGAGGTGCGTTCTAAAACTATGTTTAAAGCTCATTAACCATCATCGTTTGTTTCCGAATGAATTTGGCAGATACTTCGCGGAGGGCTCTGAGATGGGTGTCGGAGCCGAAGGTGGTTGCAAGTGTGGATCCAGCTGCACCTGTGACCCTTGCACTTGCAAGTGAAGGAGCCGAGCAAACATCTACACCTTTACTAAATAACCAGACGCTTGAACCAGTGCTTATATGTGTGTAAAATAAGTGGCCATGCCATAATACGAAGGGTTTCATGTAGCCTTTTGTGAATCCTCCTTGTTATCACCTTGTGGCTTGTCAATGTGATCATATGTGCCTACTACCGTGCAGAAAATTGTATGACTCCACTTCTCGTCTCTTTAAACCACTCATTCCTCCACTTAACAAGTTTATAAGCTTCTAGCTGAAAACTAGAGAATAGAACAACGCAGAAAATGCTATTATTGAGAAGAAAAGCTGTATTAGATGCGTTGGATGTGCCAGTGATAAGCCTTATAGCTAGCTGGAAGAATCCGATTACAAAATACAAACAAATTAATCATAAATATTTCTTAAAAAATAACAATATAACAGCCTAAACTTAGATTATTTCAGCAGAGTTAATCTCATTTGATGATATAAAGAAACTACTTCGCCCCAAAAAAGCGTACATTTCTTCTACGGTTCATACTGAGCGTCTCAAAAGCATATACAGTGCGCTTACATATATTCATCTATTATGCTGCCAGGACACTATCTGTTAACTATAGTTTCAACAGACGTTTCAAGTCAAGCTTTAACCATTGCTCGAAACCTAATTGACATTCTAATTTGTAATAAAGATATTGCATTACAAAAATTTTTCTATAACACTTGCGCAGCAAATATTCGCAGGAAAAATTAGCAGTTCCACAGTGGCCAAAAGTTAGGGTGGCCCTCCAAATTTTCAAAACAAAAGTTATCTAGTCGATCTATGAACAATCCTATTTTTACGCAAGACGCCCGTAGTTACTAGTTATCTATGACTCGAATAGAGTATATATGTCATATTTCAAAAATAACAGATGATCAATAAACTGTACTTTTGTAGGGCGCCTGCAGCTCAATTTTCCTGTTCATATCTACAGGATAATAAGGTCAACCAGAACGGAGGATAGATATCCCTGCAGACGCCCCCGCTTGACAGACATAAACCCACAAGTCAATGAATCAGTACTCATGATCACGTTACCCGTATAAAACTTGCGAGCAAGCATTTGCAATACCCAACAAAAAAGACAAAAACGCAACTAAAACGAACAAGAAAAAATGCCGCATCAAGTGATAATATTTTATTGACTATAACCTATCCCCAATAAATTGATACTTAATGAAACATTACTTCCGATTCACACTATCTGCCGACCCTTGACAAGAAGGAAAAATATTGTTATTTGACCTGGTGAAAGTCAAATCTACAATCTTGCAATGCATTCAAAAATTTTCCCCCGCAAGAGTAGTTCTAAAATCAGAGTCCAGACTCACAATGCGATATTAACAACTTGAACAAGAAGAAATAAATCCCAACTTATAAATTTAAAGCGTGACAAGCATGAAAGCTATCAATAAGAACTTGAATGTCACTTGAAGTATGCATTATACAACACAATTCCAGTACCCTCAAACAGATGCAACTGAAATTTCAACAGTCAGAGAGTCCATTTCACTCCAGAAGCATCAAACAGCGAGCCTGGATAGAGTAGGAAACAACACTCTATTAATCCTCTCACTCTAGCTACCTTGCCACAACCTGTTCATGAACACAATAAATCAGTTTCATATCTTACAGTCAGAAAGTATTAGAAATGACAGGTCATAGAAGAGAAAATCATTAAAAACCCACGGAGAAAAGTTGGTTCAAACATACAACAAGATAATAGCAAACGGCTTGTAATGTATAAGAATGCATGACAAACTATTAAACCGCTAGAATACAATTATGATGTGGCAAACAAGATATTAAGATAGTACAATAAGTGCAATATATTATAAAAAGCCATATTAAAAATCTCCAAACATGGTAACTTGTCAGCAAACATAACGCTGACTTCTCAGGAAAGAATTTGCTAGAAATCATTGCTAAACACAACTTTATAGCATACAAAGTTAGAGACAATAACCATTCTTGTTCTAGTATCAATTCACTAAAACTAACAATGTGAAGATCACCATTGACGCAAGAGCATCTTAGTTAAAGGGAGACGACATAGTTTTTGTTATTATTTAATATAGTGTTTCAATTTCCATCAATAAGAAATATTAGTCTATAAACATCAGATGCTCCAGGACACATTAAAAAAACTTTTTCGTCCACATAATTTCTCAAATACTATTTTAGGAACAAAATTGGCAGAACTTGTTCAAAAAGTGAAATGGACCTAAAATATTTATTATACAGCAACCAAAAGACCAATTTCAACTATAGAAAAAAATCCTTGAACAGAACACTTTCTTCCCCTTTTATTTGTTTGTTTGCTTTTACTTGAAATAAACTAGACGAGGCTAATGATCCTCATAACAAAATGTTCAACAAACCAGGCATGCAAGCATGGGAAAAAAAGAAATTCACTATGCATGGCATAAATTAACATATTTCAATGTGCACATTTAGCAAGAGTAAAATAATGGCTGCATGCAGTTAAAATAAACCATGGACATAAATGACCACATACAGTGAGATAGATAAAGTACATACAAGCAACCAAGCCATACAAATGACCAGAATAAAATGCCAACATAAACTGAGTCAAGGATAAAAAGAGATTACTCATATAATATGCAAGCTCTTTTATTCAGTCCCGATGTTTGAGGTTCTTTTTCTTCAAATGCCTTGCCTTCTTGCCACTCCTTGTGTCATCTGAGCTGCTATCCTCAGAATAGGCATGCGCTCCTTTTCTCTGCGATTGCCAGCAGACTTGTCAGATTCATCAGAATCATCAGAATAGCGACTTCTTCTCCTCTTTTTATCCTTTCTACTCTTTCTGTGATGATGACGTTCATCATCATCATCGTCATCATCAGATTCTTGACGTCTCCTCTTCGCCTCTTATCCTTCTTCCTCCTCTTCCTGTCCCCATCACTTTCATCATAGGAATCTTTCCTGCTTTTTCTTCTCCTTGATCTGCCCCTTCTCCTCCGTGATGAATCTGATTCATCATCAGAAGACTGTCTTTCAGTCGATGATTTCTTCCTTGAAGACGACTTGACCTGTCAGAAGAAAACATATTTTTAGCAAAAGCTGCATGCTAGTAAGACAAAGGTTGAAATATGCCGAAGCTCCTTAAAGCAGACTGATTTCAACACCATAATTAACCCAATTGCATTTGTATTCTAGTGAAATTAACAGGGTAACTTTGCTCCCATTTGAACAGCATATGTTGATTAATTTACTCCCACAACCTACTAATTAATAATAGTTTAGTATAGGAAAACAAACAGAGACTATCCTAAAAATCAGTGAAAAAAATTCCCCAGCTCCTAAGAAGAACCCAACTCATTCACACTGAGGGCTCCAAAAGTGCTAACATCATTTCAAGACCACAATATATCAGGCACATATTCTCTCCATCACACTTACACAAGGCAACAGATGAACCCCTAATGAGTCATCAATGTAAAAACTACACTTGAATTTAAGATTGGGTAAAAAAACTGAAAATATAGCTCCAAAATATTTATGGCTGCTACAACTTTCACTTTTGCCATCCCTTCAAACTTTAATGAATGTGAACATGATAAATAATTGGCAACATTTACATCACTCAGCGTAGTCAGTACAATGTTCTTAACAATAAGAAAAACAAATCACGCTCAAAACATTAGCCTTACCTTACTACTGAGTTTTTTCCACTGCGAGCAGCAATTATCCTCTCTATTTCAGAGTCCACCTCTGAATCTGAGGTCTCACTTTCCTCTTCATTTTCATCAGAAACATCTATACGGCCAGCTGCGACATTGGACTGCAGTTTGTCCAGAACAGGAAGTGCATTAACTGACAAACCCTTCTCTTTGTCTTTCTCATCCCCTTTGACAGAGAGGAAGTTGCGGCAGCTAAAGGTAAGGTGTCCCACTCGGCCGCACCTCTTGCAGGAGCCACGAACCTCATCAGAATTGGTACCAGTGATGCGGGCTAGGGCCAGTAAGCCCTGGAAGCTAGCATATGCGTTCTCCGCATCAGGCGCCTCAGAGCTATCAGGCACGGCTGCCTGGGACTTGTCTTCCTTGTTGGGGGCATACGGATCATAACCGATAGCACTCTGCCAGATGCCGTGCGTCTGGAGGGCAGCACTGCTGTGCACCCTGTTGTTCGCTGGCATGCGAACACGACCCGCGGTGGCCGGCATCTTGGCTTAATATTGATACAAATACCTGTGTATGAAGCACACCCACCCACACAAAGAAAAACGTGAAATATATTTAAAACTGTGCTATGAAATAACCAGTAAATAAATGGAATAAAATTTGACGAAGAAAAGAGTAGTAGTACATTTTAGAAGGGAAAAACCCTAAAATACAAGATCACCATGAGGCATAGGTATGAAGCACAATCGGGAATCAGACAAAATTGTACGAAGCATGAATAAAAATTAACCAAGGAAATAAAATTTTACTCCAAAGATAAAGGATGCACATATAAGCTTTCATGGATATGCTTCAGAAATAGGACGGGAAAAGGTCAAGAACAACACGAAACCCTATCTTCCGCCCACAATTTTCCTATCAACCAAAGTGAATCTTTATAGCATTATTCCATCGATACGCAACGCATATTTTCATACGCAAAGGAAAAAGTCGACGACACTACGAAACCCTAAAGACAAGGAGGCTGACATTTTTGAACAATTTCGCAACTGAAACAAAAATTAAAAAAATCGAATTCCAAGAATTAAACCCACACTGCCATACGAAATTACACAAGAACGTAAAATAATGAAGAAGATTGGTCGCCGGCGAAACCAACCAATCACTGGAAAATCCCCAAGGGATGATCGATCGCCAAAATAAAAGTAAAAAACAAAAACAAAAACAAAAGGAAAGATCGATGATCGGAAAGATGATTCGTACGCGATTGGAGACCAAACCGAATTGAATCTTCTGGGCGATTGGATAGACGATCGGAGGTGTTGGCGTCGTCGGCGGCTAATAAACACGAAGAGGGCGTAAGACGATCGTGTCCGACCGTGTCTGGAAAGTGTGCCTGATCGAATTTATCCTACACATCTTTACTTAAGTAAAATTAAATTAAATTAAATATGAACATCTCTGCCCATGACTAACAGCCAAACAAAAATTAGAAATCAATGATATAAATGATATTTTTAAAAATTATTATCAATTTATTATTAATGATTATTAAATTTAAAGTACATTAATCTTAATTTTTGAATTTTTTTATTTTAATATAATATTTATTTATTTTTTAAAATTTTTTAAAAAGAAAAACTAAGAAAAATAAAAAAATAATGATTATATAAATGAGATATTAGTTGTTTATGAAAAAAATGTAATATTTATAATAAAAAATAATTAAATAATATAATAAATATTATATGAAAATAAATTCATATAATGATTGAATTTTGACAATAATATTTTGCCCAAGATTGAGTGGACACACACAAATAATACCTTGCTCGACGTTCTACTAATTAACACCCACCCTTGAAAAAATAATGAGTGTTATTAAATTATATATTTAATTTGGAGGCCTGGAGATATAAGTATTTGATATATTTGTAACGATGCGAATGTAACAAACCAATGACAATAATTTGTGATTATTTTGTAACATGACTTTTAAATATATATTGAGTATGTATATTATATAATTACTAATTATTACAAATAAAATTTTGAATGGTCATTCGATCAGAGGAAATAATGTTTATATTTGAATTATTATTTATTCAATTATATTTAGTTGCATACCTTGGACACAGTCAATTAGACGTCCACACCCACCTGTTGGTTATTAATAAGGGTTTAAGAAAAAGATTATTTTCATCTTTATTAGATATATATCTATTATGTATGCTTTCATCACTCTCAAATATATATATATAAGTTTTTTATATGTGTTTTTATATCTCTCGGATATATATAAATTAGTTTGTTTTATGTGTTTCTATCTTTATCTCAAATATATAAAAATTAATTTATTATGTATGCTTCTATCTGTTTCGCATATAAATTAGTTTCTTTTATATATATATATATTTATATGATCTTATTAGCGGTGAGGTAAATATATCATAATCGACTAAATTTTGGTATATATATATAAGTTATGTGTAATATGATACAGACATTTTATCGCCAAATGAATTTCATAAATGTGGATGTTTATGGAACCACATAAAAATCTAACTTCCATAATTTATTATGTTATATTTTGTTAGTGTGTGTGTATATATATATATATATATATATATATATATATATATAGGGACGTATATAGACGTCTAGTGTGTGCTGCCATGTTTGGTAGCGCACATGCAACCCAATCTTTGGTGGCCGTTGGATCAAAATCCAACGGCCACCAATCTTCTATGGATTTTCCCTCCCTCACTACCCCTTGCCGCCTCGCCGCCACCGCCGCCCCATCCGCCCCCGCCCGCAGCCGTCCCGCAGCCCCCGCAACCGCCGCCGCCTCCCCGTCCGCCGCCGTGACCCCCGCCCGCAGCCCTCCCCCACCTGCCATGTTTCCCCCGCCCCGTCCGCCGTCGCGTACCCCGCCCGCAGCCCTCCCCCACCTGCTCTGTTTTCCCCCTGCCCCCTCCGCCGCCACCCCTTCCGCCGCCTCGCCCCTTGCCCACAGCCCTTCCCCCCACCTACCCTGTGTTCCCCAACCCCGCCGTGGCTCTGCCCCCCGCCGCCTGTTTCGCCCCTGCCCTGTTTCTGCCACGCCCCCCGGGCACCCGTTTCGCCCCCACCCCTGCCGCCGCCGCCCCGCTCGTCGACCGAGTTCCTCCCTGTTGTCTGTTGCCCTGGCCACCTCCACGCCGGTGTCACCTGCATCACCGCCGGCAGTGGCGCAACAAAACACACGGGGAAGGAAGGAGCAATGGCAATTTCGTAATAAAAATTTGACTCGCTCCCGACTCGAGTCAAATTTACAAAATAAATTTTAAAAATAAAATATAATAAAATAAAAACTTGACCCGCTCTTAACTCAAGTCAATTTTATGAAATAAATTTTTAAAATAAAATAATATAAAATAAAAACATGATTTGCTCCCGACTCGAGTCAAAATTATGAAATAAATTTTAAAAATAAAATATAATAAAATAAAACTTGACTCGCTCCCGACTAGAGTCAATTTTATGAAATAAATTTTAAAAATAAAATAACATAAAATAAGAACTTGACTCTTTCCCTACTCAGTCCCGGACTCGAGTTAATATTACGAAATAAATTTAAAAAATAAAAAAATTTATAATAAATACTTCATTCGATCTTGCACGAGATCGAGCCAATATTATGAAATAAATTAAAAAAAATAAAATAATTTTGTAATAAAAACTTTATTTCGTCCCACACGAGACCAGCGCCGCACATTTCCCAGCAGGCCTATCCAGCCACGAGGCGGCGACATTGTTGGCCAGCGGGCTGCCGGCGGCAAGGTTGCCGGCATGGGGATGGCGCGCCAAAACAAATGAGGAAGAAACAAGAGAGGTATTTTGGTAATAAAAATTTTACTTAATCAGACTCAAGTTAAAATAATTAATTACTGAATTATTTTATTTTTTTAAAATTTATTTTGTAATAAAAAGTTAATCGGTAATAAAGTTATTTTGTAATAAAAACTTGACTCGGTCCCGCATACGATTGAGTTAGGTTTTTATTACAAAATTATTTTATATTTTTTAAATTTATTTCATATTTTTGACTTGATCCCGACTCGATTTAAGTTTTTATAATGAAATTATTTTTAAAAAAATTTATTCAATAATATTAATTTGACTCCAGTCGAAATCGGGATCGAGTCAAGTTTTTATTTTATAATATTTTATTTTATAGTTTTGTATTTTTTAAAAAAATTAAAAATTATTGTGAAATAAATTAAATATATAAAATAATATTTTTTAATTTGACTTTAGTCGAGATCAGGGAGACGATGCGAGGGGGCAGGGGAGACGGCACGGGGCAGGGGGCGGCTGGAGGGGGTCAGGGGGCGGGGCCGGGGCCGGTGGGGGACAGGGGGAGGGTGTGGGTGGTGGAAGGGAGGTGTTCGACAAGCAGCGGCATCAGCGGGGAGCAAATCAAATTTTTATTTTATGTTATTTTATTTTAAATTTTTATTTCTTAAAATTGACTTGAGTCAGGAGCAAGTCAAGTTTTTATTTTATTATATTTTATTTTTAAAATTTATTTCGTAAATTTGACTCGAGTTAGGAGCGAGTCAAATTTTTATTACAAAATGCCATCGCTCCATCTTTCCCGTGTGTTTCGTCGCACGACCACCGGCAGTGAAGCAGGTGATGCCAGCGTGGAGGTGGCCAGGGCAGCAGACGGCGGGGAGGAGCTTGGTCGCTGGGCAGGGCGGCGGCAGGGGTGGGGGCGAAAAGGGCGGCCGGGGAGGGTGGCGAAAACAGGGCAGGGGCGGGCGGGGCCGCGGCGGGGGTGGGGCGAAACAAGCGACGGGGGGCGGGGTGTAACACCCCGTTTCGGCTCACCCATGAACCGACCCGGAAATGTCACCGGCGACCGAACTGTTCGTTAATCTACTAGATTCGGTTAAGCCGACCCGGATCTACTCTCGGCGTCTCAAGATGGAGATGCAAATATGAAATGCATGAATGAGAACGATTGGGTTCTAACGGAGTCCTACATGCATGCTATGATGTACAAGTAAAATAAGACAAAACAACAAATGAAAAACCGAAAGAAAATATATGCTATCTTATGAAAACACGATAACACATAACAATCTATCATGACATTAAATCATTATCTCATTCGTTTTTACCCGAGCCGAGTCTGAACTCCAAGGCTCCCTACTCAGTCATATTTATCAGTTCGTTTCATAACAAGTAATTCATTCACGCAAACACATCAAAATTATCATTTACATAACAATAACACACCATCATTATACATACGTTACACGCGGCAGGTACATGTGTGCGCGGTTCCGTGCTGCTCCTCCGCAGTCCCAACAGCTTTCATCGCTCGCATTCCTCACCTACATATATATAGAAAAATCGTCAGTAACGAGTGTTACCGGCCCGAAAAATAACTAATATCAATCTGGCACAGGAGAGCAAACTCTCCTGTTGAATCAAAACCATATACTTCCTCAAGCACTCTCATCAGGGCAAACATGGGAGCCATCGTCATCGGGCCGTCGCCCTCGGGTCGACAGCATCCCCCTTTCTTTCTCATTCTCATACCTTGGCCATTTCTCTATCGCTTCTCGCATCAAATTTCATTCCTTACCGCCCTATGCACCTTCCATATTACTCCTGGCCTTGAGCACAAAGGCCGAGCACTCTCAGGCAGTCGCCTTCAGTATTCTTTGAACCACAAGTCTAGACATGCGCTGCATTGCAGTACCCGTAAACCTCCACACTTCTCCGGGTTTGAGGAACTTAAAGGTGGAGTTGTCCGGATCCTTCGGGAATAAAGTGGGTTCTCCCCAGCTCCAGAGCCCGCTCTTCCGAGCCCACGCCCTATCTGAAGACGTGGCCGCAAGTACCCCTCATCCCATCTCTCACCGAAAACACGAAAACTATACATATATAGGCCTGGGTTGGGATTTATACAATAGGCCCGAAGGCATCGTGAGCTGGATCTGAAGTTCGAAAACAAACTCGAGGGATCTCATCCTCGAGGGTTATTAATCTAAAATAAAACTGTTGGCTAAATGGCCCGAGTTAAGTGGGATCCGATAAAACGCCACTTAACTCGTCCTGCACATGATAAATCAAATATACAATAAAGTAGCGTAAAACAGAGAACGAGTCCTAAACGGACCTGGTAGAAGCTCCAAACAGGTCCACGCGCCTAGGCGGCGAGCTCCTATACCGTACCTACACAATCAAGCTAAAAACTAACGCTAGCATGATGAATCACACATCCTATAGCATGCACACACACTCAATACAATCACGCATCAATCAACACACATCAACCTATATCAATTCTAGCAAGTCTACTTAGGCTAGTTTGCATTAGATCATGATCATTACTTAGTTACCCTAATTAGTTTATTAGCCTCCATTTTTAACACCACTCAATAAAGCAAATTTCACATTTTATCATTAATCAAATCTACATTTATATATATTATTATAACATACAATTCACCAATCCTAGCATGCAATTCTAATAATCAATACTTTCAAATAATTAAATTAAAATAAATTATACCTCGCGTCGTCGAAAATCGGCGACGGCTAGGGTTTCCGTTTCGTGGCTCGAAACTCAAATTCGGCACCTAGCGGCATCCGAAGTCCAATCAGATTGGACCAGGTGCGTTCAGCGGATGATCCGGCAAATTTCCCACGAATCCAATTTTCCGGCGGTTTTCCAGCGAGTGTCGGCGGTTTTCCGTCGGATTCCAGGGTTTTCCGGCAATGACTCGGGACGGAGCAATCAGGGGGTCTATCGGCACCAGCTCGACGAGCTTGGTCCGATGGTGGTGTCAAACAAGGTAGCCGAGGCGGCGATGGCCGTCGACGGCGGCGTCGAAAATGGGCGGCGGTGGCGGCATGCTTTGATCGAGGCTGCAGCCGGCCTTGACGGTGGTCGGGATGGTGGGGGAAATGTTGGCGACGGCGAGAGGGTGGTCGTCGGGGTCACAGCGGGGGCGGCGCGGCCTGGGCAACGGCTGAATCAGGCTTGGAGTGGCGACGGCGGCGCGCCGGCAGGCGATCGGTGGCCGGGGTCGGTCGGGGCGGCACGACAACTGCACGGCGGGGCAGGGTGGCATTGATCGGCGGCTGTGCGACGTCGGCGGCAGCGGTGGCGACAAGCACGAGGGGCGGCGAGGGTTTGGGTGAAGAAGGGTCGGGAGGGAGAAAAATACCCTCAATGGCAGTTTTGTAAATAAGTATTGACTCGATTCCTACTCGAGTGAAAATAATAACTAGTTCGTAATAAATTCTAAAAAAAATCTAGAAAAATATAAAAAAATTCCATAAAATAAAATAAATACAACAACATCCAAATGGCATTCTCTATAACTAATAACCCACCCGAATATAATCCAACGCGTCCTAATGCGTTATTCGGCCTAAAACTATTCTGCGATAAAATAAAAGTAACAATCAATACTGTATACTTCCATATATTTGATAACCCATTTTTTCATCATCTTTTATGCGTTATCATCGTACACTTGAGCATACATGACCATCATCGCTCATAACTCACAGCTGGCCTCAACTCAACTCGCGATACATGAAGCTGACTCGACTCGAACCAACGGTTGAACCGACTGGTTCACTCCCGTAAAACTCTGACTCGAGTCACGGGTTTTACACGGGGAACCAGGCAGGGGGCGAGGCGGCAGAGGGGCAGGGGAAACAGGGCAGGTGGGGGGAGGGCTGCGGGCAGGGGGCGGGCCGGGGCGAGGCGGCGGAAGGGACAGGGGAAACAGGGCAAGGGGGAAGGCTGCGGGCAGGGGTATGCGATGGCGGACGGGGCGGGGGTGCGGTGGCGGACGGGGCAGCGGTGGCGGGTAGGGCGGCGGCGACGACGGCGGCGTGGGGCAGTGGGGAGGGAAATTGATGGAAAGAATAGCGGCCGTTGGATTTCGATCCAACGGCCACCATTCTTAACGCTGCCTATGCACTGCCTTATTTGGCAGTGCATAGTAATATTCCTATATATATACATACACAAAAAGTCCATGGCACTGCACCAACAAGAACCACTAGATCAAAATCTAACAGATCTTGTTTATTTTCCCAACTTGTCTGCTCACTCACCTTACCCGCCCGACCTGCCCGACCCGCTCCTCTCGCCCACGACAGCCAAGCCCCACCGCACCGCTGCCCCCCACCGCGCCGCCCTCCCCGTCCCCCAGCTATGAAATAAGAAAAGTTCATGAAATAAGAAAAAGATAATTACTATGAAACGTATGTACCTCCCCAGCTAATTGTATCGACCATCATCAGGAAACGTATTAGATTACATAAAACAATGTATCCATCTACCAAGCAACGACGTAGCCAACACTCACCACCTCTGCAAAAAGCCGTTTCTTTTTGCTATTTCCTACTGCCAATATTGAATCCGTCGTAAGTACCTCCCCAGCTAATCTAACACCTCACCTCCTCTCCACCATCCTCATCTCGCTCAAACCTTTTCCCTGCTAAGAGCTGGCCGTCTTGCACCTTCTCCTCCTTTTTCCCTTCTTTTGGGCACTGCCCGGATGAGTTTCGTTGGAGTTCTGTAAAGACAACTTGCTTTACGGACCAAAAGTGGGAGTGTTCCTTTTTGGGTCACGGATCTTTCCATCTCTGTTTTTTTGACGTCGACCTGCTCTTACTTCCAACACCATGCACCCAGTTCAGGTGGTTTCTAGTGGTGAACAAGGTGTTTGCCTAGGAAGAGGAGCTTGCCAGCTAGTCTGTTGTGCTCATAGATGGGCACTTGTTGGAGTGCAAGAGTCAGGGCCGACAGCCCCTTTCACACCTCCTCTGGTTTGTCAACTCGGTTAATGAATTGTTTTATTGGTCCTGGATGTATATTTATCATATATGGTTGTGGTTTTTCTCCCTTTTTTTGTTTGGAACGCGCAGGGTTGAACACAAATCGTGTCAATGGCAGTTTTAGTTTTAGTGGGAAGTTGTCTGTGCCACCAACAGCAAGGAGTGAGGATGACATATTGCAGTCCTCCAATCTCAAAAGTTTTAGCTTTGGGGAGCTGAAAAGTGCAACCAGGAATTTTCGCCCGGATAGTGTTCTTGGGGAGGGGGATTTGGTTCTGTTTTCAAGGGATGGATCGACGAAAACTCGTTAAGTGCAGCGAAGCCTGGGGCCGGTATGGTCATTGCTGTGAAGCGGCTCAACCAAGATGGATACCAGGGCCACCGAGAATGGCTGGTAAGAAACACCTCTTAGAATTTCGCTCTTTATGCATTGCATATGCGTCAACACCTGTTTCAATTTGTTTGGCGTTAGTTAGGAATGCAATAGAAGATGAAGTTGTAGATTCTAAATTTCTAATGCATTGGCAGTGGAACTGCAGTGTGTGTTGATTGTGAGGATGAGTTAAAACTGGTTTTCGGTTTGTTTGCATCTAGTTTGATGTGCTTTATTGCTGTAGAACACGAAATCACCGATTCGAATGCATTGGCAGTGAAACTGCTTCAGGGTTTGATGGTTGTGAAGATGAATCAACATTTGTTTTGAGTTTGTTTCCTTCCAGTTTGATACACGCGTTAATGTTGCCATAGAAAACGAAATTGCAGCTTTTAATGCATTTTGGAGGGATGCTTCTTTAGCTCTTTAGAGTTTGATGACTGTGGGAATCAAAATGCTTCTTTTATGAAGATACTGTATCATTTGGCTGTATGGTTACATTAGATGTAAGTGGACTTATCTCATGCACTTGGATGCTCAGACAGAAGTGGTCTATCTAGGACAACTGCATCATCCAAATCTTGTAAAATTGATCGGCTATTGCTTGGAGGATGAGCAACGCCTTCTCGTTTACGAGTTTATGCCACGAGGATGCTTGGAGAATCATCTCTTTCGAAGTAAGGCCAAAGTATTTTCGGCCTTTGTATCTTGCTTTGCCTTAATTTTTATATTTTTGTCAAATGACATTTTTGTTGGTACTTTTTCCATTAACGAACAGGGGGTTCTCATTTCCAACCACTTTCTTGGAGCCTTCGGATGAAAATTGCACTTGGCGCAGCCAAGGGCCTAGCCTTTCTCCACAGTGCTAAGGCAAAAGTTATTTATCGGGACTTTAAGACGTCAAATATACTTTTGGACTTGGTACAAATATTTTACCATACTCTTCTTTGTGTAGCTTTCCCACCATTGCATTATTTGCGAATTTTTTTGTTAACCAATGCTAGCCACTTTGCTGCTGGCAATAATAGTATCTGATAAATGACACAGGAATACAATGCAAAGCTTTCGGACTTTGGTGTAGCTAAAGATGGTCCAACAGGTGATAAAAGTCATGTATCAACTAGAATAATGGGAACATATGGATATGCTGCTCCCGAGTATATAGCTACAGGTGATTTTCTTCATGTTTGATGCATTCTGTTTAGATTTATGAACATGATTTAAGAATTGAATGCAGAAAATTCCAAATGTTGAAGCATACTAAATTATTGTCATACTCATTCCTCGGAAATAACATCGAAGAGAATGGTAACATAGCACGCTTACCTGTTTTGACAACTAGTTATACCCAGAAATGTTTATCACTGCTTTTCTTTCCTTCAGAATGTGTAGTTAACCATCTGCTCCTTGGATTCAAGGTCACTTGACGGTGAAGAGTGATGTGTATAGCTTCGGAGTTGTTCTACTGGAAATGCTTTCGGGTAGGCGAGCAGTGGATAAGAACCGGTCCTCTGGGGAGCATAATCTTGTGGAGTGGGCAAGGCCATACTTATCTCACAAACGCAAGATTTTCCGAGTCCTAGACTCTCGTCTCGAAGGCGAGTACTCTCTGAGTGGAGCTCAGAAGGTGGCATTGCTTGGTCTCCGATGTCTGTCAATGGATGCCAGGATTAGGCCTAACATGGACGAAGTGGTCACTGCTCTGGAACAACTTCAAGACACTAGATGCACTGCTAGAAGTCCTGCTGTGCCAACTGCTAGATTTCGCAAGGCTCCGTATAATGCGTTGCGTTCCCGGAGAGGAAGTTTGGATGAAACCAGCTCTGGTGCCAAGAAGTCTTATCCTCGGCCGCCTGCGTCGCCTTTGTAGTCCTGATTCAATGACGCTAAAGTGAGTTAAGTAAAAATGTTGTGACTGCATTTTTACTTTGCCATGGACATACCATCTGATAGAACAGCTTTACTTAATTTGGGAGGAGATAGGCTAATGGGCAGGCAGTTTGTATCATTCGGTGTAAGTTGCCTCAGAGATGGAGTACTGTTTTTACTTGTTAAATGTTTTTTGAGATGATATGGAGTGGCTGTTAATTACTGCTACATAGTCACAATTTGCAATTACTTGTTGCTTAGAGAGTTAGATTACTAGGTTATGAAAACCATGCTATGCTGTCTATGAATATCATGATTTCAATGATGGCGTGTATATAAATATAAAACTTCTTTTCTTACACCATTTAGATCGTTTGCAAATTCAGGAATGACTTTCTGGGACACCTATTATCATTCGTCAGATTTATAGGACAATCGAACATTACGGCTAGCAATGTGTTCCCCAAATATACTGCAGAACGGATGCTTTGGGATCGAATGAAGGTCAAATGTGTCTGACTTCTTGTCGTCTAATCTAAAATTACAAATCCTATCAATCGTATATGGGGGGGCGGTTTTCAACTCCACATAACATATACAATCCCAACTTTGAATTGCAAAACCTTTAATCAGATGGATGTGGGGAACGGGTAGGGGTGTAAACGAGTCGAGTCGAGTAGGGATGTTTTTGAATTCGAAATAATTTTTGGCAAGCATATTTGAGTGTGTTTTCGAAGTGATTTTTGTCAGATATGTTTGAGCTTATTTAAGTATTTTGATGAGCTTTAATATATTATAGGTCAAGCCAAACTCGTCCAAACTTCATTATATTTAGGCTTGGTTCGTGTTCGGCTCGTTATGTTTTTAAATCGAGCTCGAGCCAAATGAATCTTTGTGTTTGGCTTATGTTCGACTTATATAAGATCGAAATTTTTTTCCAACACTATATAAGTTTAATATGACCTCAATATTATTGACAAACCGAGTCGAATAAAGTATTTTTCGAGTTTAAACACATTGAATTTAAGTTTTGAGCCAAGCCGAGCCGAATACTCCTCGGCTCAAGCTCTTTTCATTATTCAACAAGAGATCTATTTCGAGCCGAGTATTTTTTCAATCACAAAATTAACGAACACGGGTTCAAACCGAACATAAAATACTTACGAACGTCCCTAAGAATGGGGACACTACCAAAGAGTGTAATAATCGATATGAACTGTTGTCAACCAATTCTAACTGGATTAGTTATGTCAATCCACCAACCAGTCTTGGACGAATCCAGATTAAAATTTCAGTATTCACATCCACTTACATCCCCAATCACAGCACTACAACCCGGAAGTTTAAACGGTCAAACTAATCTCGATCGTATATATATCTAGTAACGCCGGAAGCTCCCGACTGCAAGTTTAGGCCAAACCTTCCCTCCTGTAGGCCGGGGCACACCGACCACCTCAACTTCGTCCGGGTATCTTCGTCATCAATGAATCGGTCGACGGTCGAAAACAATGTTGGCGATGATCCCCACATTTTGGTATTTGAGCACAGGTGACTAGAAGACTAAGGTCAAGGGCAGACGACTTGTTCTTCCTACGAGTCGAAAGACTCCAAATCTGCACAGTTCAACACTCCAAAATACGTTGCAGCACCGAGTCCTAATCTCCTATTTTATAAGGCCCATAAACCCAATAGGGTAACGACAACTAGGTAAATTGAGAACTATCATGCTTCATTTTTATTAAGCCAAACGCCGAGTTTCATAACTTAATCTCACAGATGATTTACTTGGTCGGGGCGGAGTACACCCTTTTATTTTAACCAAAAGAGATACGAAATGCTGCGGCTTTTACCATCTCCTGGCCGCGCAAAAATGCCGAACTTGTTTGCCACGAATAACAGATACCATAAACCATAAAACGGCCCAGCAAACAGCAGTTGAAGTAAGGTTTCAGTTTCGAAAACTGGGGCAATATAAACTTTACCTGGTAACAAGTCTCCACGTCGGTTTCATGTGATCGCTGTTATAATTTGTCTAAAGCTTTATATTCGAGATTGTGTGTGAAAATATTAAACTACAAATCATCCTGTCCTACCTCGACCACAATAACAGACATGTTCAGTTTCCAACTTCAAACTTCCCATTCGACAAAATACCAAAAAAGGCCCCAAGAAACAAGCAAACCGTCTACAAGGCCGAACATTTACTTTCCCACCCATCAGCATATAGCGAAGCATGATGATGTAGAATCAAGCCAGAGCTGCAAGGAGGAATCTTAGATGGTCAAGAGCAAACTATATATTGATATGTCGTTTGAAGTGAATTATTTCGTGTAACCACCAGCCAAAATAACTACCTTTACGACAACTTCATCTGCAGGGGTGACTAGGAGATAAGTCAGCAGACCTTGAGCGAGATCCAGATGGCGACCTGAAACGAGAGGGGGAAGAGCGCCTAGGGCCACGTTCCTCTTCTGAAGCATCATATGAACTGCGCCTAAGATAACAAAATTTGAGTTATATACCTTCAAATTAGAGCCTAAAATAACTAAGAATATCAAAAGCCTCTCGTACTTGCTATAGACATTGTTAGCATCATTCTGTTTTGCAACTTCATATCGGGAAGAGCGAGGCCTCATATCCCCATGATGATCTTCATCTTGTCCACGAGGAGATCTATCCCTAGGAGATCTTGCATGTCTCCTTTCCGGAAATGGAGAGTAATTAGCTCTTTTTGGCGCAGGAGAATAGGACCTGTAATGAAAGAGCATTAATTCAAAGCACAGGAGAATAGACAATTTTAATTACTATTACTACATCACCTTGACCTTTGTCGTGCCCTAGAGCTTGAAGCGTATCGAGGTGAGCGTGACCGAGACCGAGAGCGACCTAACAATTTTAAAAGAAAACAATGAAAAAACAGCAACTAATTTTTGAGCTACACATAAAACAAGTTACCATCATATGGCCGGTTCAGAACAGCTCTTGCTTTAAAAGAAACCCACACACATAAGCCAACAACCAAAATAACAAACAACGTAATTCTTTTTTAGGTTGAACCACAAACATACCATAATATGATGGCCGCCTTTCTTCATAACCATGATGTCCTCTACGGACAAATCCCAGACAAAAAGAGTTCAGTGGAATGATCCAAATGTGCTGTGAAGTTACAGGAATTGATACAAAATGTCATATCCACATACCTGGACCTAACTTTGCTGCGCATTTCCTCCGGCCTTTTTCTGGTCTCTGCAGCAAGAACCACTGTGATTTCTCTACCACCAAAAAGTTGACGATTCATGTGATACTGAGCCTCTGCTGCATCATGTGCATCAATAAACTGAACAAATGCAAACCCTCGCGGTTCCCTATGCAAAGTGGAAAATAAAATAAAGCTTCATCCAAGATGGATATAAGAGAGAATATGCATATTGTCACACATACAAAACGAACCTTCCAGAGAAGGAGTTAAATGCCAAAGTCACAACTTTTATTGCAACACCTCAAAGGACATCAAAATTAATGCAAGAAGCAATTAGCAAGTTACCGGTTTTAGTGGCTGATCTGTCTTCTACAATCAGTAACGAAGGACACTTCAAACAACACATGAAACTTCAAAATCTTCACTCTCTCGCTTATAAATGCAAAAGCTAGCAGCCTTATAGCTCAACTGCCTGATCGTTCTTCTATAATCATTACGAGCTCAACTTGATAAAAAATATCAAACTTCAATATCTTCACATTCTTGGACACGTATGATCACAAAATACATCAAACTTCAATTTCTTCACTTTTGTGGACATGCATGAAACACTCACGTTTTAGATGGACCCAACTTCACTTTGGACTTTATGAAAAACTTCAGAGTCTTCTTCAAATGATAAAGCACTCATAACAAATGAAGCTGAAGCTTCTCCACGAGAAAGACTATGTAAAAGTTTTATTAAGTTCTCTTCATTGGGAAACTTCTTCCATAATGATTATCACTCCACATCCTTGATATGACCAAGACTACAAAGCCCCACATCCATTGCTTGTTTACCCTTGAAACCAACAAACCTCCTGAGATCCAGCCGAAAAGCAATTTATTACAGTAACAATAGCTTATATAATGCTTAAAATAGCAATTTTATGAGTAGCCTTCCTCTTCAATATATAAAATGGTTTGCAAGTGAAGGTTACATTAACAAGAGTAATGTCACATACAAGAGTATGCATCCAATATTGATCTCACCTTGGGACCGCCCCTCACTCTCATATGAAATGCAATCATATATCCTTAAAAATCTCAACCCAAATAGATTCACATTTAACAATATAGATGATGCAAATTACATCTGCATAACTACTGGTACAAGGATGAATAGATATCTTAAATCAACTAAACATTTGCTGACGTTTGACAAACAAGAATGTACAGAAGAGGAACAGAAATACTTAAGAACATAAGATATTCTCATAGAACTAAACATAACGATAAATAATAATAATGATCATTACCAGCATAAAGTACAGTCAAACCAAAATAGTAAAAATTATAAAAATTATCAGCATCCAATGAAAACAGCAGCACACACTTGACTTATGAGTTGAGTAGAAAATAAATGCAAGAATTATTAGAATCCTAAATTCATGCATTCTCACCCTGAATAATAGTCTTTTGGAAGGTACACATCTCTCACAACTCCAAATCTTTCAAATGGAACTCTAAGGTCTTCTGGCCTGAGGAATAGATATATATAAATATACACAAGTTACAACTCAAGCAATGAACTACAAAAGACAATGCACTAACCAAAAAAATCAACTTAAATGAAGAAAAACTTGGCAGTGGAATGAAGAGGAAAAAATGCAATGGCAAAACGCTTATGTTAAGAAATTTTAACTCCAAAATATAGAAAAACTATAACAGATGTCAAATGGGTGGTAAGAAAAGAAAACAACATTGTTGAACAATTTCTATTTCATCTCAAGGACAGGGAAAAGCTTCCAATTTTTGGCTAGAGTGAGCAGAAAAAAGATAAAATATGAAATGCATTTGATGGATCAAAATCAAAGACAATAAGTTATAGGTGAAACAATTTAAAACTAGAGATCAACGAAAAAAATCATTTCACCTATTAAAAGATCAATCAAAGCACGAATGATTTCATATGTTAATGAGGTACAGTTTTTCTAGTAAATCAAAGAAAAAGAATAAAGCTCGAAACGCCAATTAAGATGATGATGAAGGCAAACTGTAGGCTGATTGTATTATTAAAGATGCATGATAAGTGTAGACAGGGCTATTAGGTTATCATGGTTGACTAAGTAAATCAATCAAATTTGAAGATTTACACAATTGAAGCGAATTATACCTTTGTACAAAGGCCAGCTATCTCAAGTTGTGTTAATCATAGATATACAAAATTACTGACTCAAAACATGAAGTTACAAGAAAAGATAATGAAGGCTACAAAGTGCTTTATCTGTTACTAGAACCAGTGAGGCTTTATATAAATAAAAATAAAAATATAAAATCTTGTAATGGATGATACTGTCCAGAAGCAACTGGGATAAAAATTTTGTGGAGAAAAGGAGCTGTACATGATATTTAATCATTATAAAAACACAACTTATATTAAGGGTACTAATAAATGTCATTTGAAAATTTTTAATGTATAAATAAATAGTGGGCCATTCATGCTAACAAGATGGGTGACCAAAGTAAAATGTTGAAATAAAATGCACATTATAATTATTAGTGTGTCAAATTGTTCTAAAAGAGGAAATATAAGGGGCCAGTCTCAGAAGAATTGTTTACAAAGGAGACAAAAAACACAAACAGAACGTAGACAGACAAAAGGCATGAAAAAGTATGATGGAACCTAAGGGGTTAGTTGGGCAAAATGATGATGACAAATAATACTTACATTACATATGCTCATTACCTGCAGTCCAAGGGAACATTTCTAACCAGTAAACTGCCATGGTTTTGCTCTCTGCGGCCACCAAATCCGCCATGACCCCTCCTTGGGGGACTTCTACCTCTCCCCCCATGTCCCCTCCTTGGAGGACTGTAATAGGACGGACTGTACCTCCCCATTATCAGGAAAGCTTTCACACACCCACGACTAGAATACAGTAAAAAATAGTTTAGGTTTACTCAAACTACAAACACTTAGCAGTAAACATGGAAACAAGCAATAAACAGAATAATTTTCCGATTTCTTTCTAGTTAATATGATTATCAAGTCTATAACAGCTAAAATAAGCATCTTTTCATTTCCACTGCATGTAAAAAGGAACAAAAAATTTCTTCATAGGTTATTCACAAGAAACCAAACAAGTATCATAACGAAAATCAAATACCTCTTAGTTATTATTGAAAAGCAAAAGTATAGTGTCAATAACAAAACATGAGAAGCTAAATTAGCCTACAAAAAACAAAACAAAACCACGCAAGTTCATTGAAAAAAAATCTACACTCATTTAACAAGCTAAATTAGGTTTCCCTCTATCAATCTGATCCATGGTAATAAAACGAAATCAAGCATGCCCAACAACAAAATTCTAATTCCCTTTATTCATTTAGCTAGATCATTTCTTTCACCAATCTTAGCCGACAAGTAAAAAAAATGAAACCAAACGAGTAACAACCAAAAAAGCCTAATTCACCTTACTCATTTTGTTTCTTCCACGAATCTGAGCCACAGTAAACAATTGAAATATAAAGCTCAGAAAAAAAATCTAATTAGGGTTTCTTCCACCAATCCGAGTCACAGTAAAAAAACCGAAATCAAGCAAGTTCAACAACAAATTATAATTCACTTTCTTCGTTTAAGAAGCCGAAGTAGAGATTCCTGGGCCATAATAAACAAATATTACCAAACTATGGTTCAAGAAGAAAAACAAAAGGAGAAACGACCTTTACTCATATAAGAAGCTACAGTAGGGTTTCTACCACCAATCAGAGTCACAGTAACCCAAAAAAAAAGCAGAAGAGAGAAACCAAATCGCGACCACCCCAAGAAATTACAGGTTTTAGAAACATTCCCCAAAAGAGGAGGGAACAAAGATCCAACCTTGATCCCGAAAAACAAAAGTAGGGAAGAATCATTACCAGCCTCAAACAATTCCACCTTTCGCGACCAGGAACGCTGAGCACGTCCGAGAAATTCGCCGGGAAAGTCGCCGCCGCCACGGACGCGCTTCAACTCCACAATCGACGAGCTTCGAGTCCTCGGCCCGATATTATAAAGCAGTGGGATAATTTCTGGAAACTAATAAACGACTGGACACGGGCATGGACGGCAAGGTGACCAACGCCGGGCCGCCTAAAATTTAAAGACCATGTGCATGCCCATGTGAGTGACAAAAAATAATGATCATGTCCATCCCCGGCAGAAATGTGGACACGGTTGGCTTGGCAATCCGCGCCGAAGAGTTGATTGTGACGAGGAAGCTCGGTCCTACTGCGCCATCGCCCCGCTTCCGCCGCCCGCCCAGCCGACGGCCGGCGCTCGGGAAAAGGTTCTTTTTTCGTTTCTTGTTGTTGTTCGCCACTCTTTCGTTCCTGGCTTTGTGAAAGATTGATGCTTGCTTTATTTCTCTCTCTCTCTTTTTTTTTTTGGCAGTAATTGTATCGTTGGTGGTCTCTTTTTTTCTTTTTCTTTTTCTTTTTGTTTTTGTGTTGTGAAAATTTGATGCTTTTGAAGGAGGGAGGGGAACAATGGCGATTTTTTTTTATATCTTATAACTGTTTAAGACATTATAGTACGGGTTGTTCTAAAAATTCATTAATCTTGTCATTAATTTTTGCTTCGTGGAAGTGATTAGGTATTGAGGTGATAATTTTGCGTCTTGAAGCGATCATGCCAATTAACTCGTTCAGTTGAGCCAGTCATCGCTAAGAATGTTTTGACAAAAATAAAAACTCAAAGTTATAAGGAGGATTTTGGGGGATGAGGGGCAGCCTTATCTTGGAATCTTATTTAAATAAAATTAGTGCAGCATTTTGGCCTCCACAAGCGGCTGTCAGTTAGATGTGAAAGAGTGATATACCCACTGTTAAGGTGAGGTAGCAAATTACATGAATTAGAGACATGATAATACTGCCCTTTCTAAAGAAAAAAGACTTAATGCACAAACCTATTCCTACTAATGGTAAGTTTGAAACTTCATCCCAAAACTTAATCTAGTTGATCAACTATATTCAATGTTCCTCTATGTAAAAATCTATTTACAGTTCATGGTCTCCATCATGAACATAATTACGTAGATTTTTAAATAAGGAGCCATCTCAAGGAGAGTGATTTTCTGGTTCATATTATCCATTATATTGCATGTTCCTCTCTTGGAAAATCTTCTTATTTTTTCTTTTTTGCTGATTTAAATATGTTCTGACTTTACTTAGACAAAACCTAAGTGCACCTGCTTCCTCTTTGTTGTTTAATACATTAAAATGGACTAAGCAGAACTTTGTATATAATCACGTATTTCAAGAAAATGTTGGCCACCATTAGGAGAAAAATACCAATTAGATTGAAAACTGATATGTTTCCTAAATCCTAATTTGAAGTGGTATAATAAACTAGGGAATCAATGTTGTGACAAAAGTATTGTTTCGGAAACAATGAGATCGTCACACAGAAATTCAGTTTTATCCCCATAGTTTTTCTTTGTGTGGCTTTTATCTGAAAATTTCCGTGTTCTGTTTGTGCTGTTTATCTTGGGCTATGTGTGGAGGTTGTACTCAGACGGATGACTGTTACTATCTTAAGAATTTGTTTAGAACCAGGGTAATGCCCCTGTTTACATAAGAGATCAACAGGATTGCTCTTTTCCCAAATAATGCTTCCTTTTTCCTTTTCAGCTTGTGAGTTCGTTGACAAAAACTGTAATATTCACAGTTACCTAGTGGGAGGTTATATTCTACTGCATATTGATATTATACAACATTTTAGCTTCTTAGTTCACTACGCACTTATGGGGAAAAATAAGCATGATGCTTCGTCTCAGCCATCTCAAGGAAAATCAGTGAAGAAGAAGAAAAGGTTAGATACAACCAAAGAAAAGAGCCAAGAGAAGTCTGTTGGTAAATGCAAAAAGTTAAGTCATGAGATTGAAGAGATATTTTCTAATGCGAAGAAGAGCAAAGCAACTGTGAACAAATCGGTAACAATAAATTCAAATACTGGCACTCAAGTAAAAAGAGCAAAGGTGAAGGAAAAAGACAAGACTAATGAAGAAAGAAAGAATTTTCGTGATCGACCATCACTGCCCAGGAAAAGAACTGCAGATGGACTGGTTATATATTCTGCCGAAGAATTGAGAGTGGGAAAAGCAGATGCTGGAGGCACGCCCCTGTGTCCGTTTGATTGTGATTGTTGTTTTTAACTTCTGTGAGTTTGTTCGAGTACAAGAAATAACATATTTTGTATTTTTACCTAGGTGGAATCTGAGTATTATCCTTTCTTTTATTTATATGCTAAATGACTTGCAAAAACTTTTATAACTACATGCTGGTGGTTGACGTCAATGGATCTTTTTGATGAAGTACAGCTTGTCTACCTTAAACACGAAGGCTTGATGAAGCCATGGAGTAAGCACCAGCCACGAAAATATGATATTTGCAGGGAGAACAATGAATTAGCGTTTGAAGCTTGAAAAACACCAAATACATATATAGCCTTTCCCTAACTCCAACAAAAATTTGCATCAAACGGCTTGCAGGAATGACCACAATTCATCAACGAGCAAAACAGGGTGACTTCTGGCTGGCATAGATCATTGATGATTGCCAAAAGGGGCATCCAAGTTTGATACTTTAAAAATAGATACATAATTCACCCTAATCATAAGCTAAACCAACAAATAGGAGAAGATGAGATCTTCCACTAAAGCTTAATTGCACGCTTAATGACGTGTTATAAGAAAACCAAACGGCAACGAACACACTTCAACCAAGTCTGTGACATCCTTCGCTCTAGCCATACGAAAGGCAGAACCAAAACCTAGGGCATAAAATGATCCTCCATTGAAGAATGCCATTTTTTTCAACCTAAAAATGTCATGGTTCATACCAAATTACCAATAAACATTGAAAACACCTCATCAACCTATGCTATGAAAATAATAGTGTCATATATCGCAGAAGGTAGGAGCTAGAATTTTGACAAGGCAAAACTTTCAAGTTTCTACATAGTAAGATGGAAATGGAGGATTAAAATAGGAAATATGTGGAAGTGGAAAAAGGTAAGGATTATTATGATTATTAATGGAAGGCGAGCGTGGAAGAGGGAGAGGATGCTTGCGGTCCCAGTAGGAAAGATGAGCAACGACGACAATTGGTACCATACCATTCTTAGCTCTGAAGTCAGACATGGCTTATTTCACTACTAAAAGGCTTGCTACAGAAAAAAGACAATTGATTACAGCTTAGACTTTGGAAAAGCGAAACAAATCTAATTTACGCTGGCCATATAAAAAAATAGCATGGAAATAAAAGCACAGAAACCCGATAGGCACAAAAAAATTTCTTTTTTTCCAAAGAAATAGTTTTGACAATCTACAGCAATATCTTGATTGCAAGCAATAAGTTCAGCAGCAATGTATTGAAGAACGGCTATGTTCTTTGCCATAGTTTACTGAGAGAAGCGATGGCTGTGCGGCAAACCAGCCCGGCGCCAGGGTGGAACTTCATGATGCAAGACTAGTGGCCTCCTTGAATGAACAATCTCTTCCTCTCGTGTCGATGGTCTTAAATCTGTTCCTTCCAGATCCTTGTGGTCTTGTTTGCAACCTCACTAGCTGACGATCATGAACCTCAATCTGCCCATCCCTCCTCATGACAGCAATTCGATGGTCATGAAGTTCAAGTCGTGGCTCTTCTTGCAATGTCCTCAAGTAAGGATCCTCTATTATTTGTCCTGGCCTTCTGTGCAAATAATGGCCATCTGATTCAATAAATTGATTCCTCTCCACATAGAGTAACTCATGATCAGATATTCCACTTCTACCACCTGTTAGCTGAAGAAGCCGATGAGGATCATCCAACTCAACTGGTGGAACCACTGGGGTATGATCAATCTGCTCAAGCTCAAGTGGTGGATCTCTTGAAGAATGATTGAAAAGTTCTCTCCTTCTGTGATCAAACCCTTGTGACCCTTCAAAAACATACGCAGATGGAGAACATGGTGGCTGCAATGATGAAGTCACGTTATCTAACAAAGACAAATTCCTTGCTGGTGGTGTATACGTATGTCTTTCCAAAAATGAGGCTCGAGGTGGAGGTTGAGGAAATCTCTCTGCTCCAGGCCCTTGCTGAGGATGTGCCATAATCGGAACATCAAATCTGTTGATTCTCCAATCATTATTTGAAATAAGGCGAGTCTGAAACAACTTGCACAATTTTTTCATCTGCTCATCAACACCAGTTGAGTATGCTGTAGTCAGTGATGTATAGAACTTTCTTAATTCAGCGCAAAAACTGTTTCATTATATGCATAAATGGACAATACCTGTTCAGCACTCAGAATGCACTCAAACTTGTTTCTAGAATAGTAGTTTTCCTTTATTACATCCCTAAATTTCTCTTCTGGCAAGGGTAAGCAATCATCATACACACGGAACCTAACCTGCCAACAGAAAATTGTTAGATAAACTATCAAAATAAAATTTCTATGAATACATGAAAACAATTTCTTAGTGAACAACTTTAGTTTAAAAGACAAGGATGACACTAACAATTAATCTCCATAGCCACTATCCAGTAAATGCAAAGACTGAAATGACATTCAAAATAGAAGGTCAGGTATAGCCACATTCTGAATCTGCAACTTCATTCTAAATTTGCGACATGAATACAAAACATGCTATTTAACTAAAAAAGTGATTGTGCATGTTCTGACGGTAAAATACATTACTTTCTAGCCTTGGGAAATAATAATTCATATCACAAAATTTGTTAGCAGAGTAAGAGAAAGTGAAATTACAAGCTTATATAAGGGCATAAAAAAACATTCTTGCACGTTATCTTTTAGGAACCCCCAAATACTAATCCTGAATGGATCTATCTATCAAACTACAACATAAGCAAACCATTAAAATCAAAGCATGCCAATGTCTCTGAAAATAAAGAACTACAAAGTAGCACGCAATAAGTTTTGAAAAATTCTAGACCAACGTTCTCCACCTATGTTCCCCACCACGTCCTTGTAGAACTACCAAAGTCAGATTTTTTGGATCATAACTAAATTGAGGGCGTGGGTGATAAACGTTGGTATAGCATGATTCATAAGTTTTTTAAGAATCCTTGTGGAAGAACTTTTAGTTATCCATTACATGTTAAGTCCCATTAAAAAAATTATTGGGCCATACACACAGCTATATTCGAGAAAGTAGCATGTGCAACAAATTATTGTACAACTTCATCAGGTCATCAGAAAAAAACATTTTCAATCAAAATACTCCAATACTGGAGACAACATTCATATGTTCGTTATGTTTAGCTACAATAGGAGAGGAAACGAAAAATTGAGGGCAATTGCCTAGCGCCAAAAGAAAGGAAGACTAGCAGTTACAAAAAGATAAAAGGCAGTGTGAAAAAATAAACCCTACCTGGGCAGGATAAGCTGAATTAAATGCCTTGGGCTCAATGTTGTATCCACCTGGTTCAGTTGCTTTAAATATCCCATACATTAGTCTCAAGTCGCTGTCAAAAAGGAACAGCCGCATGCCCTTGTAAACCTTAGCTACCAATTCTCTCTTACTGGCAGGATGCCCGAGAACATTATACCGAAAGCAGTCACTCTTTGTACGTGCATTACAAATAAAAATCAGTCCCATGCTTTTCTCTTTCTTATACATATCTGCTACTACAGATGGTTTCTTTTCTTGGGTAGTTTTAGGTAGTTTTGAATTCCTCTTTTCTCTTTCTTCGCCGCCATTATCAAAATGTTTTCTTAACCTTTTCAGGTTTCGATCCTCCATGGTGCTCTCTAATTTCTCAAACTTCTGCACTTCCCCATTCACATCATCCATATTTGGCTCCTTTAACTCTTCCAAGCCCTTAGTATAGTGATTCCTTCAGATTGCAAAAAATACTTAATTAAAAACCGGGGGACTTGTTAAGAATCTTCACTACTTCCAACAAAAGGGTAGGCCATAAATCGAATAAGTCTAAAACAGTAAAGTCTGCCAAACAAAAGATATGTCGAGCATGGAACAGTTAATATTCACATCACACTCGGTGTCAATTATAGTTATCGTCGACATATAAATCAGGTTGGCCAGACAATAGACACATTACAAATCAACTTTTCCCTCATGAACAAGCTAACAAAAATGAACCAAACGTACAAACAAAACTGCTTCAATAACGAGCAACAAGTCACTCAAAAGCCTAAGTAAATTCCAACATAATAAAGATATGCAACAGATGAAACAATAGTAACCAAAAAACCACCCAAAAAAAGACAACCTACAAGCGAAAAAGATTTCACCAATAACCAAGAATAACATGACACCAACCTTAAACCTCAATTTTCACCCTACATCCATATAACAACACAAGTAGATTGCACCATAAGCCACTAAATACGCAAAAATACATGAGCACGCATGCAAAAAAAAAAGCCAAGTTAATTTGAACACCTAGAGACCAGAAACAGAACCAACATCAAAATTGCTCCCAAAAAAAGGTACACCGATAATTTTTTTTTAAATCACAGAGTAATCGAATCAACCCTACATGCAGCGTGGATCAGGAAATAAAGAAAATACATTTAACAAAAATAATAGCGAATTAGAAGGGACCTTCGTGAAGGTTGTAGCTAACTGTTCATGACATAGAAATGCTTCCAAGTTTTTGGAAGAAGAAAAGACGCAGGGCCAACGATGAGAACATCGGGCATGCGTCCGAGTTTTATATATATAGTTGGGGCGTGTCAATTCGATCAAACCGGGCAACGGGTGATCATTTGGTCCATTTGGTTTTGCCCGACCTCAAATCTTTTATCAAAATAAGATTTTTTTCCTTTTATTCGGTTTGGTAAGTTTTATTTGGAGCGATTATGTCTGAAGCATAGAGAGAAACAAAAATCAATCTCTTTTTCTCTTCGTCTACCTACCCATTTATATATGGACTTTAATTAATAAAAAAATAAAAATTAGGCTTTGATAAAAGAGAATAATTAATATAAGGAATAATTAATACTCTTGTATCAGCGATATTTAATGTAAACCGTTAGATTAGAAGATTAGTTGGATGACGAGGATATTTTTGTCCAAATAAAAAAATTAAAACTATGTAATATATATAAATGACTGCATTTAAATATTGTTGACATTCTCATATCATTGTTACTAATATTCCAGAATAAAAAAATGATCTTATCATTGTTATTTATTACTTTATTTAATTAAATTTTAATTTTAAAATCAGAATATATCAAGCCATTATAATTTATCTCATCATTAAAATACATTTATAAATTAGAGTCAATTTTCGTAAGATATACATGGTGCAATATTTTGTCATTTGTAATCATATAAATCCTTATTTATGGTTCACATCCCTAATACCCTTAATAAAAAAAGAATTAGAAGAAACTGAAAATGCTGGTTATTTTTTAAAGATTTTTAACCCAGATTTACCCATGCATATACATGCCCGCAAACTTTTTGCAATATTGTCCATATTTTCACAAAAATATTATTTTTATGAAATTTTGAAAAAAAGGGTGTTATTATCCAAAGTGTACAATTCAAAGAAACTATTATGTATAACTATGATTTGAGTGGAATAAATTTTAATGGAAAAAATGAATATTATGAACAAGTAACTAATAATACTATTGTATTAGCTTTTTTGAGCCCTTGAATTATTATAAGGACTGTTGGATGACGTTGATAATTTCGTCAAAACAGTAAAAAAAATTAGAGCTATGTGATTTATATAGATGGTTAGAATTACATGTTTCTAATATTATTGTATCAAGTTTTTCTCAACAATATTAAAATGACAGTCTTATTCTCAATATATTTTGATCTGACTTATACTCTCAAGTGATTTGGGAAGATTTAGTTCAAAAAGCTAACAAAAAAACTATCTATCAATTGTATTATTGCATTAATGTATGTTTATAAATCTTTATCTATACATTAATGCCTATTCATTAATAATATTACTATAATAATATATATTTATTAATCTTTTTACCACATTAGTGTATATTTATAAATTGGATAATAATTACGTTATGTGTAGTATAAAAATATCTTTAAAAAATTACAAGACAGAATAAATATATATTGACATCTTATTCTTTTGGGTTTTTTCCCCAAAATAAGTTAGTCTGGTTCGCTTCTTTTTTTTTTAAGTTGGCTTTTCAGATAAAATTGTTTTTTTATACTTAAACTCAACTTAAAATTGAGAGCAAAATCATTATTTTCAAATTTACTCCCCATTGCTTCATTAATATAGATAATAGTCCTCTTAAATTGTAAAATTTGAATAGTAAACCACTTTTTTTCGTAAATTTCTCTTGTTTGTAATTAAAGGTGGTATTTAATTTTATATTAACAAAAATAATTTAAATTATAATTTTACCTCTTTACTATTATTTAAAACTAGGCCCTATATTTAGTTTAGTACTATTAGGTTGAATTACTCACAGCCCGTTTGGCTGCACCAAAAACAAATTCTATAAAAAAATTAATAAATTTTATTGCAATTTTTTTGTTAAAAAGTAGAAAATAGTATTTGGCAAGAGTAGCAAATTTTTTTTCTAGTATTATAAATTGTGGTATAATTTATTTCAAACACATGACATGCTAGAATTATATTTACAATCACGAATACCAACAAATTAAGACATTTAAACATTAACACAAGGCCCATCTTAAACCAATATCTACATAACAAACAAATCAATTTTCTATCTCGCATTTCATAAGTATCACCACTACAAGCATCAAAATCCAAATTGAAGAACTCGCAATAAAATTAACCATTTCATCCCCAAAACAAACCTATCACTTCCATGGATACAAAATTATAGTTATCAAAAATAAATATAACTACTAACATTAAAACATACAAATATAAGAAATATTATTGATATAAAATATGCTAAATACGTACAAAATGAAAGTAAAATTCAAAACTTTTCATAATATCTATGCATAAAAATACTCCATCCCTTGAACGTCTTTTCATACAAGACGTAATTTTTATCCAACAATATCTACCTCTTATAACCATTTCATTTCAATAAATTGTCAAAATTCAAAATAAAGTCCATAGCCAGTAATAATTTCCTAGTTCTAGTTTGACCCAATGATACTGGTTTCCTCATCCATCTCTAAAAAACACGCATGCATTCCCTACCCTTAGTATATGGTAGGATTTTCCTCACCAAGGTCGACGATGACCTCTTTCCCCTTAGTTCCTTGCTTGTTCCCCTGTTTGGCTGGTGCTATGGAGGAGACGATTGGCCTAGAATCTGAAGGGAGTTGGAGAAATGGTTGAGATGATGGAGGATGGGACAGTGGTTAAACCCTGCTCCCAGGAAGATCTCCCTAGAAAATAGGAAGAAGAACAAAGAACAAAGATAAGAAGAAAACAAAGATTTAATTCATCAAAAGTCATGTCCTTTACAATCAGTCTCTCCCCCTTATATAGCCACACTTCCTAGTTTTCCCCCATTACAATTTATTCTCATTATTCACCTCGAATTCATCCTTACAATTTATTCTCATTATTCACCTCGAATTCATGGATCTCGCAATGCCCCGTAACGCCCTTTCGTTCTACTCACTTTATTCATACCATTACCCTCCCCTTTACAAGAACCTTGTCCCCAAGGTTGAACATAAAGTAGTCGCCAGTCGAGGAGTAGAAGGGAAGTGCGGGATGGAGTGGACCACCTGTAAAGTCATTAACAACCCATGATTTCGAGTTGATAATGAATGTGATGGTTTCTTCTTATCACCCAACGGACTAAGGGGTATAGGCTGGCCATGCAGCTCTATTGTTTTGCCTTTTTCAGTGAACGACATGGTAAGGAATTCAAAATTCCATAGTATGGGTCCCAATGTCTTCAACCATTGGGTGCCAAGAAGAACATCAAATTCCTCCAGCGGAAGGATGAAGAAATCCGATACCGTTGTATACCCAGGAAGATCTAACTCAATGCCCACACACTGTGCTCCACATTTTATTCTCTTGCCAGTAGCAAGCTGAACTTTTATGCCCTTGGTTGTTTGCACCGGCAGCTTCAATTTCTGGATCAAACTGGTATTTAAAAAGTTGTGTGAGCTTCCCGAATCAATTAGCACTGTTACTTGGTGTCCTCTCACGTTTCCCAATAACCTCATAGTATTAGCTGTGGAGGCACCAGTTAATGCATTAACTGAGATTGCCTGAGTCTTTGAATCCCCTTCCTGCTCACTATCATCTTGTTCTGAAAGATCATCTTCCCCTACGACTTCAATGTTGAATAGCTGCTGGCATTTGTGTCCAGGGAAAAATTTCTCATCACATTTGAAGCATAGTCCTGCTGCTTTCCGTTCTTGCAACTGTTCGACACTGAATTTCCTGCCTGGAGTTATTTTTTTAGATTGCAAGTCTGCACCCATGGCTACTTCACCTTTGTTGCTTTCTGAACTGTGTTCCCTTTGAGAGGAAACAGCTGTGGATTGAAAATTTCCTCTCGTCTGTCTTCCATATGTATGCAATCTCTGACTCACATGATGCTCTAAATGTCTTGCGAGTCCTTGTGCATCTAATAAAGTCTCCGGTTTTCTTGCTTTCACCTCCATTCGCAGCTGGGACTTGAGACCACAAGTGTAACTGCTAATCTTCTGTTTTTCGGTCATATGTCCAGCTCTTGACGCCAATCTATTGAATCGAGCAGTGTATTCTTGGACTGAAGAATCCTGAGATAATCGAGTGAGATCGCCGTAAAAATCCTCATAATCCGAGGGTCCAAACTGCAAGTTCATGGCCTCTTTCAGCTGCTGCCAAGAAACCATTTCCTGATGTTGTTGCAGCATATCAAACCAAATCTGGGCGTCGTCCTCCAAGTGGAAGCTTGCTAGTTCGACTTGCAATGCTTCATGGATATTGTGCAACTTGAAAAATTTCTCTGCTCGACTAAACCATGAGATGGGATCCTTTGCCCCATCAAATTTAGGAAAGCTTAGTTTGGATCCCTTCAAGCAGTCCTCAATTTGCACAATTTGATGAAACCCCTCCTGGACATTATGACGAACAGGTTCCACCCTTGATCTGTGCTTTTCTTGCTGAAACTTTCCCCCTGAAGACATGGTTGGAAATTCCTCTCCAAGTCTAGCGTGTGGAATCCTTCCTCCCGACATCTTCACCTGCTCGTCCCTTTGGGTGTTTCTTCGACTATCCTGCCATTGATCATCAATATCCAACCCAACAGGAACTCTCATATGAGATGTCCCAATTCCCTCACGATTATCCAGATTCCCCTAACCTCAACTCTCGATTGCATTAACATGTCGAGTTTTGTAGAAATTTCAGCAACAGCAGTAATCAAGTAATCCTGAATCTGTTTAATGTGAGATAATTCAATCGAGTTTGGTGATGGATTCGTACCACCCTCGCCTTGCTCTGATGCCAAATTGGTAGGATTTTCCTCACCAAGGTCGACGATGACCTCTTTCCCCTTAGTTCCTTGCTTGTTCCCCTGCTTGGCTGGTGCCATGGAGGAGACGATTGGCCTGGAATCTGAAGGGAGTTGGAGAAATGGTTGAGATGATGGAGGATGGGACAGTGGTTAAACCCTGCTCCCAGGAAGATCTCCCTAGAAAATAGGAAGAAGAACAAAGAACAAAGATAAGAAGAAAACAAAGATTTAATTCATCAAAAGTCATGTCCTTTACAATCAGTCTCTCCCCCTTATATAGCCACACTTCCTAGTTTTCCCCCATTACAATTTATTCTCATTATTCACCTCGAATTCATCCTTACAATTTATTCTCATTATTCACCTCGAATTCATGGATCTCGCAATGCCCTGTAACGCCCTTTCGTTCTACTCACTTTATTCATACCAGTATATTGCTCAGTTTTGCCTTTTCTGAGGGTAGAGAGGTGAGGCATAGACATAACAATCTTCATAGAAGGCGGCGTGTAAAGAGAAGGCTGCATGGGCATCATCCTACACTCTTCTTTCGTTACGTGAATTGTTTGAAGGATACTGGCATCATTTGTTGTTCTCATTAATTTACTCTTCTATGCGGTTGCCTCTTTAGTGAATCGTTAATCGTTATTGGAACTGGGCTTAAAGCGGCACTATCTCCTTTCTCTAAGTCCAATTGCGGAAGAGTCTTCCAAAGATCACCACCTACATTAGATGTCCCAATTAGTTGGGATTGAAGTTTGTTGTCCCTTACCATTAATTCACTTTGATACCTATATAAGAAAATGACAGTGAGATGTTATTTATATTCATTGTTTCAAGTAAAAGTCGTAATGGCATATAAATAAAGGGGCCGCATTACCATCAAATAGCTCAAACCGTTCTTGAAAATGTGATATTGCCACATTCCTCTACTTCTTAGCTTCTTTATGCGACTGTTTATAAAATAAAGTAGTAAGTGTTACATGCCCAATTATAAAGGCTATCATCATATGCAAATTAATTGACGAGTTAGCTCACCTTAACATACACATCCCAAATCAGTTGAGTCTACCATTTTTGTGGCATGATTCCATCCAAAACCACTTTGACTTTTCATGTGTCTAAGAACTCCAAAATCTTTCTTCATTGACTGAACATAGCTTTTAAGTTGTTCAGAAGTCACTGATTGTTGAAACCTTCTCTCAAACTCATCAACCATATATACTCACGATTCCGGCTTTCATCCATTATCCCCCTTTTTACCCTGACATTGTTGATCGAGTAGCGTACGTGCGAAGAAAGAAATTTTAGTCTGATCCCACGTCAAACGTTCAACTGATTTTGACTCGACTCTTGGTGACCCCAACTCCATTTTTGACATCTAAAACATATACAAAAAAGAGTAAGGTTGTGGCGGCGCTGAGACAGCAACAGCGGGAGGTGGGACAGAGGTTGTAGAGAGGGCAAATAGGAGGAGAGATAGATGAAGAAAGATGGTTGCGGCGGTGCGGTGCTTTGGAGGGAGGAAGAAAGATGGCGACGATAGAGAGAGGTAGGTAGGAGGGAGGGAGGGACAGTGTTGGCAAAATTGGCCGATACCTTCTATTTGAAATCGGCCAATTTAAATCGGATCGAAAGGTTTTCAATTCAGAATAGTGGGTAAATCGCCGATTCAAACGAGTCAAGCTGATTCCAACCGAGTCAAGCCAATTCCAACCGAGTCGAGCCAATTCTGACCAAGTTGAGTGGCGGAGCGATGGGGGATGGGGCAGGGGAGGACGTGTGGTGGAGCGACTGGGGAAGGGGGTGGCGGGGCAGGGCGGGGGGATGGGGCGGGGCCGGTGGGGGGAGGATGTGCGGCGGAGTGACGGGGAAGGGGGTGGCGGGGCGGGGTAGGGTGGCGGCGAGGTGCACGGGGGACGGTCAGGGCTGAGTGGGGAAGGGGGTGGCCGGGTGGGGCAGGGGGGACGTGGCAGGGCCAGCAGGGGAAGGCAGGGGGGCGACGACAAAACGGCAACCGGAGGCGGCAACGATGAGGTGCATGGGGGATGGTCTGGGCCGATGGGGGAAGGGGGTGGCGTGGCGAGGCGGGGCAGGGGCATAAGGGGGGGGGGGGATGGGCATGGCCAGCTGGGGGAGGCTGGGTGGGGCGGCGGCACGGCAGTTGAAGGCGGTGGCGGCAGGGGTGAAGGAGTGGGGCACGTCAGGGGAGTGAAGAGGAAAGAAATATAGTGGTGGCATTCTCGTAATTAAAAGTTGACTCGACTGCGAATCGAGTAAAAAATAATAACTAATTCCAAATAATTCAAAAAAAATCCAAAAAATGAAAAAATACCATAAAATATAATACACACAATAATATCAAATTTATATCAATAACTAACTTTTATATATTTATATTATTAGTTATTAAATTATTATATATGACCGATTTGGATTGATTTAACTGAACCGATTCTTGATCGATTCGATCCGCTTCAGTGACTCCTTCAAAAACCAATTCTGATTCTGATTCCAATTTTTCCAACTATGGGGAGGGAGGGAGAATATTGTTTTGGAGCCCGACTCTATTTTGAAAAATTTTGGGAAAACCTTGTTTTTTTTCTTTAATATTTGGAAGGATGGCCCCAACTTTATTTACCCATGGGTAAAATTTGTTTCCGCAAGCAGTGTTTGTAGTTATGTTAGCAAATTAAAATAAGCACCGTCGGATCACATCAACGGTTAAGATTTACAAGACTTGAAAACCTTTTCTAGTATTGTCAGTTTGCCCTCGTCCACCCTTTATCATCTCCTCCATTTCTTCGGGTCTCACCCATAGTTGATAAAATTGAAATCAGAATTGGAATCGGTTTTTAAGGGAGTCATTGAATCGGATCGAATCGGTCTAAATCGGTCAAGAATCAGTTCAATTGAATCTGTCCAAATCTGTCTTATATAAAAATTTAACTTAGTCAAAATTGGTGGGTTATTAGTTATAAAATATATCATTGTGATTTCATTTTTATGTTATAATGTTTATTATATTTTATGATATTTTTCCATAATTTTTTGGATTTTTTTAAAATTATTTGGAGTTAGTTATTATTTTTGACTCGAGTCGGAGTCAAGTCAACTTTTAATTACAAAAGTACCATCGCTCTCCAACGCTGCCCATCTTCCCTCCCTCGATCGCCGCCTTGTCGCTGTCCTCGCCACCCTGTTGCCTAGTCGCCCAGTCGCCCCCCGCCCTGCCCAGTCCCGTTGCCACCCTCACTGCCCTGTTGCCCCATTGACGCCCCCCTCACCCCTCACCCCGTCCCATGTCGCCCAGTGGCCGCCCTCACCGCCTCTCCGTCGCCGTCCGGAATCACCTGGAATCGGCCGATTTATAGACCAATTTGAGCCGAAGACCGATTTACGCATTTTTTGATGCGGATTGCCACTGATCCGATTTAAATCAACAGATTCCAAGTAGAATCGGCCAATTTTTGCAACCCAGGTCTCACCTTACTTCTCCCGTCCTCTTTAATCTTCCATTTTTTTCATTATCAAGTATCAACCATAAGCCTTATAAGAGGGCTTGAGCGAGGACAGTGACCTAGGTTGCTGTGACACCGTAGAAGGTGGATTTGGGGAGGCTGTTGGCACAAGGTTGTCAACGAAACAGTTGTATAGGAAAGGGTTCTGCATATAGAGAAGATAAAGAGCTAGACCTAGAAGTTGGAGATGGAGCAACAACAAGCTTGACACCATGCACCTGCTTCAATAATTATGCTAAATAGGAAACAGTTAGGATAGTAATCTGGCTTCTCTAATACTACGCTTTGTGGATGATTTAGATATTCAGTCTTTCTTGTGGAAAGTGGTATCTAGTTAATTGATCGATATGCGTTATAGAAGATGAGAAGAGGAACAAGGTATTTGAAGCAGGGTTGCTAAAGGAGCGAGCAAGCCGAGCTCACCTTGTGCTCAAACTCGATTCGAATAGTTAGAAGTTCGTTCGAGATCGAACGAGTTTCGAGTATATATGCTCGAAATCGACTCGAATATTTTTTATACTGTTTGAGTTCGACTCGAGATCGAATACACTTAGACTGTTAAATTCTAAGGAGCTCGAAACCAACTCGTTTGGGAGCTTGAAACGAGATCATTTGGAAGCTCGAAACTAGCTCATTTGGGAGCTCGAAACTAATTTGTTTATGAGCTCGAAACCAACTCATTCATAAGCTCGAAAGTAACCCGTTTTGGAGAAAAACATACAATTGTAGAGAGTAAATATTAACAAAATAGTCTATTAATAAAATAGTCTTTTATACTCACAACACACTCATCACCCATCAAACAATTAACAATCCTCATCACAATAAAATAGTCTGTAGCTCATCTTATTCACATCAATTTTATTATATTTTTAAAATTATGTTGCAGTCAACTAGCATACTAAGATTTAATTTACTTAATTAGATAATTAGCATTCATTAAGCATAACTCAAATCATACAAATATCTCTTCATCCACTATCAAGCATTCATCACGTCAAACAATCAATCCTAGCATATTGTGCTAATAATTATCAATTTTAAATAATTAAATCAAAAGCAATTATACATCGCATCGTCGGCAATCGGCGATGGCTAGAGTTTCATTGCGCATTTCGGAGCTCGAATTTGGCGCTCGGCGGCCCCCAAAATCCGGCCCCCAAAGTTCGACGGGTTCTGGCGACTTTCCGGCAACTGTTGCCAGTGACGGATACTGGCAGGATGGAAGTGACATGGGGTATCGTTGGCACCGAATTGGCGAGCCTGATGCATCTATGACATCGACAAGGTTGGATGAGGTGGCGGCTCGCCAAAAAGGGCAAATCAGGGGTGGTCGATGGTAGGGTGGCGAGATCCGGCTAGGATGGGCGGCACTGGGCTCCACTTTGGTCGAGGAAGGCATGGGAGGGTCGGTGATTGGATGGCAGCGGTGACAGTCATCGACGGTGGGATCGGTGACGGGAGTGCGGCGGCTTTGTCGCGTCATGGGGGCCGAGTGATAGCCGGACGGCTTGGGTAATAGTCGGCGATGTCCTGGTGGTGACCAGTGGTGTCGATCGGCAATAGTGCGGTGGCTGGAGGTGATGTTGGCAACGGAAAAGGAGAGTTGTGTTGAGGGTTTGGGGGAATGAGAAGCGTCGGGGGAAGAAATGGGTCGGTGGCGATATCGTAAATGAAAGTTGACATTACTCCGACTCGAGTAAAAAATAATACTAACTCATAATAAATCCTTAAAAAAATCCAAAAAATAAGGAAAAAATCACATAAAATATAATACACACCATATGTAACACCCTGTTTTGGCTCACCCGTAAACTGACCCAGAAATGTCACTGGAGACAGAACTGTTTGCTAATCTACCGGATTCAGTTAAGCCGACCCGGATCTGCCCTCGGCGTCTTAAGATGGAGGTGCAAACATGAAATGTATGAATGAGATGTTTGGGTTCTAACACAATCCTACATGCATGCCATGATATGCAAACAAAAACAAGACAATACAACAAGCAAGGAATTCAAATGAAAATTCATTAATTTTTACGGAAAAACGGTTAGAATCTACCATAAAAGTGCATCAGGGGCCACTCTATCAACAGTAAACATCATATAATTATACCAACAGGCATCCAAACATAATCCAAACATTTTATTTTCATTCTAGTCGTCCTTGCTTCGTAGTTTACCGTGCACATTTTTCGATTTCCATTTCCATTCACATACAAAATACTCACAATAGATTTACAGTTATAGCTTATCAAATTCATCGACACAGTTTAATATACGCCATCATCACTACATACACTCGGTGGGTACATGTGTGCGTGATTTCTATGCTGCTCCTTCACAGTCCCAACAACTCTCATTCATGAAGGTGCTCACTTACATATATAATAGAAATCGTCAGTAACGAGTGTTACCGGTCCAGAAAATAACTAATATCAATCTGGCACAGGAGAGCTAACTCTCCTATTGTAAGAAATCCATATCTTCCTCATAGAACACTCATCAGGGCTTATATGGGAGCCATCGACCTGGATCGACAACGTCCTCCTTTCTTTTTCATTCTCATACTTTAGCCATTTTTCTATCGCTTTTTGCATCAATTTCATTCCTTTCTGCCCTTTACGTCCTCCATATTACTCTTGGCCCTGAGCACAGGGGCCGAGTACTCTTAGGTATGCGCCTTCAGTACCCTTTGAAATTACAAGTTTAGACATGTGATGCATTGCAGTACCCGTAAACCTCCATACTTCTCCGGATTTGAGGAATTCAAAGGTGGAGTTGTCAGGATTCCCTCGGGAATGAAGTGGGTTCTCCCCAGCTTTAGAGCCCGCTTTGACGAGCATGTGCCCTATCTCAAGACATGGTTGCCGATAACCCTCATTTCATCTCTCACTGAAAATGCGAAAACTATCCATATATAGGTCTGGGTTGGGATTTATACAATAGGCCCGAAGGCAACTTGTGGTGGATCTTATTTTCAAAAACTGACTTGAGGGATCTTAACCTTGAGGGTTATTAATCCAAAAACTGTTGGCTAAATGACCTAAGTTAAGTGAGATCCGATAAAATGCCAGTTAACTCATCCTGCACATGATAAATCAAATATATAATAGAATAGCATAAAACAGAGAACGAGTCATAAACGGACCTGATAGAAGCTCCAATTGGGTCCTCGCACTTAGGCAGCGAGCTCCTACTCCGTACCTACACGACAAACTAAAAGCTAACACATGCTCATGCTGCAGTCATATATCCTATATCACGCATACATCCATCATGCATCAATCATAGTCACATCAACCTATGTCAATTCTAGCAAGTCTACTTAGGTTAGTTTGCATTAGATCATTATCATTGCTTAGTTACCCTAATTAGTTTCTTAGCTTCTATTTTTAACACCACTCAATCAAACAATTTCATATTTTATTCTTAATCAAATCTACATTAATATATAATTATAACACACAATTCACCAATCTTGACATGTTGTACTAATAATCATAACCCTTAATAAACTAAGTCAGGGTTAATTATACCTCGCGCCGTCGGTAATCGGCGACGGTTATGGTTTCGTAGCGGGTCTTGAAGCTCGAATTTGTCATTTGGTAGTGTCCAAAGTTCGATCAGGTTCGACTGGATGAACTCAGCAGAAGATCTGATGAATTCTAGCAAATCTGGTTTTTCGACAGATTCCAACGATTTTCTGGCAGATTTCAGCGATTTTCCGGCAACTCCTGGCGGTTTCTCTTGACCAGCAGGATGGCGGTGGTACGAGGTACCGTTGTCACTGGCTCGATGAACTCGACCTTATGGTGGTGACGGTGAGGACGGTAGCGGCAATGATGATCGCCAGCGGTGGCATCGAGTTCGGTTAGGGCTGTCAGTCGCTCCGATCAGACCCACAACTTGCCTCGACGGTGGTGCTAGGTAGGGGGAAATGTCGGGAGGTCAAGGGAGTGGTCATCGAAGTCACGATGACGGCGGCACGGCCCGGACGGCTGTGAATCGATGGGGGAAGCCTCGAGGCTCGTGGTGTAACACCCGAAATCCGGTTCACACTCGTGAACCGAACCGGCATGTTACCAGGCCCCGGTTAGGTCGGCTAACCCGAACCTAACTCATACGGATCCAATCTCGGCGTCTTAAGATGTAGATACGACTTGTCATGCATGGATAAATTCATAAAACCCTAACATGATACTACATGGATGACATGCAACCTAAATTTCACACCAAACAATTACAATCAAAATTAGTAAAAATTCTAAAATAAAAGGGACAGAATTTCCCCTAAAAATGCAATTAGGGGCCACCCTGTCAAAATCGTATATTTCAAACATATATACGTATAGCAACAATAGCATTCACACATACTTCTAATCTATTATATTCATCATTCTCTGAACTTTGGGTCCTAACCCATCACGCTTTTGCTGCGCTACTCTGATCATTTCACATTCTATCATGTCTCATGCATTTGAACATGTCATTCACAATATAATAACATAATAACACAAAATTAAACATTCAGAAATCTAACATGTGTGTGTGACAAGACCTCATTGCTCCTCCGTCCAAGCTGGCTCCTCCAACTCGTGATTATTACCTACATATAGTATAAAAACACGTCAGTAACAAGTGTTACTGGTCCGGAAAATAAAATAACTATAACAAGCTGGCTATGAGAGCAAACTCTCATATGAAAGAAAACATCATACTTCCACGTGAACACTCTGAAGGGCACTACTGAGGAGCCACTGGGCTGCAGACCCGGTAGCATCCCGAACTTACTGATCTGCTGCTGGTACTGTGCCGCTCTCGGCACTTCTTTTTCAGTACTTCTCGTGAAACTTTATCCTAAGCCCTCTCCTTACCTCCATATTTCTCCTGGCCTTGAGCACGAAGGCCGAGTACTCTCAGGCAGTCGCCTTTAGTACCCTTTGAACCACAAGTCCGGACATGCGCTGTACTAAACAGTACCCGTAAACCTCCACGTTCTCCGGGTGTGAGGAACTCAAACGCGGAGTTGTCAGGATCCCTCGGGAATGGAACAGTCCGCTGGCACTAATCCAGAGCCCGCTTTGACTGTCACGGCATCCTCTGCATGGTACGTGCAGTCGATTTCTCCATCTCTCGTCTCACTGAAAACGCGAAAACTACATATATATAGGGCTGGGTAGGGATTTATATAATAGGCCCGAAGGCAACTTGTGGTGGATCTTGTTTTCGAAATCATCCTCGAGGGATCTCATCCTCGAGGGGTTATTAATCCGGAAAATGTTCGGTTAAATGGCCCGAGTTAAGTGGGATCCGATAAAACGCCACTTAACCCGTCCTGCAGGCAATAAATTAAACATACAATAGAAAGAGTAAATCAGAGACGAGTCCTAAACGGACCTGGTAGAAGCTCCAAGCGTGTCATCGCGCCTAGGCGGCGAGCTCCTACTCCGTACCTACACATCAAAACTAAATACTAACGCCCACTAACTACATGATGCATCGAAATCAATGAATCACACACAATGCAACCACGAGATCATCCATCAAAATAACAATCAGATAATTATAAGAGTAAATAATCCTAACTCAAACTATTCATACCATATTTTATTCTGTTCTTCTAAGTTGCATCGTACTAGATTAACATGCTCATACACAATTCATCTCATTAGATCACTTACTTCATTAACTAATAATCTCATCATGCACATCTTTACTTTATTCATGGTCAAGACATTAATCATGATAATTAATCAACCCTAGCATGCTATGTTAACAATTATCATCAATTTTAAATAAATCAATCGGAGGTAATTATACCTCACATCGTCGGCAATCGGCGACGGCTAAGGTTCCGTCGCGCGTCTCGGAGCTCAAATTTGGCGCTCATCGGCGTCCGAAGCTCGATCAGGCTCCACTGGGTGAGCCCCGCGGAAGATCCGGTGAATTCCGACGAATCCCAGAAATTCCGATTTTTCCGGCGGTTTTCCGGCAGCTACTTGCGGTTTTCCGGCGACTTCCGGTGGTTTTCCGGCGACAATCGCCGGCGGCGTCTAATGGTCGGAAAGGGGTCGTGTTGGGTACCCTCGGAACCGGCTCGGCGACCCCGACTCATCTACGAGGTCGACGCGGCCAACGGAGGTGGTGGCTCGCCGGAAAACGACTAAAACAGGGCCGCGGCGTTGGGTCGCTAAATCCGGCCGGCCAGGGTGGCGATGCCCCCCGTTCCGGTCGGGGAAGGTCGCTGGAAGGCTGAGGGTGCTGAGGCGAGTGACCGATCGCGGCGGCGCTGGTCGCCGGCGACGGAATCGGTGACGGAAGCGCAACGCGGGCGCGGCGTCGCGGCGTGGCTTCCTCGCGTCGCGGCGGTCCGATGGGGGCCGGACCTGGTCGGGGCAGCACGGCAACGGCGTCGCCGAGCTGGGCGGCGTCGGTCGACGGCCGGGCGGCGCCGACAGCGGCGGCGGTGGCGCGCGAACAGGGGCGGCGCGGCACGAGGGTTTGGGCGTGGGGGAGAAAAGGTCGGGGGTGTGTGTAGTGGCAAACTCGTAAATATTACTTGACTCGTCTCCGGCTCGAGTCAAGTATAATAACTAAGTCGTATTAAATCCTAAAAAAATTCATAAAAATTGGGAAAAATCCCGTAAAATCAAACAACACCACAACATTATAATGATATGCTCTATGACTAACAACCCACCCAGACTGCCCGAACGCATCCTAACGCGGTAACGGCCTAATACTAATTCTACGATCCACTATATGTAAAAATAATAAAAAAATGACTGGCATACTCTCATATATCTGATAACTCATTCTGTTCTGCTGTGTTCATGACGTTATCATCATATACTTGGGTACGCATGACCCTCATAGCTCATACACGCGACTAGCATCGGCTCGGTACACGTGTCCTGAAACTGACTCAACTCGAAAAAATAACGGTCGACCCGACCGGTTCTGAATATAAAACCCTAACTCGAATCGTGGGTTTTACACGTGGAGTGATTCCAGCCTTGTGGCACCGAGACGAGGGCCGGGGATGGTCGCGGCGTCATGGCGGGACGTGGCAGCGTTAATCGGCAGCAGTGCGGTGTCAGTGATGGTGGCAGCAACAACCGTAGGGGCGGCAGCATTAGGTTTGGGTTGAGGAAGTGTCGGGAGGGAAAATAAACACTTCGGTGGCAAACTCGTAAATAAGTATTGACTCGATTCCTACTCGAGTCAAAATAATAACTAGTTTGTAATAAATCCTAAAAAAATCTAGAAAAATATGTAAAATCTCATTAAATATATTACACACCATAACAATACAATGACATGCTCTATAACTAATAACCCACCCAAAATGTCCTATAACATGTCCTAATACGTTATTCGACCTAAAACTATTTTTACGATCAAATATATAAAAGAAAAATATTACATACTTTCATATATTCTGATAACTTATTTCTTACCATCTTTTCGGCGTTATCATCATCTATTCAGGTACACTTGACCCTTATAGCTCATAACTCACGGTTGGCCTGACTCAGCACGTGGTTCATGAAATTGACTCGACTCGAACTGACTGGTTCGCTGTAGTAAAACTCTGACTCGAGTCCCACAATGACATGTTCTATAACTAATAACCCACTCAAACTGCCTTATAATGCGTCCTAATACATTATTCAGCCTAAAAATAATTATATGATCAAATACATAAAAAATATATATTGCATACTTTCATATACTCTAATAACTCATTATCATCATATACTTAAGTGCACTTGACCCTCATCGCTCATAACTCAAGACTGACATCGGCTCAACACGTGGTTTATGAAAGTGACTCGACTTGAATCAACAGTTGAACCGACTGGTTTGTTACTGTAAAATTCTGACTCGAGTCACAGGTTTCACACATGGGATTATTGATGGATGTCAAATCATGTAGGAACTTGATTATAGGTATGATATTTTTATATATGTATTTTTATCTTGGTAATGAATTGTAAATCTTTTGATTATCTTACCCATGTTTTTAGTGGTCTGTCTCTTATATAAGTCATAACATGCATAAGTTTTTAACTTTACAATTTTAATTAATTAAGACATGATAAATAATTAAATTATTTGGGTAAAGATTTTCTGTAGGTAGCAGACTCGTGTTAATTAAAATTGGTTTTTGTTCTTTTATTATAGTAAAATTATTTTTAAAATTTATATTAATAGTCAATAATAAGATTTATCTACTATTTTAAATGCATTTTTAGTAGGTAAATAATATTAAATATATTATTATATTATATTATCCACTTGAACTACGAGTCAATTTTGAGGCTCGACTCAAATTTAAATCGAGTTCGAATTATAACCGAGTCGAGTCGAATTGAATAATGTTTTACTCAAATTTAATTAGTAAGATTTGAGTTTGAGTTAAATTTGAATTTAAACATTTAAATGTCGAGTTTCGAACAAAAAACTAAGAAAACATTTAGCATCAGCTCAAGGGAAGAGTACCCTTTTAAAATGAATGGGTAATTTCGTCATTATGAAAAAATCAGAACAAATGCGAACCGTTAGATCATATTGATGGCTGGATTTTGATTCAGCGGACTAGGACCATGTACGCACTGGCCTATGCTCAGGTCCATCTTGTTTTTTAACCTTTTTACCAAACGTGATTTTGAATCACAAACACTGACAATATTTTTTTTGTTAAAATAATGATCCAAAATTACGATAACAAACACCCTATAAATTAATGAGTAAGAACCTCGTGCAACACTCTTGCCAAGTAGCTCAATCAATACGGGCCATCATGTTAAAACTTCGGGCTGCTATTATGAGAGGAATACTTCTCTTGCCTGGAAAAATAAAACAAGTCAGTCCAAGACCACAAGAATATCCCTTGGTATTCCTGAGCCAAGCATGCCTGTTGCTGAACCATTCAACCGCATTATTTATTGTAAAAATAATTTTGCTCACTAATCAATTTACTAATTCTCATCTTTTTTATCTCATTCACACCGGATGCTCGTGGTAATATTTTTGAAGTGAAAGATTCGAGACTGGGGTAAATATAATATTCATCAGTGATGCTTGTGAGTCCAGTCTATTAGTAGTGTCCAAATTATTTTCTGATCAGAAAACGACTTGCTACTTTAAGCCCTACTGCTGTCAGCTGCGTCTGAACGATAGCGTTATTTTCCATTTTAGACTCGGTTGTATTTATTGGCTGTTAATTTATTGACTCGAGCTAGATTGGGAACATGCGATAGGGTCAAGAAAGAGATCACATCTTTGTCGACTACAAGGAGAACTCGAGTCTGTTTATTTATTATTAAAATGAACACCGACGATACAGATTATTTATTCTAGGCAGTCACAAGGGACACACATGCCACAGACTCGATACACCACCAATCGGGATGATCAGATTGGGGAAACAAAGTCGGGAAGTCCAGATGAAACCACGGAAAAGCCGATCGCATCCACGTACTGTCCTTGGCGGCCATGAAAACCCAAGATGTAGCCATCCTTCACAGAATAGGAGAACTTGTCGCCGGACTCGTTCCCATATGGCCCGTAGGTGCGCTTGTTGGTGACAAACGTTATGGACGTAACAACGGGAGTTGGATAATTATATATCCCAGTCGTCCCTCTCACCTCCACCACAAACTCGTCCGCCAACCTAATCGGAATCTCCTGGTACAGAACAATCGTAGTAACATCAATATTTATAAACTCCTAGGTAGCTATTAACTAATTAATTTTAGTTTAACGGGGGATTAAAGAGAGTTAGGATTCTGGCAACCTCGCTGGGCCTTCCACCGTCGCCTCCGACCTTGTCATACCAGTTGTTTTGGTAGCCAAATGTGATTGAATCGACTACACCTCCAGACTTCACTATAATTTTGTCAGTAGGACCATCCCACTTCCATGGCTGGCCTCCTTCTCCTCCCCATGCTCCTACCACATGCACATCACCGCCCTGCATATATTACACGATACACTACAACATTTGAATATATTATGTGTTGGCGTGAACTTACGAAATTGTTAATTATTTGTCAGAGTACAGTACCAGCTGATTAGGAAGGGGAAGGGTAGGACGCGGAGGCGGCAAAGGACCCATGATAATGCCGATGGCATCAAGAAGGTCCCCGGCTCGGCCATAAAAGCCAGTGATCTTTCCACTTTGCACTGGAACATAAAAGTGGCTTTGGGCTCCTCGGCCACCATATGGGTAAGGTCCATAGCTGCGCTTGTTGCTCACAAAAACTATGGAAGATATGACCAAATGCCCATTGAAGGATCCAGTTGTGCCCCTGATTGAAATCAGATATTCGTCTCCCTTTACCGTTATCTCCTGCAACAAATTTTGCCAACAGTTCATAATCTTATCTGTTCATATATCAATATATAAGAATATACAGTATTAGACTGTTAGTATTAGCTGGTATATATAAATATAAATCAAGTATTTGCAGAATAAAAAGTCACGGTTCACAGTTTAGTAGAGAGCCTCACCTGGGTATTGCCTCCTCCGTTACCTCCGAACTTGGTGGAACCAAAGCTTATGGAATCTATTACCGATCCATATTTCAATACAATTTTCTCAATGGGGCCATCATATTGCCAGGAATTTCCTCCCTTCCCTCCCCATACTCCAACCTTCACCTTGTCTCCCTGCATTTGTTGGATGAAGAGCATGGATATAAATAAATCAATTTTTCTACAACTCCAAGAGTAACGAAAATTAATGTAAAAAAAGGGGGTAGATAAACAGGGTATTGGGTAGCATATATGCAATACCAATGCAGTGCCAAGTTGAGATCCGAAGGAAACCACGTTGACGCCGATGGCATCAAGATATTCCCCACAACGACCAAAAAAGCCTGCGATTCTTCCCCCTCAAGAGGAAGCGAAAACCCGGTACCACCTCCATCCCCATAAGGCCCATACTTCCTCTTGTTACTCACAAATGTTATAGATGTTACCACCTGCTGGTCTGGATAATAAACAGGGAACACGCCTACTGCCCCGCTTATTGTCACCAGATATTCATCGTCACTCAATGAAACCTCCTGCACCCCATACATGTCGCAAAATATAATCGTTAACGGTACGGGTGAACTATTAATGACATGATAAAATATGTAGCATATTTCATGCGTACACTGCTTCTTTCTCCTCTATCCCCTCCGAATTTGGGCGACGTCTCGGTTATACCATCTTTGATGTTTGTAAAGATCAAGGAATCCACAACAGCGCCGTGTCGCAGGCTTATCTTCCGAACGGGTCCGTTCCACTCCCACGCTTTGCCTCCATAGCCACCCCATTGCCCCAACTTCAGTACGTTGGTCTGTATCACCCATTCACCCATCAACACATTAATATTGCCAATATACACAATAAATAACAGACTCACAGAGAAATGTGTGTGTGTGAAAGAAAGCAGAAAAGACCAGGAAGAATTTAGCGAGGCACCATAATTAGAGAAGATAATGAAACGCTAGTTGCCAATAGAAAGAGGGCGTGTTGCTACTCGAAAGGCTTGGGCTCTGCAGATATATATAACAACAAGAGTCGAACATATTTTGAGTCTATACATCAATAATAATAGTTAAAGTGATAAATAAGTGAGCAACTTTTTAAACTTTAAATTTCTCTCTTTTTAAAAGTTTGAAGTTATCCGATCAGATCAGAGCACACGTGATACTCGTGGTATTTTATTTATCTTTTATGTCAGAGATTTACAGTAATCGACGTGTAGGGAGGTTAGTAATCGATTAACTCAAATATTGATAGTGTCCAAAACAACGTGCATGTGTTAATTAAACCTCGTAAATAAATGATCCTGCGATCCCATTGAAAAACTTCTCTCCTCTCCGTAGTATCATTCATCAAATTATTTACGGTGTTTATACACAGATTTGCGAGAAGACGTCGTGACCGATAAGTTACGTATACGGCTACAACTCAATCCAAATATATATAAAAACATGAGTGAGTGCATTCACAGTATACTCTTATTACCCCATTTGAAGCTGCAGGCGGAGAGAGACCAAGCCAAATTCATAAATCTATAAGCCGGAAGCTTGGTAAATATATTTGCTGATTGTTTAATTATATAAATGTATTTAATTTTAAATTTTTGTAAAGTCACTTAATAATTCTCTCGTGTAGGTGATAGTCAATTTCTACGTGTCTGGTGTGAGCATGGAATAAAAATTTACTCATAATTGCAGTGCACTCGTTGCCGTCGAACGAATAATAGGCACTGGACTCCAAGATCATGAAATAGGAGGTGAGCAACTTTTTAATTTTGAGATTTAATTTTTTTAAAGTTTGAAGTGTTCTGTTCAGATCAGAGCACGTGTGATACTCGTGGTATTTTATTTATCTTTTATAAGGGAGATTTAGAGTAATCGACGTGTAGGCATGTTAGTAATTGGTTAACTCAAATATTGATAGTGCCCAAAACAACATGCATGCGTTAATTAAAACTCGTAAATAAATGATCGTGCGATCCAATGTTACGTACACTGCTAAATATTTTTTTTTACTTTTCTCAACTTGAGTTTGAATAGTTTACTTCATGGGATACCTGGATCATTATTTACATGTCAATTTCTTTTGGGTCAATCAAACTCAAAATAAAAAATGTCGACAAAATTTGAGTGGTTCATAAAGGATACCTCGGAGCCTTTGAGTATTGATGACAGCAATGCAAGCACCAATTTTAGGATTGTGGCTCCATAAAAGGGTGAGCATTTGGTTAGTTTAGTTCTAAATTGAACCAATTTTGTAATCCAAATCAAATTAAATTCCTTAAAATCGAATTAAACTGAGTCGAAATGTTTGGATTAATTCAATTTGGTATCCGAATAATTGAATTACATCATAAGTTATATTAAAAATATTTTATTTAATTATTTAACTAAAATAATATTATTATTTAGTAAATATAACCATGAAATAAGTAATTTCAAATGTATATATATCACATATTAAATAAATAAAATTTAATCATATAAATATTATAACTTCATGTTAATTAACATGCAATATAGATTTTGAAATATTTTTTAAAAGTTTTGGTAAATTTTGATCAATTCTATTTGGTTTGGTTTTGAACCGAAATATCAATATTCACGTTGATTTTGTTACCGACCAATCGAAAGTCGAACTAAACTATTTTGAATTTCACTAAATTATACTCCCCCTACTTCCTTTCAACAAAATTGATGATACCTCCCTCAAGTGGAAGGGCATACTTCTATTAGGAGGTCATGGGTTTCAAACCTTATTTAACAACCCTAACTTTCTAACATGGTTCAAATAGAGTCAGTCCATTGGCTTTGTAATAAAAAAATTAGATGGATATATGTATTGGAATTCATTTATTTTAACACACATTTCAAGGTTTCGCTTAGATGTAATACAAATTTCGCCCATCTGAACAAAAACAAAAAAATGTATGTCACTCGTGTCCAAAATATGGACCCAAATTATTAATGTGGAGTCGAGATAGTCGTCTCCCTGGGATTCCAAGTGGGAAAATGGTGTCCAGTGTTCACATATTGATCGGGATCTCGGTGGTTACGCGGCTGTCGCTTATGAATCAACTCAATTATTTGCACAATATAATATAACCACAAAATAAAAATAAATGAATCAAAAGACGTGAAATGCCTGTTCAGATAGGCTAGAATTTGCAATGTGTAAAATATCTTGGCATGCAACATTGATTATAAGAATAGCTTTTTACTCTTTCCAAAATCCAAAGGGTCGTGGAGGCTGGTGGTGCCTTATGTGATGGCGATGTTCATAACAACCCAAGGTTCTCAAATTGCTGGTCTTCTGCAATCTCCACCATGAGTGGTTATGCGCTGTTGCCTGTGGATCCCAACTTGCCATGATTGCGTCCAAAGATAGACTTAGCGCTAGGGTGGTCACGGTTCCGCGAAAACGGGAAAACAAATCGAACCGGAACTGAATTATTAATTTAATTCTGTTTCAAACTAATTAAGTTTGGTTTTAGGTTGGACCATACACGAATCGAGATCTAGATTGATATTTTAGTTTAGAACCAAATAAAACCAAATAAACCGAAATAATTAAAATAAGCGTAATTTTATACAAATTATAAAATCTATATTTTATATTAAATATCATGTAATCATAATATTTTAACAATGAATTTTTATTTGTTTAATATGTTTAGGATTATTTATCAAATGAATATGTTCATTAAAATAATAATAAGATTTTGATTAAATAATTAAAAAATCCTTTTTTATAACTTATTATATAATTCAGCCATTTGGTTACCAAACCGACCAGCAAAAATTTTTCTATTTGGTTCGATTTGATTTTCGTTACTAAATCTGCCCACCAAATGTAATTTAATTCAGTAGGAATGTTCACCCTTACTTAGCACCCTTACTATGTATGTCCGGCCAGTTCACATTCATTTTTGAGCTCTACTTATTTAAAGTCATCGTTTTCTACCAATGATAAAAGTAAAACATTAACGAGTGTCGATTCATCATTAAAGACATGTATTATAACACCCCAAATTCGGTCAACATAAAAACCAAATCATAAATATTACAATCAAGTCGAGTCATGTCTATAGCTATTAATCTGTAAAATTTGATCAATAATATAATTGAAGCAATCTTCTTGGTGTATTGAGAATGAAAATCATTACTAAATAAACATGAAAACTCATTAAATATAAATAAAAGTATATAAAAAAAATTACGTTGAGTTCAAGTGTATGTAACGTTTATTTGTTCTCCTTCCAAAGCCGATTCAAAAACACAAAACCTACATATATAATATAAAAAAATATAAGTAATGAATGTCACTGGTCCGAAAAATAACTAAATATCAAATTATCAAATAAGAGATTACTCTTATTTAAAAGAAAACCAATATATATTTCTAGTGAATTCTCTATAAGGGCATTTACTGAGGAGCCACCAGGCTGCAGATCTAATAACATCCTAAACTGACTGGTCTACTGATGCCTCTCTAAGCATTTTCTCATTTTTTCTGATCCCTTGGGACTACCAGTATATCCTAAGTTTTCTCCTTTCCTCCATATATCTTATGACTTGAGCACAAAAGCCGAGTTCCATTAAGCAGTCACTTTCAGTATCCTTTGAACCACATGCTTAAACGTGCGCTTTATTAAATAGTACCCGTAAACTTTTACGTTTCTATAGCTGTAAAGAACTCAAAGCGCAAAGTTGTTAGGATCTCTCAAGAATAAAACAACCCTCTTACTAATCTAAAGCCTTTTGTGACTAGCATGTGTACCAGCTCATGATATGTGCGAGTTGGTTTCACAATCTCTCATCATACTGAAAATTTGATAAAATTATATATAGGCATGAGAAGGGAGTTATAGAATAAGTCCAAAGGTAACTTGCAGTGGATTTTAGTTTTAAAACAACTCAAAGGATCTCATCCTCGAGGGTTATTAATCCCAGAAGTAAAATACATCTAAATAACCATGTTAAGTGGGGTTCGATAAACAACCACTTAACACATCCTACGATATAAAAATCAATTCCACAATATACTATAACGATAAAGATGAGAAGAGTCCTAATAGACCTGTAGTCTAAGCTGTAAGTGTGACGTCTTATTTACAGCAAAAATCAATTCCACAATATACTATAACGATAAAGATGAGAAGAGTCCTAATAGACCTGCGATCCAAGCTCTAAGTGTGATGTCTTATTTACGGCAAGCTCAAACTCTGAAACCTACATCGAAACTCACTACTAAGTAAAATACTAACGTCTCTATATATAGGGGTGGGAGTGGACGTCCGAATTTGTCTGTCCGACTGAAGTCTGAAGCATGTCTAACCAAATTTGATCGACCAAATTAAAACAAACCAAATATAGATATTTCTTTATCTGACCAAACGACCGACCGAATGTCTGATATTTTATGTCAATAATATAATGTCTTCAACATTTATAAGGCTAATATTATAGTTTATAAAAATTTTAAAATATAATATACAGTAAAATTAATTAAGTTTATATGTATAATTAATATTTAATATTATATATAAAATAAAAGTTTAATATCAAAGAAAGAAAAGAGAATATACATGAACAAAGGCAGCACAGGGCAAGCGCCAGCGGAGGCGGTGAAGGCAGGCGTCAGCGGAGGCAGGATGGCGGAGGCGGGTACGACGGAGGGGTTACACTACACGCGAGAGGGCAGCAGAGGCAAGCGGAAGCAGAGGGGGTTTTGGGTGCGCAAGGGCGGTCGAGGCAGGTGCGGGCAAAGGGGAGAGCTAGTCCGAGGCAGGCGCGGGTAGAGGCAAGTGGCAGTGGAGGGGTTTCGCTGCTCGCGAGAGGGTGGCGGAGACAAGTTGAGGCAGGTGCGAGCAGAGGCCGGTCGAGGCGAGGTGCGGGCAGAGGCAGGTGGTGGTGGAGGGGTTTTGCGGCTCGCAGGGCGACAGAGCCGGTTCGCAGGTGACTGCAAAGGCTATCTGCAGCTGACCAGATGGGGTCCATAGGCGACAGTAGGAGGGGTACGCAGAAGAGTGCAGCGGAGGGGGTATGCTGGCAACGGTGGCTAGGGGGTACCCAAGCAGCGGCAACAGCGGAGTTGGTTTTTCTATGAACAGTATTCTCACTAGGGTTTTTGGAATCACAATGTGATTTCGAACTATATGCGGCCATCGCTTGGGCCCGACGGACAAGTCAGACAATATCTCGGCTAGAAAAAATTTGCCTAATGAAATTTTGGACTGCCGCAGACAATAACTTGTCTGATGTCCGTCCAACCGATGCACACCCCTATCTATATGATGCATACTTGTGGTATGTGTTCACATTATTAATACATCATAATAAAAACATAGTGATAAACAAATATACAACTAAATATCTATCACGTTAATTGAGACATGATAAAGTAAATGACTAATAAATAAATAAACCCATGGATAAATAGATAAATAATATTCCAATTATAAAATAATAATATAATTATACTATATAAATACATGGCTAAACACAAGAAAATATTACAAATACTTGTATTAGTAAATATAAATAAATAATAACATACAGAGAACAAATAAATAAATAAATAAATAAATAAATAAAATTTAGTAAACAAGAATAAGATTAATGATAATAAGTAAATATATCAATAATAATAATAAACAATCACATACACATTTATCTTATACGACAAATATACAAATAAAAAGAAATAAATAAATAAAAATACTCATAACATCAAAATATTATAAATAATGTGAATATACATCTAAATTAATGTAATGACTCTCGAATTACCAAAATCGGTCGACGGTGTCCGTCGCTAGAAACCGCAAACGTCAACGCTACGAAAGTTGCCGCTAGTCATGATCGACCAAGGATGTCGAGGCGAAAGTGGTGATCGGCAAGGTCTGGTCGATAATTGGCTAGAAAATGGCTAAAAAGGGGTGGAATCATTGTTGGGTGTGGCGATGTCGTTGGTGGCAATTGCGACCACGACGGTAGTTATGGGTGGTCTCAAAATATCTCCCTCAATGAAATGAATCTATCTAAGTGGTCAGGCTCACCGGAGGTAGCTCACAGGCACCGGAAAACCCCTCAAAAGCAATAGCGGCGGTGAGAAAGAGATAACTAAAAATGCCCCGCTAGCGACGGACGTGGCGCCACTGGTGTGGCGGCAGTGGTAAGGAGCATATCCAAAATAATGTGGAGAAAAACTAAGTTTTTTATTTCAATTTTATTGAACGGTGTAAATCTTGCCACGTAGTGAGATCTAAAACATCTGACAACATGTGGGCCTAATAGGGCCCACTTATAGTATATACAATATATATATAAACAGAAAGCCCAATAAGTAAAAACAGAACATTAGTGTCCAAAATTACGAATACCAGCAACTTTTTTAAAAAAATAGTTTGGATGAAGTTGTACTTTTATAATAATAAGAGGGTAAAATTGTAATATTAGTTAAAGATAGATACATGACAAATTTATAATACGTAAACCAGGTAATTAAGGGTGGGCAGTCTACTTAACCTGAGGCAAATAGTCGGCCTTTTACTATCAAAATTTTTCCTTCAAATAAGCTTTATTGTATTCTAATCATTTTTTTATTATAAATATTAATTTTTCTCATATATATAATCATAACCTTTTTTTAATCTAATTCAATTTGGGCATATGTGCCACCCCTACCCATAATGAAAAGCGTTATATAGGCTCTATTAAAAAATGATTGTTATTTTTATATATTAGATATAGATTATAGAGATTGTAAAATTTCAACTCTATAAATGATAAATAAATATCTTTTAGTGCTTAATGAAGATCATCGGATCAAAAGTACCAGTTTTTATGCTCTGTTAAAAAGGGTGGACCATTTTTTAGTAAATCAATATATAAATATTGCTTAGGTATACAACAAAACGCCATTGAGCTGACCTAACCCCGCCTGACCTTGGCAAAATATGGGACCACTTGCGAGACACAAGGTAAACCATTAAAAAAATTAAGTGTCGCTTATGATCAAATTAGCAATAAAAGATAAACTTTGCAGTCCACTTGGGACCTTTGCTTTTGAAAAATAATCTATCTATAAAGTTAGTTAATTTATCTTATATTCGATATTATGACTCAACCGTTCTCTTTCAAGAACGTTTGATATATTCCTTAATTATCCACTGCAAATAACTTCATAAGAAAATTTTTAGGCTATGTTTGATAGTTGCACCTTGGCAGAGTAACAATTTAGGTATAACTCAGTAGTAACGAAAAAGTGGTTACTTTTTCGAGCGTTACCTGGTAATTGGTGTCTTGCCATTTGGCCACATTTGATTGGCAAGCTCCCTCCCAAAGATTCAAATATCACAAGTGATTAAATTTTTTTAAAGAAAAAATCATTTTTTGATAACATTGTAAAGTTGGAAAATAATCAACTCGAAGAAGATTTTCTTAAAAGTAGGCTGAATAAATAAGGGACCTCACTTATTTTTAAAATAATAAAACTGCCACAAGAATATTTAATATTTGAGTGATTTGTTTAAGGTTTATTGAGCTTTAGAGCTCATATTACAGTAAATTACAGCTGTTACGAAGTCTAAATAGTATATTATGTTTCTTCCTGGGCTAGTAGCGAAAATCTGTTAACTACTTATATTTTAAGAGTCATATATACATGAGCTAGTTTATACGAGTTACACATTTTATTTAGAACAATTTAGTAAATCTCACAACTTAAAATCTAAATAGATAAATAAAAAAATTAATAATAAAGATAATTATAAAATTTTAATTCAATATAGTGTTTCTAACCTTTTCATTTTATTTATTAAAGTGAATATAATAAAAACTAATTTTAAAATATCTATTAAATAGTACATTTTTTAAAATCTAAAAATAAATCATAATAATATTAAAAAATTTAAAATTTTATCAACCTTTTACTTATCTACTCTGCTTTTAATATATATAAATATTATTTTATAGGAGACAAAAAAATTTTAAATTAAATGTGTAGCTCATGTGCCATTATCTGAGGCATAAATTGTATAAATTGTTCTCGTATTTTAATCATTCAATTATTATAAATTATAAAGTATCATTCTAACTAATTTAATAGTTTTGAAAAGTTGAATTTGAAGGCTACCGAATCTTCATGCTTCGTGGGATTGAACTCCTGGCGTTCTTCTTCGACATGGGTTTTGAGGTGTGTGCTATATTGTCTTCTTCCACACCTTACCGATGGGAGAAGGAAACATTGAAGACGAGATTTGGTGAAAGAAGGGGATGAAGAAGATGTTTTCCAATCTCCGGATTTGAACACTCATCAAAAAAATGTAAGCTATAAAGAATGAAGATGCTTGAATGAATAATCAATTTTTACCAAGCCATTCTAAATAATATACACAAAATTTAAGCTTTCTAATAATTATAATTACGTTTATTAGCCAAACTCCGAGCTTTCTATATAATCTGACATAATTATTTTTTCAAAAGTGCTTATCTAAATTAAAAATTATAAATACATCTTTGCTTATTCGTCGTCTATTATAAATAACACGGAGTTTGCACGTATGGCCTTGCGAGTATATGCTCTAAAATTTTTAACCATTGTCATCATAATTTGTTGACGTTAAAATGGGCTAACCAATCTCCGGCCAAGGGACCTGTACCTCGTGAGTTGGGAGGGATAACCCAAATCCAATGACCGTCAATGGCGCTTCTTGTCCTCGACCTAAGGTTTTGTACCCCCCACCCCCCACCCCACCCCACTCTCTTTTTTAATTCATCTAGACTAGAGGTGGGCATTGGTCGGACGGACATCGGACAATTATTGTCCGCGTTTGTCAGACATTTTATCAGACAAAATTTGTTCGATCGAGTTAATGTCCGACTTGTCCGTCGGGCCCGAGCAACGTCCGTGGACGGTCCGAAATCAAACCCAACTTCTAAACCCTAAGAATGGAAATATTGTTCATACCGCCGCCGCCGCCCTCCGCCACAACCTCTTGCCGCCGCCCTCCGCCGCCCTCACCCACCCTCCCCTTGCCTCTGCCGAACCGCCACCGTCGCGACTGCACGCCTCAGCTCCGCCACCCTTTGCACGCTGTGTCCGCCGCCGCCTGCCTCCGCTCCCAGCTTGCACCGCCTGCCTCTGCCGGACCGCCACCCTCTGCTCGTGTCTCTGCCACCCTCTGCGCGCCGTGTGAAAATCCGTCGTCTGCCCTGCCTCGGCTGCCCCGCCTCTGCCGCTCCAGCCTCCGCTACCGCCTGCCTCCACCGGACTGCCACCCTAAACATCTGCCGCTGCCTGCCTCGTCTGCCCTGCCTCCGCCGCCGGACTGCAGCCGCAACGCCTCGGACTCCGCCGAACCGCCGCCCGTTGCCGCCGTGTATATATCTCTTAGATTTATCCTAAGTTTAGTTTATTTTATATCTAGGATTAATTCTTATTATTTTATAAGGTTAGATTATTTATACTTGGATGATAATGTAAAAAAATTTTATACTAACGAAATTGTGCAGTGATTGAGCTATAAAAATTTGTGCAATTGTTTGGTGAAGGAAGTTTGCATCTTGGAAAGAATAGGTACTGTCAAAGTGTCAATTAATAATATTTGTTGATACCACTTTTATAAATAGAATTGATTTATACTAGTTATGACATTTTATATTTATAATTTGATTTTTTTTTCACAGATGGATCATGCAAGTTCATTACTAAATGTAAATGAACAAAGTGGAGATGGAAAAGATAACAAAAATTCGATTGCTAAAGAAGGAGAATCTCTAGATGGTGCATTATCAAAAAAAGGAAAATGGCATCCGGTGTATGGGCCTATTTTGATAAGAAATATGAGAAGAATGGAACATTTGCTATTTGTCGTTATTGTGAAAAGAAGTTTGAGGGAGCCGGAAGTTATGGAACTACTCATTTATGGAGGCATGTTGAAGGGAAATGCCCTAATTTTAAAATGAAGAGGACAAAAAATATAAGTGGTGATATTGGGCAACAAATTTTCAAGATGGGAGTGAAAAAGGATGGAGACAATAAAATAGAAGTTTGGAAATTTGATCAAGGAAGGAGTAGATTAGAGTTGGCCGAGGCAATTATCTTGCATGAGTATTCGTTTTCAATTGTGGAACATGAAGGATTTAGAAGGTGGGTTAGTAACTTGCAACCGCAATTTGTGATGGTTTCTAGGAGAACAATTACAAGAGATTGTCTTGGAATTTATGAAAAGGAGAAAAAAATGTGTTTGACATTTTGGAAAAAGTTAAGAGTCAAATTAGTTTTACCAGTGATATTTGGACATCTTCACAGAATATTGCTTATATTATTTTGACAGCTCATTTTATTGATGAAAATTGGAAATTGCAAAAAAATATATTAAATTTTGCCAAAGTTGAAAGTCGGCATACTGGAGAATGCATAGCCAAGTGTCTTATTAGTAAAATTTGTGAGTGGCAACTTGATAAATAGGTTTTTACGGTTGCATTTGATAATGCAAGTGCAAATGATGGAGCGACCAAAGAAATGAAGTCTTTTTTCTCAAGTAGAAGTCCAAATTTTGCAGGTAATTGTTTTCACGTGAGATATTGTGCTCATGTTCTGAACTTAATTGTTCAAGATGGGTTGAATGAGACTGCTAAGTCTATAGAAAGATGAGCAATTTGATATATTGTCATGGTGGAGATTGAATATAGTAAAATATCCTATTTTGGGAAAAATTGCTCAAGATGTTTTAGCTATTCCTATGTCAATCGTGGTCTCCGAATCCGCATTTAGTATTGGAGAACAAACAATTAGGTTGACTAGGAATAGTTTGAGCCCAATAATACTTGAAGCTTTGATATGCGCCCAAAATTGGTTGAGGAGTGAATATGAAAGTAATCCATATTTTATATCTATTCATTTTCTATTTTTGATGTTTTTTTATATATATATATTTTTCTTACTATATTTTTTACTTATAGGGAAACAACAATGTTCATCATCAAATTTATTTAGAACAATGAATATAGAAGAATGGGAAGATATTGATGATTATGTTGATGAAGATAATATTCCAACATCTTCATGTCTATAATCATCGCTAGTGCCTTCTCCACCTCTAAGCTCTCCAGGAGAGGTCTGTGTTTCTTTCCTTTGTTGCATCTTGTTGACTTTGATTAAGCTTGCTCATGTATTTGTTTGAATGTGTTAGCTGGTTTTTTCCTAGAGGAGTAGTTGCTTGTCTTGTTATAATTGAGTGTGTTAATTCACTTGTGTGATCTATGGGAAATTTGTGTCTGTCTATTATCATTAGTACTAGTTATTAGTGATGCTTAATTTTGATATTTGAAAATGGGTTTTGACTTTTTCAAGGGTTGGAATTACTGTGTTTGTGTGACTTTATTAACTAGTTTCTTGCTGGAGCTGACATTGTTGGCGGGGATGACCTTATTGATGAAATTAAGAATGGTAATTCGTTTAAGTTGTTTCTCACTACGTAAACTCTTACATTTTCAACTAATTATGCTTAATATTGACAAGCACAATGGCAGTATTGTGAGTAGATCATATTGAACACATTCTAAATGTGTGTATCCTACTTAAGATGTTATCTTTTGCTTCCCTTGCTACTTAGCATTTTGGATAATTGCTGGAGAATACCAAATTTCAAATATTATTTTCTATTGAGGGATACAAAGATTGAAGGATGGTGAAACAGTTGTTGAGATTAATTTATAAAATCTGGCATGTTCTTTTCTATACCAAACATTAGCTTGTTTAAAGTTGTACTTTTGAATTTGCTTTTTCTTCGAAATGTTTCATTACTTGAGACGTTGGTGCTTATTAACAAATAAAACTAGCGCACTTGATTAATTGTTCACTCACATTTGCATGAGAACAGATGCTTTCTTGTAGAACAAACATCATATATTATTGGCGATATAATTGAAATTTTGAATATTTCATCATTGGATTTACTTGTCATCTTTTTATGTCATTTTACATAGGAGATTGTTGGGTCTTAACGCTCAAGTATTTTTGGCTTATAATAAGAGTGACTTTTATCCTATGTATGTCATTTTTTGTTATTTAAGATATTAAATATCAATTTTATGTATGAACTTAATTAATTTACTGTATATTACATTTTAAAATATTTATAAACTATAATATTAGCCTTACAAATGTTACAAATATTATATTATTGATGTAAAATATCAGACATTCGGTCGGACAAAGAAATGTATATATTTGGTTTGTTTTAATTTGGTCAAATTCGGTCGGACATACTTTGGACTTCGAACGGACGAACTAATTCGGACGTCCGCGCCCACCCCTAATCCAGACCCCTCAAAAGGATTTTTGTCACTTAATCATTCTTGTAATTAAGCAATTCACTTATTCGTTTAAACTTTAATCACGATGAAAGCACTGCCTCAAGTAATATTCGATCCGTTTCCTCACTTTTACATTTCAATACAAATAAATCTTCAATAACTTTTCAACTTCTTCCACTAAAATGCAACACGCGAAAAGGAAATCGAGTCGAGACTCGGGCGGGATTCTTTGTCAATGAGGGAAGGAAACAGGAAACTGAATTCTCACGTTTGACACTTGTTTAGTAATAAATTAGGTTACTGTTTTAATATAATTCCTTGCTTTGGATGGATTGTGAATCAATAGGAAATAATGAGATAATTTAAACCTCAGCTGCAACTTACTACTTATTAAATTGCTCCAATCGTTCATTAATTTTTTTCCGCCCAGCGTTACTTTTGTTGGGTATATATTTGTACTCTAATTGCAATAATTTTTTGGAAGATCTTACACGTAATATAGCTGTAATATCCAATTATGATCAAGAAAATTAACATTCATTAAATACTCTTGATAATAGTTCAAAAATTTGAATAATAAATAAGTGTTATCAATCATCTATATTCAATTACTTATTAGGTTTTACAACCAATATTAATTCGAAGACCTTACAGCTAGTTATTTTTCAGTCGCATTATTAGCCTTATCTTTTTTTACTCCCTCTGGCAAACCACTTTTATTAACCATTTAATAGTGATCTAAATTAATATTTAAATTTGCATGTGTTGTTGATATTTTTATATCAATGGCAACTAGGGTTGTTCATCTGGTCAATTTGGTTAAAATCAAATCGATCCACTTATCTGATTAATTAAATGGAAATAATTTGATTAACCAAATAAAAATTAAATTATAATTAATAACTAAATCGACCAAATTGAACTAATTTAAATTGGATTGGTTTTAATTGAACTCCAACCAAACTAACCAAAATAATAAATGATGTTTTTTTATCATTAAGTGTTTACTCTAATTATTTTTAAGTTTTGTTTATAAAATAAAGAATTCTTAGCATACATTTAGGGGCTAATTACATATTTATCTAAAAAAATTATATGAATAATGTTTTAATTTAACACATTGTATAATAGGTACAAAATATATAATACATTAAACTTTCATCTCTTACACATACATAAATAAATTATTTTAATAAATTAAATTAAAATAATAATTTTATAAATATTTATTATATATAATTATTACTAAAATTATATAAACACACGTAAAAAGGAAGAAAGTGATACAAATAAGATTCTTTCTATTTATGGTTTATTAGTTTTAATTAATTTTGATTGAACCGACCAAACTAAGTTGGTTGGTTTTTTGTTTAAACCAATATACAATTCAATTTGACTAACACCGAACTGAAATACAGAAATGAAAGTTTAGTTTAATTGGTTTTATCGGTTAACCAAACCGTGCACACTTTATCGGTCCAATTTAACTCGAGTTAAAATATTTGAGGCTCACTTTATTATTATATTGAAAGTCCAATTACGGATGGAGTTGAGACAGAGGCCGGAATAATTTAAACGGTGACAAGCCCGTTTTGAAGCGCATGTTCTAGAAGATAGGAGCAAATCAAGGAGATACCACCGTTAGAAAAGTTGGCCAAAATTTTTTGCTGCCTGCTGCGACAACTAGTTTGATACAGGGAGGAAAATCTTAGTTTCTTGCACCAATCCTTGTCTATAAATAGACACCTCCTTCCCTAGTTGATAACCGAAACGAAGACGAGCGGCTTCTTCCCCGTCATGCGGTTATTCACTCGACGCTGCTGCCTTGACCTGACGTCCTGTTCTTGCCGTGGGAGCCTCACGCCGGCGCTGCGCCAAAAATAGCACACCTTCATCGTTGCTGGCCGTGAAGTGAAGAGCCGGAGTCGCTGCCTCGTTGTTCACCGAGTGAAAAGCCACCCCCTTATCGGTTGCTGCTGCAAAGACGAGACTCACTTTCTCGGGAGCACGCCAAGGCCAGAAGGTCACCGCCTTGCCGCTTACTGCCTTGCTTCCACAAAGGACCACGAAGGGGGAGAAGCAAGGAGCTGCTGCTGTTGAAGCCTTCCTTACCGTTGCCGCACACCCGGGGGAGACCGCACTGCCGCTTTGCTGCTGCGTTGCCAAATGACGGAGCTTTCATTGCCACGCATTCAAGCACCGTTGCAGCCCCTTGCCATGTAGTCTCTGCTCTCAGTAAGGAAAGATGGACTGCGACCTTGCTCATCGCCGACCTCTTGAAGAGCTTTTGAGTAGTTGCAGAGACCAGACCACCATCCCGCCGACGTGCTGCCGCTTGCTGATCACCATCCTCACCGCCGGAGATTATCTTGGAGTCAAACTATTCTTCACAGTGCCTAGCCGCAACAGATCTACTCCAAGGGGGAGCTTGCTGGCGTCATTGCTTCAAAGCCGAGTCACCTTGCTGCCATCCCTCATTGCCAAGGCCTTGCTTCCTTGTTGTAGCACTTGCTCACTGCTGTGTTGCCGTGGAAGTCATTTCACCAACACTTGGAGCTCTGCCAAGAGAACTCGTTGCCAAAGCTTTACCTGCTGCCATCTTGCGGCTTTATCTACTCGCACGGCCTACTGCACCAAGGAGACACCAAGTAGTCAGAAAGTTGTTGCCTTGCCACGAAGTGCACCAAAAGCCTATGTTGCTGCCCGTCGAAGCTTTACCTGCTGCCGGTCATGACGTGAAGCCATCCACTAGATTGTCTGGCCATCTGTCGACTGCCGACGTGCCGGAGCCTTGAAGACTTGGAGGTTAAAGTTGCCGCTGCTGCACCGTCAAACCTCGCCGAGGAGAAGAGTTCAAGTATAACCTGTCGGTTACATGAACTTACAATTTTATTTTATATAAAAATTAAAATTTTCTAGATTTGGTTAGTTGAGAGGGATAAAAAACAATGTACGACGTTTTTCTTCTTTAGTATTTTCTGGTTTTTGGGTTTTGGAGAAAACTAATGCAAAGGGATAAAGAAAATTGCATAGATCGAAGAAAGGCGAATGCTTTGTTGAGATTGACTTGCAATCGTCAATGATAACTTCACCAAGTTCTTAATATGTAATATTCTTCCTTTATTATTTTTTACGACTTTATACTAATTTTGTAGAAAGTATAGTAAATTGGTATTCCCAAAGGTGCTAATTGAGCGAGCGAGCCGAACTCAATTTATGTTCTAAGTCGGTTTGAATAGTTCAAAATTCGTTTGAACTCGAGTCGCAGATCGAACATTTATGTTCGAAGTCGGTTTGAATAGTTCAAAATTCGTTCGAACTCGACTCAATTTTTTCGATCTCAAACCTAGCTCGTTCGTGAGCTTGAAACCGGCTCGATTAAAAGTCAAAAGTCCTCCACTTAAAAAAAATACAATCAACGTTGATTGAACCCACAACCTCCTTGAAATCATCGACTTGAATACTTACCATCTCAACTATCTCTACTTCTTTGTTATTATATTGTGTGTGTGTATATATATATATATATAATATATTATAAAAATTATATTATTATATTATTTTATTTAGTCAAATTCGAGTTATAACCGAGTCGAGTCGAGTCGAACATGACCTTGCTTCAAGCTCAGCTCATAAGATTCGAGTTCGAGTCGAGTTCGAGCTCGAGCAACTAAATATCGAGTTTCGAGTTGAGTCAAGCCGAGCTAAATGCTAAATAATCACGAGCTGACTCGCTCAACTAGCAACCCTAATTACGCCAAGGCAAACCAACCCGGCTGGTTCAGTTCAAATTAGATTTTAACTTAGAATTTATTTCAACACCTTCGTGTGCTCCAATTGGTGTCAAATTTGGTACCCCACTTTTTTACATATTTCACACAAAACGGTGAAGTCTAATTTATTGTTGGAGTATTGCACAGACTAATATTGAAAATCCTAAGGGACAGTTATGTTTGGAGTCAAATAATCAAAGTGATCAAAATCTATTAAGTATTATAATTTATAAAAGAATAAAAAGTTAGTGAATTGTAAGTTAAAATCTTATTATGGACTGACTTGTAGGATCTCACATCGAAAACCAACTTGAAACAATGTAAAAAATGCCTAATTTATCTTTTATTCGTTTTTCTGCATCAATCAACACGTCTGAACTTTTGTTTGTTTGACCAGCCTACAAGTGGAGTGCTCGTTGCACAAACATAAAATATCTCTAATTGTTAAGAGTTTAATTACTTTTTTAAAATATCTCTAATTGTTAATAGTTTAATTGCTTTTTTAGGAAGGCGACTATGAGGCGAATATTTCAATTGCATTAGTTTAATTTTATTTTTATATATTTAAGATATTAAAATGAGTTTTTTACTAGATAGATAAGGAATTTTTTATATTATTAAACAATGGGAAAATCATGGATGGTTATTAGAAAAATAAAAAAATTATCATAATCGTAAAATTACCCTTTAAATAATTTCTAGTTAAAAATTATTTAATTTTTTATTTAAAATGCATGGACGCTAGGCCGTCGCAAGCCCCAATCGACCAGATCTAACACCTCAAGGTTGGCATGTCCTGCTAATTATAGGGCGGCCAGTAATAGGGCACCAAGGCTGTCTCCACCTTATATCAAAATTTATATCAAAATTTTGATAATTTATATCAAAATTTTCCACCTTATGGTAATTTATTAATATATATATATATATAATAATATATATTTCTCGGTAAAAAGCTATATTAAAACGTGAACATGCCATGAGACAGTACTCACCCCATTACGACAGCTGCTCATGCAGGTCCCACATAGTGAGCTTCGAACCAGGTGTGAGCGTGCCATTGTGTGGGCCCCGAATCCGATTGGGCCCAGAGAGGTAAAAATAAATACTTACAATTTTCAATGTTCTCCTCAAATTCCGAAACTCTCGGCACTACAAGTCCATCCTGCCATGCAATCTCTCCTCGAATCCACGCGTCGACCATCCAGCGGTTGAATAGCGAGTGGAGAGAACTGCAGCAGGACCCGGTCTCACTCATCGTGGCAGCGGGGCGTAGCCGGTAGCAACCCCATCGACCACCGGCTCGTCCGGTCGCCAAAGGTATAAGGCCGGGGTTTAAGCCCACATGGGTTTTGGCAAAAAAAATTAAAAAAGAAGTCGAAATTTTAAACAAGGAAAATGGTAAGTTTTGGTTCCAATTTTTGCATTTTTCCTTCGATTTGGCTTGGAATCGGTTGGAATTCTTTACGAATTGTGTGGAAATCGGATTTTTGGCGGGGAATTTATTGTGATCGGAGGTCGGATCGGCGAGGTTTCGGGTGGAATTTTGGTTGTTGGAAGTGGACTGATCTGGTGGTATTCGCATGTTTTTTTTTGTTTTCGATTTTTGGTTTCAAAGGGTGAATTTCGCTGTGTGAAGGGATCTTGCTTTTTTTGTGTGTGAATTTGATTTTTTGTTCTTTTTTAGTTTTAGTTTCTTTGAATTTTGGTTCTTGTCGGTGAATTGATCGGGAATTTTGGGGTTTGTTTCGGACTTTGGTTGTTTATCGGATCTGTTTATTTTTCATTGGCGATTATTTTTTGAATTATGAATTTCGGCATATGAAAAGAGTTTGTTGAATCTGAAAAGATCGGAGTTTGCTATTATCTTTAATCGGCTTTAGAATTTGGATGTTTAAGGGCTTCGATTCCCTGTAGATTTTTTATTTTTTTCTGTTTACGAGCAGGAGATTTAGAATTGCATAATTCGCTTACTGGTGTTTAGTGATTTTGGATGATGGGAGATGTGCATATTTGATCCATAGATCATATATTTCTATCTGTGAATCATATACATGTTAGTGTATTGGGAATCATATAAATGTTTGTTAATTGCTATGTGAGGGAAGCTTTATTGATTGTGGAAATATTTGAAGTTCCATATGTTGTTTTAGATTACTGCTATGCATGCAGGTTGCTAGTTTAGTCATTTTTCTTTGATTTGGAATAAAGTTTGATGAATAATTGATGCACGAGGGTGTAACATTAAAGGGATAATTGGTCTATGTTGATCTTTTGTTCCTTTTTTTGATGGCCGACCCCATGCTGTTGTTTGAATTGTGTATTACCAGCAATTTGGTATCTTACAAACGTTTTTATTTGCAGGGTTTTGGGTTTGGCGTGGATCCATTAATCACAAGTTTACCTGGATAAACTTGCTTTGGTCCTGGCGAATTTGTGATGCTTTTTTCTTTTTAAATATTATTTTGTGCTATGAGTCACTAGGATATGGTGCATCAGAAGAGATCAGGACATGGATTCAATGGCTATCAGGTGCCCTATATGCCTCGTAAATCAAGATCGGCCAGGGTAGAAATTCCCTTCCTGTTTATTGAGCCTTTGATTTAGCACAGGTCTTGCTAGAAATTTGCTTCTGGGAATGTATCTAACATTGTAGTGCTGTCGTCCTACAGGGGAAGCCTTCATTTAAAAAGAACATGGATGGTGAGACGATGTGTGCGTTTGATCTGCTGGCAACTGTAGCTCAAGAGCTGTTGCAAGAGAAGAATTCTAATCCGAGTAGCATGGCAGCTGCTCAACCTGCCTCTGCAGTTGAAATTGATGCGGGTAAAATGGAACCCATGGATCAGATCAAACATTTTAAGCAGGAGCCATGTGATCAAGGAAGTTGTGCGGAGAGTTCTCTTACCTTCCAGAAACGAATTCCAAATGGATCTGAAGTTAATGTTTTAAGGGAACATTCACTGAAAGTTGAAGGGGCTAATAGTCAATACGCTTCCGGTATTCTTGATAGTAAAAAGGCTAATAAATCTGGAAAAGCAGTGCACGAATGCTTTTCTGGAAAAAGTAGGAATAGTTTTGTTAGTTCTACTATATTTGATCATGGTATTGTCAAGGATGCTGATCTTTGCATAAGTATTAATGGTTGTTCAAAGCCTGAAGAAGATGACATTCTAGGAGATGCTCGACTGGAGGACCAAGGGAATGGAAATGTTGTGAGTCAGCTTGTCTCCAATTCGTACTGTTCTGAGGATCAAATGACAGTGGATGCTATACCTCCAACTTTAGTTAGTTCTGAGAGTTGTGTCCAGGATGCTTCTTTTCGAGGAGACCATGCTCCTTGCACCAATTCTTATGTAAAGTCTCGTAATGACAATAAAATAGTTAGAAAAGATGATGACGAAAACTATTTTGGTTGCACTGACCCAAGCATCGCAGCTAGGGGATCCCATAAATCACCACATGTTGGAGACTGGAGAATTAGAAAATTTATGGCATCTAGATTTTACAATGTATCTCCAAAACTTTTGAAGAGTGGAGAATTATTTAACTTTGGTATGTTCTTACTTTTGTTTTGTTTCTTCCATCACTTTTAAGTTCCAAATATTGAGTTATGGATTATATTTGAGTGTAAGTTAGTGAAATATATTTATGATTTTGGCATTTCAGATCATGTTATTAAGCCTCTTCACAGAAGTAGAAAACTTTTTCTACACGACAAAGAACAAAAAGATTCTCAACTTACAAGAGAAAGAGATTCCTTGATAGATGCTTTTCTTTAACATATGAGCGAAGAAATTGCAATAGAGGGCTCACTAATTTTTATGGAAAAACTTTCAAAGGAGAAGCATCTGTTTTTAGCACAAAGAAGCGTGGAGGTTTATTTTATGCCTAGAAAACATGTAGTTCTTTGTAAATTATTGTTATTAACTATTTATAGTTTGTCATGCAGCAAGTGGATCATCTTCTCCATTAATTGGTGAAAGATCATCTTATGGATCTGGTAATTCGCACTGTAGGACTGATGTAAAAAAAATCACTGTTATACTGGCTTGATCATAGTTGACAGATTAAGAGAACATGAACTTTGACATCTGATGGATGATATTCATTCCACAGTGAAGCTTAGAATTCAATCCTTCAAAGTACCGGAGCTCTTTGTTGAGATTCCTGAGACGGCAACTGTAGGTTTGCTTAAGGTATTTTGTTGCTCCTTATACCTGCAAAAAATTAAACATTTTTGTTGGGCCTATAGTATTCTTGTCGGTGCATATTCTACTTAAAATGTGTAGAGGACCGTATTGGAGGCTGTGACTTCTATTCTTGCAAGAGGAATACGAGTGGGTGTCCTCCTTCAAGGGGAAAGGGTTAAGGATGACAACAAAACTTTACTCCAAAGTGGGATCTCTTTGGATGAGAAGTTGGATGGCTTGGGATTTGCTCTGGAACCTGGTCACACCCAAATTTCATTCCCTCCAATTTGCAAAGAAGACACACATTGTTCTAATGAAGATGACTTTCAGGTGGTTTATAGGTATGAATTGCTTGCCATGGTGATACAAATATCTTTTACAGGTCAAGATGTTTATGGGCTTGCCAGCTCAATGTTATTTGTGTACATAAACTTATATGGAGCCTTTGCTGTCAAGGCATGGTGTCATTCCTCACTTCGATAATGCTACTTCTGTTGGTTCAATGGAACAATCTCATGCAAATGTCTGCCAATTAGGAGAAAGCACTTATGCTTTCATCTCCAGCTCTTCTGACATGGCTTTCGATAAAATTTCGCAACCTCCTCATGCTTTGGTTGCAATTCCAGAAATGAATGTAGAAACTTTAGGTGTTGTTCCTGTTCAGCGCAAATCCAGACGACCTGAACTTGCCCAGCGTCGTACTAGGAGACCATTCTCTGTAGCAGAGGTTGAAGCCCTTGTTCAGGCAGTAGAAAACATGGGAACTGGGAGGTACTAAATAATTATGCCTATAGGTCAATTATGAAAAACTTATTATGCATCTAAATTATCTACACTCATTTTATGTATGAACTTGTATTTGATTTTTGTGCTTTATAACTTGTGCTACTCAAGAAGACAGCTGTTAATCTTATGTTCTTTCAGGTGGCGTGATGTTAAGTTACAGGCTTTTGAAGATGCAGATCACCGTACTTATGTAGATTTGAAGGTACCTTTCATCCCCTGAGTTCTGTCTGATAGCTGACCAATGGAAGCTAATGGCCTGGGGGAAACTTAAAGATAAACTTGTTACATACCTTATTCCTAATGGATCAACGTTTTGTGTTCCATGTTAGTGGTTGAAATTTGTTGGCCTGTTTTTTGTTTGGATGAAAAACTGGTTTGAATGGATTTTTTCACTGTCAATGTGGCTTCTGTTTCTGTCAATTGTTAAAAAAAATTGTATTTGGGCCCTTAAATATTGTATTATTTGTGAGTTCAATGGGGAGAATGTGTGAATTGGTACTTTTCGAGAGATGAGGTTGTATGCGTGGAGGTGAAGCGTTTATAATTGGGTTGTTCAATTTGCGTCAGTCTTTTTGCCTATCGTCTAATCTTTTGTCGTCTTCTAATGTGTCAAGCAGGACAAGTGGAAGACGCTTGTGCACACGGCAAGAATCTCCCCACAGCAAAGGCGAGGGGAGCCAGTGCCACAAGAGCTTCTGGACAGGGTGCTTTCAGCTCATGCCTATTGGTCCCAGCTGCAGGCGAAGCTTCAATTCAACCATCAAGGTGAGAATTGCATGCTGCTATCATCCTTAACAAACCCAAATCTGCAGGGAAGTCATTGATGAACAGTGTGTCTCATTGGCTTTGTAAAAAGAAAGTCTTGCATAATATGTGTATATTTCTCACACAATCAGTCTTCGCCTTGTGCCCCAACCTCTAGTGTTTTTCCTTTGCGCGGGAGAGCTGGAGGTAACCCTGGTCTGGGATGGTGGTGGTTGTACATGATTGAAAATGTCTCTCGACTGACAGGATTCTTTTCGTCTTTTTGTTTTAATTTCCCTCTCTTTAGCGCTGTATGTATGATAATTAACTCCATGTAGATCTTAAAATTCATCTTTCGGTTAATCATTTTTCTGTTCAAAGGGAGAAAGGAAAAAATTCTCGTTTATGAGTTTTCTTTTATATTTGATTTTAACTTAAAGGTATATGTGGTTTGCATGAAAATATTGTAAATGGCGTGAAAATTTTAAAATAATCAATTTTATAAGAAATATGTATATTTAAAATATTAAATAAGTTATGTTGTGTGTAAATTAATTATAATTATATTTAAGTAGGAATATATAATAATCATCATTATTTTAAATGATTACTTTTGAGTTGGTCATTCACGTGTCCTGGAGTTATTTTTTTGTCTTTATTTTTTATCTCAAGAGGTAAGGAGGGAGAAATTGTTTTGTATAAGATATATTAGATGGGGGATTCATTCAATGATAATTATGATTAATTTTAATACAAAATATAATAAACATGTATCGATTCTTCTTAGAAATATATTATATAATATATATAGTAAAGTTGACCATTTAGAATTTGTATGTTATTTATATAAATTTTATACTAACGAAATAGAGCTTTAAATGGCTGAGATGAATCTATATTTTATTTTTCAATCAACTTAAATAAATACGATGCGGGCCATCAAAGTTGCGGTTCTACTGAAGTGGGTGGTAAGTTAGAGTCAAAAGTAGGATTCTTCACTTATCGTTTAATTCTGATACTGAGGCCAAACATAACCTTCCTCCTTTGGAGATTGTCAGCTTGATTTCGATTAAGAAATTCATCCTATTGAATTCATATTTTGTTCATATTTTAAGAGTTTGGCTAGAAGAAGGAAACTTTATATTTTAATATAATTTTACCTAATTTACTCTTATATATATATATTAATGAAATGGGAGTTTAATATTGGCCTTGATTAAAAGTACGAGATTTGGTTAATTAGAATACAATAAAATTTTTTGAATATAATAAAAATACTTCTTAAAAAGAGTTAAGAGTTCAAATCTTGTTAAATTTAATTTCTTAAAATAATAATAAAAAGAATAATACTTTTCATAATAAAAGTCGCGAGTTCAAACCCATCTAACCTCAAATTCTAATTTAATAAGAATTTATTTAATTGTCTTAAAAAATAATTATAATTTATTTTTTCAATCAAATAATATATATATATATATATATATATATTAAAGTCAATTATAGTTTAAATATAAGAAATTAAATTATTATACCCTATCTCATTATTCAACGAAAATTTATATATAAAATTAAAATTTACCCGGTATAAGTCACGCATGACGTGATAACTTATTTAGTATATAATAAAAAGAACCTTCGTATGCAAGAGTTTTGAGGGATGTTTGAAATGTTTTGTGGTAAAAGTAAGAGGTAAAAATACTAAAAAGGTTATGTTGAAAAAATTTTGTATCTATTATTGGCTAATGATATTTTTTAGTGATGAAACTGACAAAATCCTAATGATTTTGATGCAGTTATTAGAAATTATAATTAGTAATTATCTATTGCATGCAAAAAATAACTTAACTGAACTTACTACAATTGTTGATTTCATCACTAGAAAATATTATTAGCCCATAAATATTATATTATGTAAAATTTAAATACTCTTGAAAATACGAGTAGGAAACCACAGCTAGCAAAGGTTTTCCCACTTATTTAAAATTCTAAGTTCAATAAATTGAACTACATGTTTTACCTACTTATCTAATATCATATGTATACCAGTTAACTAAAACTTGCCAGCGTATAATGAAAAAAAGTATATGATCATATTATTACAATGTGATCTGTAAAATACGATTTAACTAAAATATAGTAATTAATCTTTTTATTTTATTTCTATTAATTGATGCGAGAGGATTTCAAAAAGTCAATGTTGGAGTCATCTTAATATTAAGTCGTCCATAAAAATAAGTTTGAAAATCTATAAGTTGTAAAGGAGTTAAAAAGAATAAACTTTGGAGTTAAAATAAAAAATTTTGGAATAGGTACACGATCACTAATTTTCAACCAATGAAAAAAAGAATAATTAGTATCGCCACCGACTGAAACTCTTATGTAAGCTAACTTTAATATTAATCATTAGATTAAAAGGATTATTAAGTGATAGGGGTATTTTTGTCTATATCAAAAAATTACAATCATATTATTTAAGCGGATGGCTAAATTAGAAAGTTATAGTTGGTACTAAGCTCTCATTAAAAAGATATATTATATTGTGTTCATCCAAAATAACAAATTATAGTAACTAGTAGTTTGGCCAAAATAATAGCAATTATTTAGCTTTGAAAAAATAATAGCAATTATTTCCGAAGCCTTTAGATTTTTCTAGAACCAGAATTAAATAATGCGTGAACCAATGGTAGCCTTCTCATGGCGATATTCTTGCATCAGCAACGGTTGATACTAAGTTTCCTCATTAAAAAAAGAAGAAGATATGTTACTCTGTGTTCATCTAAACTAACATATTATAATATTCGGTAATTTGCCCAAAATAATACCAATTACTTAGTTTTGAAAAAGTAGTAGCAAGTATTTCTAAGCCTTTAGTTTTTTATAGAACCTGCATTTAAATGCTGCATGAAGCCAGCAAATGCTGGACTGCTGGCGGATGTCTCCAAATTAGGCACATCTAAATCCAAGTACGAGCATTGTCTTGGAATAAAGACCTAAAAATTGCTGTTACTTTCTCCCCCGGACGTTGCAATGCATTTGGGCTGGTCCAACTACAAAAACTCCCTCTTTCTTTTACTATTTTGAGTGGATTTTTATATATTTATTATTGATAAGAAAAAGTTTTCATGGAAGATCCGGAGTAGTTGTTCCTCAATCTGATCCATTGTGCAATGAACTAGGAACAGTGTAGCATATTTAATAGAAGAGAAAATAGGAAATGGAGTGACAGTCAAGGAGGAGCTTCTTCATTTGCTAGAATGGTTCTCAGTCATGGTTGATGAGTGATGATATTGATTAATTTCAACATTGAATGTTACGATCAGGTTCTTGCAGGGCAAGCCATTGACAAATGACTAATGGTGGGCGAGAGGTATTGAACAAGGCCAAGGGACCTGTTTCCTGCCCATCAAAGTTTATTAGAACATAAAAGGTGTTCATGCATCCAGCCTTCCAACAAGACGCGAACAAAAAAGATTTGAAAAAATACATAGATAAACAACAAGAAATGTTCATTGCGATTCTTGCTAGAGTTTATTTTATTAGATTTTGAAGATTTGTCAACTGTTTGCAGATGCTGCTCTGGTGCTTTCACTGTTTTGTGTGATCCTATGGCATCTTTCCTTGGTTACTTGTTATTTTTGTATTATTATCTTTTTTCTAGTTTCAAAGCTACTTGCTAAAATTTTGGTGCCAGCCAAACACATAATTTTTTTAAAAACATATAAACCTTACAATTTCTCTCCCCGCAAATACACTATAAAGTGCTTCAAAAATAACACACACAACTATAAATATATATTTTAAAACATAATCATTGATTTTATTTAAATTAGGTTAGTGATAAATTTTATAATTATTATGAAGATTTTTTTCTTTACTATTTTATAGACTTTCCCTTATCTTTCTTTTCATTATTATTTTATATTATAATATTTTTATTTTTTATATTTTTTTATCATCGTAAGCCTAACATTCATGTACTAACTCACCCCTCTTTGTCTAGCCAGTAGAACTTCCCACCGAAATTGATTTTTAAACGGTTTAATTTTTAAGTGGTTATTTTATAACATCAAAGATTCTAATTAATTCCTTTTACCTGGGAAAAAAGATTGTAATTAATTATTATTAAGCCAATTTTGGGGGCACATTTTTTTCTAATAATAAAATAAAACTGAATTTAATAGCTAAGTCAAATTTAGTTGGTCTATTATTTTATATTCGTTCGTTCACAATCACATGTATGGTCGATTGATTCGACGTGGAATCAGAAGACTTCGGAAGAGACGAGGCTCTCGCCTTCGCCAGCTCTCAGACACATACCGAAGAGAGGAAGAGGAAGAGGAGCCTTCTGGCAGCCCGCCGTGGACACTGTGCTTGGCCATCTTCCCAGGGAGTTCCATTTGAGCTATAACATACGAAAAAAGAAGCAGAGACCTAGTCCACTCCTATTTATAATAAGAAGGTGAGGGGTCGTGCCATCACCTTCTCGCCTTCTTCAACTCCTTTCTTCTGTGTTTAGCTGTTTGAGCTCAATGAGGTATACATTTATCACATATATATATATATATATATATATATATATATATATATATATACATATCATTGTTGGCCAAATTGGAAACCATATTAAATCAGATTTAAAAAATTTTAAATCAAGCTTGTTCAAACCAATTTATTGCTTATTTTGAATAGGTAAAATTATTAAAATTATATGGCTGAACTTTTTCTTTTTTCTTTGTTGGTTGTCTTTGTAGGTTGCTGGAAGTAATACCAATGGTAATGGATTTGGGGCTGGAGGAACTGTCCACAGTCAGCCACACAGGCATAAAACTTGATGATTACTATTTAAATTGTAACCTCGGTTCTCTTTCCGTGAATGAGAACAATCGGGATCTTCTTTCCTTTCCCCTGATTCGGTTGTCACTAATAATTCCACCACCGACTTGATGGGCTTCGGCCATGGTACGTTGGAAGATTCAGAGATATTTTCAGATATGGCCCTCAAGTACATCAATCAGATGCTCATGGAAGAGGACATGGACGAGAAGTCTTCTCTGTATCAAGAGAGTTCGGCTCTTCTTGAGGCAGAAAAATCCTTCTATGAAGCTATTGGTGAGAAGTATCCGCTTATTACTGTCCAACCTCCATTTTACAATGATCATTTTTTGGAAAGCCCTGAGGGCAGTAGCAATGGCCATCATAGTATCTATAGTGGTAGCAGCATTAGCACCAGCAGTAGCAATCCAGACAATAGTTGGGTTTGTGATGTTGGATTACAACAATCTTGTCATGATGCGGTTATTTTTTCCGGTGAATATTCTTCTCAGCCATTTTCAACCTCTAATGAGATTTCCAACAGTTCAATTGAACTTGATGACTTCACAGTAAATGTACTGGAGGTTTCAAAGATCTTGAGGGAAAGCCAGTTAGCTTCACAGTTCAAGGGAGGTGTTGAGGAAGCAAATAAGTCCCTTCGAGACAGTAAACGCTTAGTCATTGATGTTGAGAGTAGCGGGGTCTCTTCTTATGAAGAAAACAGGGGTACAGATAGGCCAGAGGTGAAATTGGAGAAGCATGACGAAAATGACAATTCATTTGAAGGGTTGCGTGGAAGAAAGCACCAGCATCAAGAAGATTTAGAATTACAAGAGGGAAGAAGCAACAAGCAGTTTGCTGTTTATAAAGAAAGTGTTGAAGAGACAGAAATATTTGATGAGGTCCTGCTATGTAAGAATGGTGAATCTGGGCGTGCTTCTTCCACTATCGAAGAATGGCGTAAACAAATATCGCTACCAGAAGGAGGGACGAAGGGTATTAAGAACGGGCAATCTAAAGGATCAAGGGGCTCAAAAGGTCGTGGTAGGAAACAAGGTAAACGTGAGGTGGTGGATTTGAGAACTCTTCTGGTAACATGTGCACAGTATGTGGCAACGAATGATCATAGAAGAGCAGGTGAGTTACTGAAGCAGATCAGGCAGCATTCCACTCCCCTTGGAGATGGCACGGAGAGGCTGGCTCACTATTTTGCGGATGCTGTCGAAGCTAGGTTGGCTGGTACAGGTAGCCAAATTTATGCCGCCCTCGCTATGAAGAGATCAGCTGCGGATCTTCTGAAAGCTTACCACCTTTATATTTCATTCTGTCCATTCAAGAAGATTTCAGATTTTTTTGCAAATCAGACTATCATCAATGCAGTTGAAGGTAAATCTAGGCTTCACATTATAGACATTGGCATTTTTTGTGGCTTTCAGTGGCCATGCTTATTGAACAGACTGTCCAGCAGACCAGGCGGGCCTCCCAAGCTCCGGATCACAGGAATTGATCCCCCGCAACCTGGATTTCGGCCTCTGGATCGAGTAAAAGATACTGGTAGGCGCTTGGCAGACTATGCTAACAGGTTTGGTATTCCATTTGAGTATCATCCTGTTGCCTGCAAATGGGAAAACATACAGCTCGAAGATATCAAGTTTGAGGAGGATGAAGTGTTGGTTGTCAATTGTCTGTATCGACTCAAGTATCTTCTTGATGAGACGGTGGTGGTGGATAGCCCTAGAAATATTTTTTGAGCACCATCAGAAGGATGAATCCCGACGTCTTCATACATGGCATTGTTAATGGCGCTTACAACGCCCCGTTTTTTGCCACACGCTTCCGGGAGGCTCTCTTCCATTACTCTGCTCTATTTGACATGATTGAAACAAACGTACCTCGTGAACATTCGGAGAGAATTCTATTTGAAAGAGAGATATTCGGGCGGGAATCCTTAAATGTGATCGCTTGTGAAGGCGTGGAGAGGGTTGAGAGGCCTGAGACATATAAACAGTGGCAGATCAGAAATATGAGAGCAGGTTTTGAGCAAATGCCACTAGATCCTGATATCATGAAAAAGCTAGGGATAAAGTCAAGACTAGTTATCACAAAGACTATGTCATTGATGAGGATAGTCAATGGATGCTGCAAGGATGGAAAGGTCGGATTATTTATGCACTCTCAACATGGAGGCCTTACCAGTAGCCTTCAATTGACACATCCTATATTTTTCTTTTCCGGGTATCCCTTCATGACGATGATGTGTATTAACGATCCTCTAGCTATATAGAACTTACTCGGGACTTCTTTCCTTCTATTTTTAAGCTGCCCATCAGTTCTACACCGGATTTTCACTGTAACTGCAGGTTTAATTTGGTGTTGTGTACGACTACGAGGGGGAAAAAATGAAATTTTTGTGCTTACCTAAGAAATGGAAAACTGTGGTTGTGTAAAACTGCTATTGTGTATTTCCGCCCCCTTTCCCTTCCATGATTAGTGGAATGAATTGAATTCACAATTGCTCTTTGGTATTCTTTGATGGCTGTTTTAAGTTTATTTGGCAGTTGCCGCCCTTCACGGCTTTCTGGTTGTGCTGTGTTACATGCGCATTTTATGAGCATGCGGAAATTATATATCTGCAATGGTAAAAAAATAGGTGTAAGGTTAAACTGGAAGGCTTATATCCCAAGACTTATCACATTGAAGTTTAAAGCAGATAAGTGATAGCACCCATCTAACTATCACCGGCAATTTGATATTTTCTTTTCTCTTTTTTCCCCTTCCCCTTTTTCTTTTGGTTGCATGAAATATTAATCACAGCCAAATCTTTAATAGGTAAATTAAATTTTACTTCTCACTTAAACAACCCGGATATGTTTACTTTAGCAAAACAATACAAGACGCCTATTAACACAACCCAAACCACACTTATTTTGGATTTGGTATTCGACCTGGATATATGGAGGAGATGATATTAAACACCTTACATGAATGAAGCTGTTTGGTTCTACATAAAATGATCAACTAGCAAAGTTCACATGCAAATTGGTTTTAAAAAATGTTTCGTTGTGCACACTCAATGTATCATTCATACACAGCTACCGAAAGTCACATGATCAAATAGAATGAAGAAATAAGACTTTTCACCTCGAATATCGATTATTATAGCGAAAATTTTATGGATGATGATCATGGTGATGAAGATGAAGACGATATTGATACATATGATGTGAGGAGACCTTATAAGCTCTAATGAAAAGGTGGAGATTGCTACACCATTGTGAACAATGCGTTGTAAGTGTGAGGCCTACTGTATCTAGAAAATGTGAGGAATATTAATACCAACAACAATCGCAGAGAACCAACCTTCATGTCGTTTTTGCTTCTTTGTATAATTCACTGCTCCTTTAATGCATTTACACAGTCCTATCTTTCACTCATTAAACCGCAAAATTACTCTTTGCAGATGCAGCATCATCAAGATTCACAATCCTTGAGGCTAGCGAGTTAGCACTAACGATGACAGAGGTCGACACAAAAACATATTGGACCATCCTTGTGAATCTTGTTGATGCTACACCAGCAAGAAGCAACTGGGATAATCTACTTGTTGAATTCTTTCACTGGCACAGATATATATATATATATATATATAAAAGAAAAGTTGACAAGGTACGCTGGAAACCAAGCCTTAATTTTAAATACGAGGAGCAAAGAGAGGAAGAAATAAACACCATTAATGGTGAACGAATATATTCCATCCACCACCATTGTTGACACCCGACACATCTTGCGGCTTGTTTAATTAACAAATGCCAACCACATGCATGATTCAGAAGAAGTCATCTTAATCGATCTGAAAAAATAAATGAGGAAGAAACGAGGGTAGAAAAACAGTAGTAGGAATTGGAATGTGAAAAGGGCGGGCAATTGTAGAAAAATGTGAAAAACATTTTCTAATTGGAATTCTGATTTTTGGTTCTCTCCTCCGTCTTTTGCTGACCCTCAAATGATGTGTGATCTGCTGCTCCCGACATGAATGAGTTTGTGTCTTTTACTTTGTAGTTAGAGTTGGCTTGGTTTCTAGATATTGTATTCTTCACGTGTTTTTGCTCCTGGCGAATGCCGCTTGGATGGCCTATTTGACAACATTTGTGATGCAATATTCTCTTCACCCGCAAACGCTTTTGTCAATTTCCTTGAAATCGGCTATTTTGCTGATTACATGTGTTGAGTTAGTTACATCTTACCAATGCTTAATTTCATTGGAATCAAGCTAGTGATCCAAGCCGTTGCCATTTTGCGCTAGCGATGTGCCATCGTTACTCACGTTTTCAGTTCCACGACCAATCCTCCGTCCATCTACTCAAAACTCACATCTCGCCCCTTCTCTAAAGTCGAGCTTCACGTACAGCTTCTAATACTGGGTATCAACAGGATACGAATATATATATATATATATATGGATTGGCTACCTGGGGGTGACCGCAGGAACAGTTTCCTGCGGTCGCTCAAATCTGGACCGTCGAGATCTAATCTGACGGTTCAGATCTATTTTTAAAAAACTTAACTTTTACCCTCCCCCTCCCATTGCCCGGCGCCGCCGCCCTCGCCGCGCCACGGCCGTCGCGCCGCCACCCTTCGCCGCGCCCACGTCCACCGCACCGCCGCCGTCGCCGCTCCGGTCGCCTCGCCCACGCCCCGCCGTCGCCGCTCCCGTCGCCCTCGCCCGCGCTCCCCGTCGCCTCGCCGCCCGCGTCGTTGCCCGGGTCGCCCCCGCGCCCTTGCGACCCCGCGCGCGGGTCGAGAGGGGAGCGCGGCGGCGCCGTGGACCCGGGCGCCGTGGACGGGGCGGCGCGCCGTGGACAGGGGCGCGGCGCAAAGGGTGCTTCAATGGCGCGCGGCGGGGGCGAAGGATGTTGGGCCAGGCGACGCGGCGGGCGTGGGCGAGGCAACGGGAGCGACGACGGCGGCGGCGCGGTGGACGTGGGCGCGGCGAAGGGCGGCGCGGCGGCCGTGGCGCGGCGAGGCGGCGGCGCCGGGCAGTGAGGGGAGATGGTAGAGTGAGGTTTTCAAAAAATAGATCTCGAACCGTCGGATTAGATCCGACGGTCCGATTTGAGCCGATCACAGAAGCTGTTCCTGCGGTCACCCCGAGGCAGCCAGTCCCTATATATATATATATATATATATATATATATATATATAATGATGTATTCCAGCACAGCCAATATGGCTGTGCTGGAGTTTGATCTTGGTCGTTGGATTAGCATCCAACGGCCAAGATCAAAAAAAAAGGTGGGGGTGGCGCCGCCGCAGCAGCGATGGCGGAGGGGCGGAAAGGGTGCCCGGCCACGGCGACGGCCGGGGGGGGCGGGGTGGCGGCGGTGACAGGGGATGGGGGTGCGGCGCGGCCGGGTGGCGGGCGGAGGCCGAGGGGCGCAGCGGGGTGGCGGGCTGGGGCCGAGGGGGGCGCGACGGGGGTGGCGGGCGGGGGATGGGGTGGCGGTGGTATCGCTCGGCGGCGGGATGGCGGGCCGACGGGGAAGAGGCGGGGCGGCTAGATCCGCCGCCCCGCCGTAGCGAGGGTTACGTCGCCGCCCACGGCGGGGCAGGTGGGGTGGCGTCGCGTTGGTCGGGGTGGCGGCGACGCGTCGGCCGGCACGGCGGCGACGACGCAGAATTTTTATTTTTTATCTAGTCTTGGAGAAGAGGGGAAGTGGGGGCATGTTTCAGCCGTTGGATTTGATCCAACAGCTGAAACACTGCAGCACAACCATCTTGGCTCCCCACCCTCATATATATATATATATATATATATATATATATATATATATATATATATATATATATATATATATATATATATATATACACCCCAAATCCGGTTCACAGTATACTACATAGATGACATGTAACCAATTTTTCACACCAACACAATTACAATCAAAATTAGTAAAAATTCTAAAATGAAAGGGACAGAATTTCCCCTAAAAATGTAATTAGGGGCCACCCTGTCAAAATCATATATTCAAACATATATACGCATAGTAACAATAGCATTCACACAGACTTCTAATCTACTATATTCATCATTCTCTGAACTTTGGGTCCTAACCCATCACACTTTTGCTGCGCTACTCTGATCATTTCATTTCATGTCATTGTCATGCCTCAAATATTTAATCATAGCATGTTTATAAAATAACATCATAAACAAAATATTAAACATTCAATCACCCAATGTGTGTGTGCAGAAGACCTTATTGCTCCTCCGTCCAAGCTGGCTCCTCCAACTCGTGATTATTACCTACATATAGTATAGAAACACGTCAGTAACAAGTGTTACTGGTCCGAAAAATAAAATAACTATAACAAGCTGGCTATGAGAGCAAACTCTCATATGAAAGAAAACATCATATACTCCACGTGAACACTCTGAAGGGCACTACTGAGGAGCCACTGGGCTGCAGACCCGGTAGCATCCCGAACTTACTGATCTGCTGCTGGTACTGTGCCGCTCTCGGCACTTCTTTTTCAGTACTTCTCGTGAAACTTTATCCTAAGCCCTCTCCTTACCTCCATATTTCTCCTGGCCTTGAGCACGAAGGCCGAGTACTCTCAGGCAGTCGCCTTTAGTACCCTTTGAACCACAAGTCCGGACATGCGCTGTACTAAACAGTACCCGTAAACCTCCACGTTCTCCGGGTGTGAGGAACTCAAACGCGGAGTTGTCAGGATCCCTCGGGAATGGAACAGTCCGCTGGCACTAATCCAGAGCCCGCTTTGACTGTCACGGCATCCTCTGCATGGTACGTGCAGTCGATTTCTCCATCTCTCGTCTCACTGAAAACGCGAAAACTACATATATATAGGGCTGGGTAGGGATTTATATAATAGGCCCGAAGGCAACTTGTGGTGGATCTTGTTTTCGAAATCATCCTCGAGGGATCTCATCCTCGAGGGGTTATTAATCCGGAAAACTATTCGGTTAAATGGCCCGAGTTAAGTGGGATCCGATAAAGCGCCACTTAACTCGTCCTGTAGGCATTAAAACAAACATACAATAGAAAAGAGTAAAACAGACGAGTCCTAAACGGACCTGGTAGAAGCTCCAAGCGTGTCATCGCGCCTAGGCGGCAAGCTCCTACTCCGTACCTACACATCAAAACTAAATACTAACGCCCGCTAACTAAATGATGAATCACACACAATGACCGTCAATCAACAATCAAATAATCATAAATATGAAAATAATTCTAACTAATATTATTCATACCAATTTTACTGTGTTTTTCCTAAGTTACATCGTACCCGATTAACATGCTCAAATTTACTTTACATCATCGGATCACTTAATATTTACTCATTACCAATCATATCATATATATCATTACTTCTTTCATGCTCAGACTTCTATCATGGGAATCACTCAATCCTATCGTGTTATGCTAACAATCATCAATTTAAATAATCAAATTGGAGGTAATTATACCTCACATCGTCGGCAATCGGCGACGGCTAGGGTTCCGTCGCGTGTCTCGGAGCTCGAATTCGGCGCTCCCCGGCGTCCGACGTTCGATCGGGCTCAACTGGGTGAGCCCCGCGGAAGATCCGGTGAATTCCGGCGAATTCCAGAAATTCCGGTTTTCCGGCAGCTACTGGCGGTTTTCCGGCGGCTTCCGGTGGTTTTCCGGCGACAATCGCCGGCGGCGTCTACTGGCCGGAAAGTGGTCGTGTTGGGTACCCTCGGAACCGGCTCGGCGAGCCCGACTCATCTACGAGGTCGACGCGGCCAACGGAGGTGGCGGCTCGCCGGAAAATACATAAAACAGAGCGGCGGCGATGGGTCGCTAGATCCGGCCGGCCAGGCCGGCGATGGCCTCCGCTCCGGTCGGGAAAGGCGGCTGAGGGATCGAGGGTGCCGAGGCGACTGCTGGATCGCGGCGGCGACGGTGCCCGGCGGCGCGATTGGCGACGGAAGCACGACGCAAAGGCGCGGCTTCCTCGCGTCGCGGCGGCCAGCTCGTGGCCGGGCCTGGTCAGGGCGGCAGGGCCACGCCGTGGCCGGGCTGGGCGGCGTCGATCGGCGGCCAGGCGGCGTCGACCGTGGCGGCGGTGGCGCGCGAACAGGGGCGGCGCGGCGGGCGAGGGTTTGGGGAAGAAGAGAAGGGCGCGGGGGTGTGTGGTGGCAAAGTCGTAAATATTACTTGACTCGTCTCCGACTCGAGTCAAAAATAATATTTAAGTCGTAAAAATTCCAAAAAAATATGGGAAAAATCCCATAAAATCAAACAACACCAAAAAAAATCATAATGATATGCTCTAGAACTATCAACCCACCCAAATGCCCGTAACGCGTCCTAACGCGGTAAACGACCTAAAACTAATTCTACGATCCATTATATATCATAATAAAAAAAATGAACTGCATACTCTCATATATTCTGATAACTCATTCTTTTCTGTTGTGTTCATGACGTTATCATCATATACTTGGGTACACATGACCCTCATGGCTCATACACGAGACCGGCGTCGGCTCAGTACACGTGTTCTGAAACTGACTCGACTCGTAAATAACAATCAAACCCTGACTCGAAGTAGGTTTTACAAAAAATAACTTTTTTTCGTTGTTCACGTTTGGACTACAGGCCTTATCCTCTTATCCCATCATCAACAAATATGACCTTGCTCAGCACACTGTTCATTAATTAATGCAAGACCAACAGCTTATCCTCTTAGCCAGACAAATTTACACAGGGATCGCAAAATCATACAACAGTGTGTCATCTCCATGGAAGCAAGAGCTAGCGGTCCAAATAAAAAAAATATACAAATTAGTCTGATGAACATAGAGGAAGAAGTTATATATATATATATATACACATAAAAACCGAAATAAAATCATCATGTTCATCGCCGGTACGAAGAGAAGAAGAAGGTGGTCAAGAGGCGCAGGACGCCTGCCTCCGATTGGGGAGCACAAAGAACGACTCAAGGTCGGGCGGGCGGAAGTACCCGTTCTTAGGCGGCTCCCTCTTCTCCCCGCATGACACCACCCGCTTCTTCCTGGGCGGCGGCGGGCACACCAGAGCCGCCGGTATCCGGCACTCGCACCGCCGCGGCGTTGCGCATCCCTCCTGTTCCGACATAGTCCACGGCAGCTCCTGATCCACGGCGACGGAACGTGGTCGCATACCCATTTATAATTTATTATAGCATAAGGGGCAATATTGGGGAAGAAGGAAGTGGCTTCTTCGGGAAGGTGCTACGCAAAACTGTTAATAATTTTTTTAAGGGATGTGGGTTCTGAAATTTGGGTGGTAGGCGGCATTACATGTTGGCTTCAAACTTTACGGAGACATGGCACTCTTTTAACCGGTGCAGGCGGCTGATGCGGCCGCTGCAGGCGGCTGACGTGGCTGCGTGACGGAAGAGGGTGGCGGTAAAAAAATATGAGTAAATAAATAAATGATCTACACATGGGAGGCGAGCGGTGGAGGCAAGCAGATTGGAACATGGGCACCGGGCAGCCCACTTTCATTAATTAATCAAGATTATTGTTTCGAACAGAGGGCGGCCAGTTTGTGGCCAAGGCTGTGGACGCGTGGAAATCTCACGAGCATGGGCCACGTTGGGAGCTATTGAATCTTGAGCCAAGATATATATATATATATATATATATATATATATATATTTCTACACCACATCATACAACTTGAATAAGAATTATTTGATCAAAATTTAAATGATATTTTCTGTTTATTTTAATACTCTCGCAATTGCTCAATCTGATTTGCCCAACTGAATAGTCTATAATTGCGCCATCAAGATGTTGCGCCGGCCCTCGTCCCACGAACCCGCCTCCTCACCTCCCTTCCTGCCTCGCCAGCGTCCTCGCTGTCGTAGTCCCTGCTCCGAGTTGGCACCCTGTATTGTCACCACCAAACCCCCTCTCCTCCACTGTCTCGATTTCACGCCCCTTCCCCCAGAGGGTGCCCCCACCACCACCCCCTTCGCCACTGCTCAAGGTGGTGGTGGAGGGGTGAGGTGACGAAGGTGGGGATTGGTGGTGGTCAGCGGGGTGCCGTTGGGGTAGGGACCACTGTGGTAGGTGGTGAGGGGTGGTGGGCTGGGGCGCCGACTGGGTGCAAGGGAGTAGTGGCGCGGTTACGGGCAAGAGGGGCGGGTTGGCCTGGCAAGCGAGTTTGACGGATCGTGAGGGCGAGAAAATGAACAAGATCCAGCAGCTCTCATTCAATAGCGTGTGTGCTATATATATATATATATATATTATTGTTGGCCAAATTGGAATCCACATTAAATTAGATTTTAAAATTTTTTAATCAAGCCTGTTCAAATCAATTTATTGCTTATTTTGAATAGGTAAAATTATTAAAATTATATATATATTTGTATGAAAATTTATTTGTCGGGAGTAATAAAATAAAAATAAAAATAATACTGAAATAAATCTTTTATCAAATTATTGTTAATTATAAAATAAATTATTTTAAGCAAGTTTTATAAACTTTGAAGTACTAAATATCATAAATAAGGATAAAAATATGAGTAATAAAAAGATTATAAGTTGATTTCTTTATATTTTATATATATTATATATTTATTTATCGTATAGTTATCAAATATTAATATATATAAAATTTCATAATAATGATTATTCAAGAATCGTTTATAAATGGCTCAAAATTGGCATATAATCGGCGATTCAATCTACATGAGATATTTTGACTCGATTTCTAATTAAGTTTGAGTTAAATTGACTAAATCAGATCGGTTAAAATTAATTATCACAACAATGATAACAAAGCCGTTCCCGAGTGGTGCATGGGTTGTTATTTACTTGAGATTGTTTATGAAATTTAATTATTTTACTTATAAATATTATTAAATTATATATCTTATTCAATTCGGTTATTTTCAACTTCTAATTAGAGTTTTTTTAGACCTAATCACATTTGGGACTTTTTTTGGCCAATTCAAATCTTTTATTTTCCAATTTTAATGGGAAGGTTCTAATTTTACAAACTAGCGACCTAGGTTGATCTAGAAAACAACATAATAATAAAAACACTGCCAACTTTATCTATCTTCCTTTTATGGGGTTTTAAAAAAACCATGAAACTTGGCAAAACTTTCCAGATTCGGTCTTTTAATTATACTTCACAACATTTATTTTAAACATATTCAAAATGATTAAAATCTAAAATACATGGTATTTGACCCGCTCCAAACTTTGTATTTTCAAGTCAATATCAAGGGAATTCCCATTATAATTTACACATATCAAAATATATAGAAAAGCATCCGATAATACTAAAAATTCAATCTTCACGGTAATTTTGTACACAGTTCGATGATCAAAACAAATATACCATATTTTGGCTGTAAATTCGATTTGATAATTATTATGTTGTTAATGGTTATGATAGACTTTCTTATTATATGAAAATACATGACAATATATTAAATCCTAGCTTCCTATATAAATATATTCATATTATATGAGAATGCATGGCAATTATATTAAATTACATAGTATTTGATCTGCTCCAAACTTTGTATTTTTAGGTCAATATCAAGGGAATTCCCATTATAATTTATACATATTAAAATATATAGAAAAGCATCCAATAATACTAAAAATTCAATCTTCACGATAATTTTGTACTCGGTTTGACGATCAAAACAAATCTACCATATATTGGTTGTAAATTCAACATGATAATTGTTATGCTGTTTATGGTTATGATAGGCTTTCTTATTATATGAAAATACATGACAATATATTAAATCCTAGTTTCCTATATAAATATATTCATATTATATGAGAATGCATGGCACTCTCAACTTGGCATAATTATACATATTTAGATAGAACAATAGTTGTAAATAATGTATCTTGCCTTTCCAATTGTACCCAATCTAGCGAATGCCACCTTGAAATCCACAAAGGTTGATGCCTTTGTAATATTTTAAATGGTACCCATTTTTTTGATCTAAAATTTTAACCAAGTCAATTTTTTGTTGAAAATTATGATATTTTAATTGGTATTTAATAAAATATTGATGAAAAACCATTTCGATGTTTAATGAAAATTTTATTTATAATTTTATAATATAGTTAAACTCAGTTTGACTCGTCAAACCAAACATAGCTTGTCGATATGAAAATCATTCCAATATGTAAAATCATGGGTGAAACTGCAATTAATCTTAGTTTTCCTAGCTACACTATAATATATATACTTTCATATTATATATATATATATATATATATAATATATCAGAATATATGGAATATTATTGTAACATGTATTTAACAAAATATTGATAAAAAACGAATTTTTAATATTTGATAACATATTTTATTTATAATTTTATAATGCGGCTGAACCTTGTACTAGATATAAATATGATATGATAATTATTATGTTTTTATGGTTATATTGTTGTGGTTTTTTCTATTTTAAAGTGTCTTGAAGTATCAAGAGTATATATAGGTGTTGTTTTTACTGTTTCTATAATAAATATACTTTTGTACTGTATGAGAAGGCATACCCTATATTTAATCCTAGTTTGCTATAATAAGTATACAGGTTTTCTTGTTATATACATAATATTAAAATATTCACTGAACATATTTATTGTTGATGGCTATATTATTGATGGTTCAGTTATTGGGGCTTTTTTCTATTATAAAATTGTGATTTTTTAAAAATATTGATAGTAAATATAGATGTTGTTTCTTATAATTAGTCATAATTGAAACTATAATTATTCTTAGTTTTTCTAGTTTTACTATAATATAATAGGATTTTCTGTCAATTATATGAGAGCACATGACAATATATTAGATCATAATTTTCTATACTTTCATATTATATAAAACAAATGACAATATATTGAATGATCTAATTAATGCAATTATGTGTATTTGTTTAGATGATCATGTAATCTAGTTGTGCCAGGTATACTGCGCATTGGGCTGAAATTCGTTGGAGTTCATACCCTTGTAGTATTTTAATCATGCCTATTTTTTTGGATCTGTAATACTTACAAAAGCTGGTTTTAATTGGAAATCATGGCATTTTAACATGTATTTAATAAAATTTTGATAAAAATACATTTTTAATTAAAAAATAAAAAATTTATTTATAATTTTATAATGTCATGGAATCCATTCAACCAATCAAAACAAATATACATTGTGTTAGTTATAAATCCTCATTTTCCCATAATTTTTAATTATATATGAACACATGACAATATATTAAACTATTTACTTAACGTAATTATGTGTATTTAGATGACACTATGGTTTTTATGGTTTTAAATATCGTATCTTACCATACGTAAGTAATCGATTTACGGCATATTGCCTCGAGATCTAGTACAGTCCATGTCATTTTACTATTTCAAATCGTACCTAGCTTCTTAATCTCAAATTTTCATAAAAACTAATTTTTTGTCAAAAATCATGGATTATAAATAAGAGACCTATTAAAGTGTTTCAAATAAAAAATGTGGTTTATATAAGCTCATTTATAAAAAACTCTCTCTCTCTCTCTCTCTCTCATATATATATATATACACACACCTTTGTTTTTCCAAATATGAATATGAATGTAGATAAGATATATGACCAAGATTTGTGTGCGCCAATATAGACGCATATGTCGGCGCACGTGGTCTTGTATGTTTGTGTGCGTCCTCGCCTATAGGGTTGCTAATTGAACGAGTCAGCTTGTGAGTATTTAGCGTTCGGCTCGGACTTGACTCAACTTGAAACTCGACATTTAAATGCTCGACTCGAACTCAAATCTTACGAGCCGAGCTTGAGTAAAGACGTGTTCGACTCGACTCGACTCAGTTATAACTCGAACTCAACTCGTAGTTCGACTCGATAAAATAATATAATATATATCTTTATATTATATTATATTATATATATATATGCAATATAATAACAAAGAAGCAATATAGTTGAGATGATAAGTATTCACCTTGATGACTCAAACGACATTGGCCTCATTTTTTTAAAGTAAAGTACTTTTGACTTTTAATCGAGTTGGTTCAAGTTAACGAACGAGCTCACAAAAATTAAGCAGTTTCGAACTATTCAAGCCGAGTTCGAATACATATTAAGTTCGGCTCGCTCGCTCAATTAGCATCCCTACTCACCTTCGTTCGTAGGTGACGCACTAGTAGACACACATTTGTCACCAATCTCCCTTCCTTCCCTTTATAATCACGGGCGATTGAGCTAAAAATCAGTTGTTTCCTTTCAAAAAAAAAAAACAGTTGTTTTCCCCAAAGTGTCTGCTACACACTTAAACCGCAGCCTCTACTATCACACGAGTCAGCTTCTGCAGAACGAAGGACGAGTTACTCGCCCTTTCCCTTCCGACCTTTCCAGACCTTGTTCCATCAATAATAGCCCAAAGCCTTAGATCTCCTCTTCACCAATTACCGCATCCAGAAGTACTTGCAAGTGTTTGTTAACTAGGTAGCTGCCATGCAGGCGCTCATGTCTAATACTTGCTTCCTCTTCTTCTCCATTGCGCTCTTCCTTGCCTTGGTAAGAAGGGTGCATAGGGCAAAGCCCAAGATGAGGCTCCCACCTGGATCCATGGGCTGGCCATATGTCGGCGAGACTCTCAAGCTCTATGCACAAAATCCCAACTCCACCAAGCAGAAAAAGTAATAACATGATATGTGTACTGCACGTATATATCAAAGGGATGATACATATCCATCTTGCTGTTCTTGAGCGAACACTTGAATTTCGTTATGATATGATCTTGGCCGGTCTGCAGGTGTGGAGATATATTTAAAACTCATATACTAGGATGCCCATGTGTGATGACATCGAGTCCAGAGGCAGCAAAGTTTGTGCTTGTGAGTAGAGCAAATCTATTCAAGCTCACATTCCCTATTAGCAAAGAAAGGATAATAGGACGTAAAGCTATATTCTTTCACCAAGGCGAGTACCACTCCAAGCTCAAAAAACTGGTACAAACCTCTCTTCTTCCCTCGGCTATTAAAGGCTCGGTTTCTGACATTGAGCGTGTGGTCCTGGACCTTCTACCCTCTTGGAACAACAACAGCACTATTACTGCCTTTGAAGAAATGAAGAAGGTAACTAATTATACGAGTACAACAACAGCACTATCGAAACAAGTGTTAGATGTATAGCATATCCTCAGCTTATTGTCTTCTCTTGGCCCCTTCCGTGCATGTAAGTAATTGTGGGTTTTTGAAAATTCATCAGTTTGCTCTAGAGGTGGCCATGTTAGCTGCTTTTGGTCGTAAGGAAGAACTGGAGAAAGTAACCATTAATAAGCTGTACAACTGCTTGGTGAGAGGTTACAATTCCATGCCAATTGCTCTTCCCAGAACCCCTTACTGCCAAGCAATTAGGTAGCTTTGACATATATATAGTTCTTTTTTTTGTTGTTGTTTCTTCCTAGTTCGCGGTTTTGTCATTGTATGTATTTGTACATGTATTCGTAGCATTGACCTGGACCAGCTTCGGGTGCCGTAAGAGTACCATACATTCAAGTAAATATAAATATAGTGTGTGTATATATATATATATATATATATATATATATATATATATATATATAAAGAGAATGGTTTTCCTGCAATTTTTCTGCACCGTATTGCATCTGGGCTGCTGGATTTTGATCCAGCGGCCCAAATACACCTTCCCAACCCCCACATCCGCCAACCCGCCCGCCCACCTACCCGACCAACCCCCACCCCTCGCCACGGTCCTCTCGCCACCATCTGTCGCAGCCCCTCGCCTCCACCCATTGTCGCAGCCCTTGCCCACCCCAAGTTGTTGCCCATCTGCCATGGCGCCTCCGCTTGCCGTCCCCTGCGACGATCGTCGGGCCGCCGCAACCACCCCTGCCCACTGCCCTCTACAACGATCGTCGGGCCGCCGTGGCTTCCCCCGCCTGCTACCCCCTGCAACGATCACCCATCTGCCGCGACCCCCCCCGGATGTCTCCCGCCACCACCCTCGGTTGCGACCCCCTTGCCAGCCCCAAGCCGCCATGGTCTCCCCCTGTAAAACCCGTGACTCAAGTCAGTGGTTTTACGTTACCGAACCAGTCGGTTCAACCGTTGGTTCGAGTCGAGTCAGTTTTATGAACCGCGTGCTGAGTCGAGGCCAGCTGTGAGTTATGAGCGATGAGAGTAAGGTGTACCTGAATATATGATGATAACGTCGAGAAGATGGTGAGATATGCGTTATCAGAATATATGAAAGTATGTAGTATTTTTTTCTTTTTATATGTTTAATCGTAGAAATAGTTTTAGGCCGAATAACGCGTTAGGACGCGTTGGATTATATTCGGGTAGGTTATTAGTTATAGAGCATGACATTTGGATGTTGTTGTGTTTGTTTTATTTTATGAAATTTTCCCATATTTTTCTAGATTTTTTTAGAATTTATTACGAACTAGTTATTATTTTGACTTGAGTAGGAATCGAGTCAATATTTATTTACGAAACTGCCACTAGAGCATTTCTTCTCCCTCCCGACCCTTCTTCACCCAAACCCTCGCCGTTGTGCTGCCGCCGCCGCCGATCGACGCCGCTCCGCCTTACAGCACCGTCGCCGTGCGGCCTCGACCGATTTCGGCCACCGATCGCTTGCCGGCGGGCCGCCGCAATGCCACTTAGCCGCCTCGGCCGTCGCCACTCCGGGCCGGATTTCGCCGCCATTCGGTCGCCATCGCCGCCACTGTGACCACCAGTCTCACCCTCCCGCCGTTGCCGATGTTTCCCCCATCATCCCAACCGCCATCGAGGCCGGCCGTAGCCCCGATTGGAGCACGCCACCACCGCCGCCCATTTTTGACGCCGCCGTCGACGGCCATCGCCGCCTTGGCTACCCTGTTTGACACCACCATTGGACCAAGCTCGTCGAGCTGGTGCCGATAGACCTTTGATTGCCCCGTCCCGAACCATCGCCGGAAAACTGTCGGAAAATTGCCTATACTCGCCCGAAAACCGCCGACACTCGCCGGAAAACAGCGGGAACCGCCGAAAAATTGGATTCATGGGAAATTCGCTAGATCATCCGCCGAACGCACCCGGTCCAATCTGATCAGACTTCGGATGCCGCTAGGTGCCGAATTCAAGTTTCGAGCCATGAAACGGAAACCCTAACCGTCGCCGATTTTCGACGACGCGAGGTATAATTTATTTTAACTTAATTATTTGAAAGTATTGATTATTAGAATTGCATGCTAGGATTGGTGAATTGTGTGTTATAATAATATATATAAATGTAGATTTGATTAAGGATAAAATATGAAATTTGTTTGATTGAGTAGTGTTAAAAATGGAGGCTAAGAAACTAATTAGGGTAACTAGGTAATGATCATGATCTAATGCAAACTAGCTTAAGTAGACTTGCTAGAATTGATTGCTAGAATTGATATAGGTTGATGTGTGATGGTTGATGCGTGATTGTGTTGATTGTGTGTGCATGCTATAGGATGTGTGATTCATCATGCGGGCGTTAGTTTTTAGCTTGATTGTGTAGGTACGGTATAGGAGCTCGCCGCCTAGGCGCGTGGACCTGTTTGGAGCTTCTACCAGGTCCGTTTAGGACTCGTTCTCTGTTTTTACGCTACTCTATCATGTATTTGATTTATCATGTGCAAGACGAGTTAAGTGGCGTTTTATTGGATCCCACTTAACTCGGGTCATTTAGCCAACAGTTCTTTTTTCGGATTAATAACCCTCGAGGATGAGATCCCTCGAGTTTATTTTCGAACTTCAGATCCAGCTCATGATGCCTTCGGGCCTATCTGTATAAATCCCAACCTAGCCCTATATATATGTATAGTTTTCGCGTTTTCAGTGAGAGATTGAATGAGGGAAATCTGACTACCGTGCTACGCGAGCGGGCACGTGTGAGTCG
>JAURVB010012696.1:95000-159912 GCA_033002965.1 Piper betle | reverse complement strand
TAATAATGTTTGACATAATTGCTTTAATTTTGAGTAACACCTAGCCAGTTAGGCCCACAATATTATCATGAAAAATGGCGGGTCGTTACACTACTCATCATTCCAATTAATTATCTCTCTTTAATGAATTTCTTCTTAGAAAAAACATCTATGAAATAGGCTTTTGCTACTCTTAAAATAAAAGGGTAAAACTTGGTTGTTTTATCAAGAGTTGCTTGGTCTGGCTTTGATTTCTTTGCACGTTGACTCTTGGCTTTGGAATTCCTTTCCTCCTTTTCATTCTCCTTTTCTGCTTCCTGTTCTTTTCTTGTTTCATTTTTGTTGCTTCATCTATCTTTCTCTTGCTCTTTTGCTATTCCAAATTGCTTTTGCTTGGGACTTCTTTCTTGGCTTCTTATGTCCTTTGCTTTTGCTAGCTCTTGTTTGTCTTCCTCTTGGTACAGATGCAGCTGATTTCCCTTTTTTGTTGACTCCTTTCTCAGGACGAACTTGAGTCACTTCCTCCTGCCTTTAAGTTCTTCCTAATTGTCAGCTTGTGCCTCATTTTCTTTGTCGATTGGTTTGTCAAAATTTTTCCTTAGTAGGAGCACTGCTTTCTTCTTGCCTCACCCGACCCTTTGTTTTTCTTATTGTTTTCAGCTAGGACTTTTCCTTGTAGAAAACTTGATATTTGATTCTTGCACAGTCTTCTCCCACTCCTTTACTTGAAGCCTTGGCTCTTTCTTTCGTGATTGGGGTTCAACATCACTTTCCTTCTTTTTCCTCTTCACCACCTTCCATTAGCTGAGAGGCACATGTTCCTGTTATTACCGTCACTTGCTACCTCTTATGTTTTGTTCGCACTGTCCTGTTGCTCTTGCAGCTTGTTCTTTCCTTCAGCTACTGTCAACTTTTTCAGCTTTTCCTTTGGTTTTGTTGGAGTCCTCGTGAAGAATGAGGTGATGGTAGGTTGATTTGCTGCTTTTTCCTTGGGTAATGGTGGCAAACTTGGCTCTTCTTCCTCCTCATTTTAGATGACTGACAATGATACAGATCTTTTCTCTGATTCATTATTGGAATCTGTTCTTGCTTTTTCAACTTTTCCAGATGCAATTGTTTCAATTAGGATTTCTACGCTTGGGATCTCACTAGGTATTGATAAATTTGGTTCTTCCTCATGCACAATCTTTGATTTCGCGCCTCATATTCCTGTTTAGCATTTTTTGTCTAAGAAAATTTGCTCAATAAAAAGAGCTTCCACTTTTTATGCAATATCAAAACAAGAGTATTTGATGAAAACCAATATATAGAACTATATATACAAATCTAAGATCTTTCTTATCCTATTTAAACAAAAATTTCTTAGCAGCCAAAGGAGAAAATAAATGACATTGCTCAAGATATAGTAAATAGTAAACTGTACTATCAAGTGTAATGAAAAGAAAGGTTAAAATTGCATACCCGAGAAAGGATTTTAATAGGGAATCACAAAAGTAAGTAGCGGGAGAAAGTCTATCGCCCGCCAAAAAGTGAAAAAATGCCTAAATGAGGGAGTAGTTCATTGTGGGTGATTCTCTTACCTTTACCTTACCGGACCAGCTTTGGTACATTTTGAATTTTGTACCTGTACAATATATTACACATTATTACTTTACCTCTTCTTCTTTCTCTTTTAGAATACATGGATTGCTTCCCATCCGGTGCTAATTTTTAGTCCTTAACTTAGACTACATTTTATTTCATTTCTGCTAAATCAATTGTGAAGATGTGCCCAACCTAATCTCCACAAGAATATTTCTTCAATCTCTATCCATTTACCTTAAATTGCATACTTGTTTTGTCAACCCTGATTTCTACATCACCATGTGGGAATGCTTAGATCAATGTCAATGGACCAGACCATCTATACTTAAGGTACCATGGGAATAGCCTTAGTATAGAATTGTACATTAAAACTTGCTGCCCTGACTCAAAATATTGCGCCAAGATGTGTTTGTGGTACCAAAGTTTGGTACGTTCCTTGTACAATTTGACATTTGCACAAGCTTCCATTCTAAATTCATCCATCTCATCCATTACCTTTTTTGTCCACATGCTTTTGTCTCAAGATCTAACTTTTGAATTGCCCAATAGCCCTTGTGTTCTAGTTCCACTAGTAAGTGACAAGCCTTATCAAAGACTAACTTAAATAGGGACATTCATATTGGTGTTTTGAAAACTGTTCTGCATGCCCATAGTGCATCATCTAACTCAAGTGACTAGTCCTTTCTTGTAGGATTAACTATCTCCTCCAAAATCCCTTTGATTTGTTTATTTGAGATCTCGACTTGCCCACTTGTTTGGTGATGGTAAGCTGTAGCAGTTCTATGTTTTAACCCATATTTATCCAAGAATGTTTCAAAAGCATGATTGTAGAAGTATGATCCCACATCACTGATGATAGCCCTTGGAGTTCCGAATCTTGTAAAGATTTTCTTCTTCAAGAATTTGATCACTACTTTGGCATCATTGGTGGGGAATGTTGTTTTAACCGATTTTGGTACATAATCAACTGCTACAAGGATGTACTCATTCTAATTTGATGGTATGAAAGGTCCCATTAAGTCTATATCTAACACATCAAAGAGCTCAACTTCTAGAATCTTGTTCAAAGGCCTCTCTTGTCGCCTGGAAATATTTTAACTTCTTTGATATCCATCACAAATGAGTGAGCATCTTTGAAAACAATTAGCCAATAGAACCCACTTTGCAGCACTTTTATTGCACTTCTTTGCCGACCAAAATGACCTCCATAATCTGAAGAGTGGCAATAACGAAGAATGAGTGTGCTCTATAAAAACTGGGCTTTTGTCTGATGGTTTTAGTTTCGATTCGATCTCGACCCTGATCGAGTTCCTTGCCCAGCCTTTTTTGCCACGTGTGTATGTATGGAATGTTATGTTTGAGCGACAAACCTAGTCTCCCCTAGTACTTGGCACTGCCAGGTTGGTTACTATACCATCCATGCTCTAATTTTTGGATTTTATTTGAGTTGAGTTTAGTTAGGTTTAGGACTGTATCTTTCGCGAGTCTAGACTGCTTGTCGCATGATTGAAACCCCTTATGATCCATCCTAGAAGCCTAGGACCCATGGTGCTACTTCTGAGGTTGCCCAACAACCACACAAGTGGGAACCCTAGGTGCGCATAAACTGCACTTAGCACATATGCACCTCCTAGGGCCTTTATGCTATGGCCTAGCGTAGGGGCGCTGCCAGCGAAATGGTGCACTGGCAGCGCCCTTGTGTCTAGTTCTGTGTCCAAGTTGTGTGTGGTTTGGTTTAGTAGGCGCACGTGATGGTTTGGTTAAGACTTGTTTGTGGTCCAACTTGGTAGTGTCCACTGCGAAGGCTTTTGGACAATGCCCTTGCATTGGAACTGCATTTTTGCCTATAAATAGGGCATGATTTCCATTCTTTTCCCTTTGGCTCTACCTTTGCACCTTCCCCTTACTCCCTCCTCTCACTTCCTCCACAGACTTCCTAGGCCTTCTCCACGCCCTCTCAAGAGACCTCCCTGAGGTTTTGGGATAGGAAGCCCCAAGAGACCTCCCTTGGTGCCTCTTGAGGTAAAGGTGTCGCTTTTCTACCTTTACCGCTTGTTGTTGTGCATGTTTGTTGTTTGGCGGTGTTTGTTAATATTTTTGCTTACATTTTACACATGTAGATATACATGTTAGGAGTAGTTATAATTTTGAATCATGCCATTTACATGAGTAAATAAATAGTTATGATTTTTGTAAACTATATGTGTAGTAAGATGCACTGTTTCAATAAATAGTTTATATCTCACATTTTAGGTTGTATTTTTGCATTATCTTGGTGTTTTTACATTCCTTATATCTACAAGTTTGGTTTACATGGTTTTGTCTGGTTATGCATTTATGATCATTTATGGGTCCCAAACTTGAAAAAAGGGGTACTTTTTTTGTTTGTAGTGACATGACCGTCCCTTTTCCCAAATTTTAAGCCCTATTTTAGGTTGTATTTGAATTCTATCTTTTTCATGATTATGTGTTAGGAAGTTCGCTACGTATTTTTTTAAAATTAAGCCTAGTTTTGTAGGTAATTATAATAACCCATAAAAAATAGTCTCACATCTAACACATCCTAAAGATAAGATCTAAGATATAAGTGGGGATGTGTATATAGATATTCAACTTGATTAATCTCTTCTAAAGAAATGACTAGGCCCATTAATTTTCACTTTGGGCTCGGTCGTTATATGACTTAGGATCATATTGGATGGTGGGTTGGACCACGAAAGAGGAAGTCTACAAAAGAACTATGGACAAATTTTTTTGAAGAAAGAAGGGTAACATATAAGAAACCCAAAATCCAAAGAAAGGAATTTGAAGGACGAAATTTCCTCAAGGTGGGTCGACTGTGACAACCATAAAAAATAATCAAACATCTAGCACATCCTAAAGATAAGATCCAACATATAAGTGGCGAACTATTTATAAATCTTCAACTTAATCAATCACTTTTAAAAAATAACTAGGCCCATCAGTTTACACTTTGGGAGGGGTTGTTACAAGTGCTATTAGAGCTGACTTAGGATCGTATTGGATGATGGGTTTGACCAAGAAGGGGAAGTCCATGAAAATAAATATGTGGACAATATTTCTTGAAGAAAGAAGGATATGAATATAAGAAACTTAGATGCCTAAGAAAGGAATTTCGAGGACAATTTCCTAAAGGTGGGTGGACTGTAATGACCAATAAAAAGTCTCACATCTAACACATGCTAAAGTTATCATACAATATATAAGTGGGGGTGTCCCTATCAGTCTTTAACTTGATTCATAACTTTTGAAGAAATAACTAGGCCCATGAATTTTCACTTTGGCCGGGTCATTATAGCCATGCTAACATTTGAGCTCGACTCATCCAGGTCTGTAAGACTCCCTCTCCTTGATTCTCTACTAGGCTCTATTTTAGCTCTCACTAGGCTCTATTTTAGCTTTGCTGCATGGTGGGACAGAGTTAGTGGTGTTTGATCGAATCCCACTAACTTAATGCCGTTTAGACGATTCTATTTCACATTTTAACACAACATCAAGGCTGAGATCCCATTATGGCTTTCAAACTTAAAATCCAAAAATTATATGATATAAATCCCAACCCACGCCATTTGTATATATATATATATATATATATATATATATATATATATACATACGTGTAACACCTCGATTTCAGTTCACCTAAGGACCAAATCAAAAATGTCACGATTGAGTCGAGTCATGTTTAAAGTTGTTGGTCAGTAAAACTCGATTGATAAAATAGATCGAAACAACCCATTTGGTGTAATAAGAATGGAAGACATTATTAAATATACATCAAAACACATCGAATATAAATAAAAGAAAGTAAATAACTGCATTGAGCTCAAGTATGTATCGTTTATTTGTCCTCCCACCAAATTTAAATCAGGATTTTCAAGACCTACATATATTATATGAAAAACCTTAATAACGAGTGTTACTTGTAGGTACAATAACTTCTACAAACCAGCAAATTGTATTCCATTACCCACAAAAACTTATGAAACTTCAAAATTGCCTCATGCTGGGTAGTAAGCAAACACACTTAAACAAGTGCCAGCACGCATGCACGGCTAATATTCATATTCATACATACAACGCTTACGCCCTCACATCCTCAATATTACACATGTCATGGTACTTGAGTGGCAAAATGAACAGTTAAGTTAGTGCCACAAATTCCGGAAATGTGCTGCGTTACGTAGAACCCGTATACACCAAACTACCTCAAGGTTTAAAGTAGTACTAGTGCGGTCAATACATATTTCCATACCACTCAGTCTCTTATTCATGAAATCTGTAAAAATGCACGTACTTATATATAAGTTTAGGGAAGAGGCTTTTATCATATATTTTTGGAGTTTCAGTTCAAAAACTAACAATGGATCTCATCCTTGTAGTTTTATTAAACATGTGCAGAAAACACGGCTAAATGGTTTGACATCAGAGGGATCCGATAAAATGCCGTCGATGCCATACTACGTCTAAAACATGATTAAATTTGACACGCAAGGAGTCAAGCAATGATCAAGCAAAGGGAGAGTCTTACTGAGATGTGGTCCAAGCTCCAAGCGCATCTACTCATCTACAGCAAGTTCGGGCTCCGTAACCTACATCGAAATCCACTCCTAAGCAAAATACTGATGTCTCTATATGATGCATACTTGTGGTGTGTGCTCATATCATCAATAAATCTTAATAAAGAAAACAATGCTAACAAACTTATAACTAAACACGTGGCACATAAATAGAGACATAATAATAATAATAAATAGCTAAACAAGGACATGTAGTTATAGATAATTAGATAAATAATAAATACAAGAACATAAATAATACTCTAATCATAAAATAATAATATACTTATACTATATAAATGTATGGCTAAGCACGAGCAAATATCACATATACTCGTGCTAGTAAATATATATATATATATATATATATATATATAATTGCATAATTAAATAATAATATAATAAATAAATAAATAAATAGTTAATACTCATTAATCATGAATAATAATATTATTATAGTTATATACTACAAAAATACATAATTAAATGTAAATAATTAATAACATACACAAGAAGAAACAAATAGATAAATAAGTAAATAATTAAATAAACACACACACACACACAATTAAGTACACATAAATAAAACTAATATTAATAAGTAAATATACAATTAATAATAATAAGTAATCCTATAAACGTGCATTATAATCACTTAATACATGAAGAATATGAAATGAATAATAATAAATAAATAAATAAAACAATAAATAAAAAAATAATCATAACGTTCAAACTTGCCAAATCATGTGAATATGCATCTAAATTAACATAAGGGTTCTCAAATTATAAAAAATGGCTAAAAATAACCTCAACCAGACCGAACCAATCTGAACCAGGCCTAGTCAAATTGGTTGAACCAACTCGGTTTGGGTTAACTGGAAAATGGGTTGAGTTGATTGAGCGGACATGAACAGGACTGATGGACATAGCACGGGCTCAGACTGGTGGACTCGGGGATGGCCAAGAGGACGCGGAGGTGGGCAGCTGAATGCGATCACGGGCAAACGGGCTGGACGGGTGGCGGTGGTGCCCGTCACTTGAAAACACCAACGGTAGCACCGCTGAGGTCGTTGCCAGTCGGGATTGATGGCCATGGCAACAAGGATCACGATGGTGGTAGCGATCGGCGGAGTTCGGCCATCGGCCGGCCAAAAAACGGCTGAATAGGAGTGGTATCACCGCCGGATCCGGCGATGTCACCGGCGGCGATCGTGGCCTTGGTGATGGTCATCGGTAGTCTCAAAAGATCGGCCGTCAAGTGAGGAAGCTATGTGGGCTGATAGTTGGTGGTGTCCAGTTGGTGGCTGGCCGAAAGGGCCATAAACGATCGAAAATGATGTTGGGCAAGTGCGAGTTGCCAATAGCGACCGCGGCCACGACGGAGGTCGGTGTCAGTCTCAAAAGAAGATCTCGGTGAGGGGAAGCTATCGAGGTGGTCAGATTTGCCAGTGGACACTCACCGGTGTCGGTCTCAAAATGGCCCAAATGGTGGCAGCGGCAATGATGAATAGTGATAACAACTTGGCCGCCGGTGGTGACTGCGGCGGCGTTGATGGGGACGGTGGGTACAAACCGATAGCCGGCTGCGAGCTGGTCACGGCTGTGCCAATTGAGTGGCTGGAGGAGGGCCGGGGTCCCACCGGCGGCGACCCAAAGTGGCCGCGGCGCTAAGGTGAAATCCTCAAAATTGTGGGAAAGTCACTGAAAATCAAAGGGAGAATGATAGAGCTAATGTGGACAGTTCAAATCTTGCCACATGGTACGACCTGAACGTCACATAGCTCGTGGTCTAGTGGGACCTACCTATGGGTATATACAATATACATATGGATGGAAATCTCAGATCGAGACCATCCAAAATCAAAGCTAACTCGAGTCTTGAAAATGACCTTATGGGAAAATATTGAGGTAAGAAGGCTAAATGGGCCTCGAATCCTAAACTCAATCAAGCTAGGCCCACAAGTGCACAATCTGGTGATCTGAAATCCTTATGTTACATGCAAATTAAAAATGATATACTGAGAAAATCAAAATAGATATTAAATGCTGCAACGTCTTAGATTTAGGCCTAAACCCCTGGCTTGCCCATAAAAAATTCATTTGTATACCTCGTGTATACACGAATACATCATGCTCTACTATATGCACAACTGAAATTATCATCTACATGTCGAACATACTCAACCTCCATAACACGCTCACTCAAACCGACTCGAGACTAGCACAAATTGGGAAAACTACAAGTTAGTAAAACCCTAATCCAAAGTTGTTTTACAACCTCTCCTCCGTATAAAAATTTTGTCCTTAGACTATCTTACGTCAACTGCAATCAGAGGACTCAATGGAAGATGTCATCTCATTGGCAAACTGGTAGCTCTCCCTGGAAAGCTAGCTGCACATGGCCCAGTCGGACCCACATGATGCTAGAACTCTGAACTTTGATGAAGCTCGGTAGCTCCTTAAGAATTTGGCTAGACAAACTACTCGTGATTAAATCATCTGGGAAACATGTCCTACATGCTGTAACCGTCTTGACTAGACTGACTATACATGCTCAAATCGTGACTAGACTATCACTCGTAAGGGTCTAATGGGTGGTCAGGCAGGTACTCTAAAGTACTGTAGGGTACTAGTTTGAGCTACATCAAGAAGAACTATATCACTGCAAGGTATGAGGCCTAACATCTACCTATGTCTCCCTGATCCTCATCAATATGACTAGTCAACTACTTGTACCCTCAAGGAACTCTACTCCACGTCCTTTGGCTATACTAGGGTGTCCTGTGAGCCCTGTTAGCATATGGTGAACTCTAGTACTAAATAAGAGATTATGCTAATGGGCTGTAAGATTCACTGTCACCAGTCTAGGTCAAAGACTTAGGTGTCCCTGTAAGAGAAACCAAACTGCTCAGTAGGTCTTAGCTAACTCGGTCCCTAGTCAAGTATCTCACTTTGTTCCGTAATGGGGCAAGAACAATTGCTATGACTATAGTACATTCTATGGCTCTCACAACTATCTACAAAACTTCTAATTGCATTCTATGGCAGCGTACTGTGATGGAATGAAGGCGAGAACACCTGTACAAGTACAGCGTGTCTCAAGGAGTACAAAAGCATACTTTGCATGGAACTGTGGAGTCTGCATCTAGATTGTGGCACATGCACTAGTTAATGGCTGCTCATCTCAACCATCTAGAAAACGGATAGTAGGATTGATATATATGGAAGGTTATTCTCTTATGGAAAGGTACTCTTACTCCTCTATGACTCTAACTAGTTGTCTCATCCTTACGTGGTTTGACATTAGGTCTGCTTGGAGTGTACACTAAATTGAGGAAATTCTACTATGTATGTATATCACTCTATCTGTGGTGATGTAAGGATCTTCGTCTGAGTCACAATGGGGTAATGAAACTAAGTATAGGATACTGGGTGGCTCAAACATATGGGTAGGTCCATGGACATGTCTCTAAGATCACCATGATTGGAGTCCACCATAGGCGGCCTGCCTATGGAATAGCCAATCAATGACGAATCTAAGAGATGACTCCTAAGTGGTTCTAGTTCAATCAACTAGCAGTAGGCATGTGTTTCTCGATACGGTACTAGTCACACACTTCTAAATAGTTGCGGTTCAAATGACCCAAAGTACCACTACCTCTCCTCGAGTCTACAAGGACTCATGGAGAGGTTTGACATGTGTCTCATTTGTTCTTCAGTGGTGTGTGACTTGTCATCCTGTACCTATTTGTAGCACTAATCTTGACTCACATGATGACTACTACTATGGTAGACTCTCGAGCAATTCCATAAGTCAAGATGAGCATACACTAGTGTTCCTCTATCTGGTCAACATGATCTAGTCTAACTGAAGTCCTTGTCTGCGACGCTCCGAAGATGAAGTGAAGTTGTCTCCTCAAGAGTGGTCTGTCATCGGCTACCTATACTTTAACCCTAAACAGTACCACAGAGGTACCTCCTATACTCGGGGTAAAGGCTAAATCCTATGTCTCAAGGTAAGGGCTTAATCGTGTGGGCAAAACACAAGGAAATCACTCTCTCCCTCAAGGACATTCCTTCACTGAACCTACATCTAAGACAAATGCTCTAATACAAATCGAACTCCCCTCGCAGGCTGAGGTCACACTGTATGTCTGACCATCTGCATGATCTTTATACCCTGGTTATAACTCATACATCTATTCTCATGCTGATTAAACAATCTGACCATTGTGGCCATCTAATATGGAAGTCATACTACCCGGTTCTTGGACTCTATCCATGTTTATCCATAAAAGACTCACTAACACTGTCAAATGATCCTTATAAGACTATCACTAACACTATCTTGCAATACACATCTGACCGAAGGATGTTAGGTCAAGGCAATGGTATGCAAGATAGCAAGTGAAGTCAATTATGTGCCATCACATTCAAATAATTCCAATGGACCTAACTTTTCTCTTCCTGGATGATGTTACTGTAGCAATATATTGTTCTCAATCTCTGACCCTACTCTACTTCGAAACTATGCCATGTGGTCTCTATGCAAAGTTAAGAACATCCTCAAGTAGTTGTCCTCTAATAGGGTGAGGTAACTACTTGGCCCTTACTCCACAATAGCTGCTCCACTTGGTTGGTGGTAGTGCAATATATAGACGGTGGTTGCGCATCAAGGACGGTAGTGGTGAGCATTCGGTTGGTGGTACTAAAGAACGGTCGATGGTTGGGTAACTTGGATGATGGTTATGCATGTCGAACAGTGGTTGTGCTACTCGAATGGCAGTTGTGCTATGCAGGTGCTGAAGCCGGATCCTGATCATGTACATCTTGAACCCATTACTGTCTCTGGCATGTTCATCTCCATGTCTCTATCTCCCTAGAGGTAGCTGCTATGAACTCGGCTCTAGTTATTCAACCATGCGTGTCTGATCTGGAGGGACCTGGATGATAGTGGTCACACGCACGTTGTAAAGATCATGGTGAGCCCACACATGTCTCCTACAATCTGGAGTAACTATTCCCATAAGCATAGATTGGTACTCAATAGCAATCATTGATCTGCCCTTGGTAGATTGAGTGAAATTCAGTCAACTGTCTAAATCTGTGGTCAAATGTAATCTTGCTCATTCTCGTTGTGTTTACATGCTTCTGTCAATTGAAGAGTGGCCAGGAATACTGCTGGTGTAACACCCCAAATCCGGTTCACGCTCATGAACCAAACTGGCATGTTACAGGCCCCAATTAGGTCGGCTAAACCAAACCTAACTCGCGCGGATCTAATCTTGGCATCTTAAGATGAAGATACGATTCGTCATGTATAGATGAATGCATAGAATCCTAACATGATACTACATGGAAGACATGAAAACTAATTTACACACCAATACAAGTACAACCAAAATCAATAAAAATTCAGAAATAAAACGAACAAAGTCTCCCCTAAAAGTGCAATTACGGGCCTACCTGTCAAAATAATATATATAAACATATATGCATATATCAACCATTTCATTCACACAAAATCTAATCTATTGTATACTTATTCTAAAGCTTGGGTCTCAAACCACCTGTGCTATCTATTCATGTTTCACATTATATTGTCATGTCTTGGAATTTAATCATAGCATATCATCATGTCTTAACATTTAATCACACCATATTATGCCTTAGCATTTAATTACAACATTCTTAAAAAAATAACATCATAAGCAAAATATTAACCACTCTATCGACTGACATGTGTGTGCAAGCGACATCATTGCTCCTCTATCCAGGCTAGCACATCCATCTCATGGTTATCACCTATATATAGTATAAAAACACGTTAGTAACAAGCGTTACTGGTCCAAAATATAACTATAGCAAATTGGCTATGAGAGCAAACTCTCATATAAAAGGAAAATAATATTATACTTCTCATGAACTTTATGAAGGGCACCTACTGAGGAGCCACTTGGCTGCAGACCCGGTAGCATCCCGAACTGTCTGCTTGCTGATGGCTTTTTCGGCATTTTTCTCATTTCATTTTTCTCTGGTCCATCGGGATTATATGTATATCCTAAGCCCTCTCCTTACCTCCATAATTCTCCTGGCCTTGTGCAAGAAGATCGAATACTCTCTTGCAATCGACTTTAGTACCCTTTGAACCACAAGTCCAAACATGCGTTGTACTAAACAGTACCCATAAACCTCCACGTTCTTTGGGTGTGCAGAACTCAAACGCGGAGTTGTTAGGAATCCCTCAGGAATGGAATAGTCTGCTCACTAATCTAGAGCCCGCTTTGACTGTCACGACAACCGCTCATGGTACATGCAATCTGTTTCCCATCTCTCATCTCACTAGAAACTCGACAAAATTATATGTATAGGCCTGGGAAGGGATTCATATAATAGGCCCGAAGGTAACTTGTGGTGGATCTTGTTTTCGAAATCATCCTCAAGGGATCTCATCCTCGAGGGTTTATTAATCTGGAAAACTGTTCGGCTAAATGGCCCGAGTTTAGTGGAATCCGATAAAACGTCACTTAACCCGTCTTGCAGGCATTAAAACAACCATACAATAGAATAAAAATAGACGAGTCCTAAACGGACGTGGTAGAAGCTTCAAGCATGTCCTCGCACCTAGGCGGCGAGCTCCTACTCTGTACCTACATATCAAATCTAGAAGCTAACGCCCGCTAACTGAATGATACATCCACCACCATGAACATTACAAACAACAGAACCTATCCATCACAATCAACAATCATCAATGGGAAGTAATTCTAACTCATCCTATTCATACCAATTTTATTACATTTTTCTAAGCTGTGTTGCAGTCAATTATCATGCTCAAATTTAATTTACTTAATTAGATCACTAACATTCATTCACTATTAATCACATCATGCAACTTATCACTTCATTCATAATTAAGCATTAATCACAGTAATTAATCAATCCTAACATGTTGTGCTAACAATCATCAATTTTAAATAATTAAATAAGAGGCAATTATACCTCTCATCGTTGAAAATCGGCAACGGCTAGGGTTTCATTGCTCGAATTTGGCATTTGTCGGCATCCGAAGTTTGATCGGGTTCGACTGGATGAGCTCCTCAAAGATCTGGCAAATTCCAGCGAATCTGGTTTTCCAGCAAGGTTCCGTTGGTTTTTCGACAATTTCAATGGTTTTCCGGCATGTTTCCAGTGGTTTTCAGGCAGTAATTTTTGACGGGCTATACTGGCGGGATAGGTGTCATATTGGGTACCATTGGCACCGGTTTGGTGAGCCTGATGTATCTACGATGTCGACATGGTTGGCGGAGGCCGCAGCTCGCCAGAAATTGGCTAAAATGCAGGTGGCGGTGATGGGTGACTAGATCCGGCTGGCTTGGGCGTGGGTTGGTCGAAAATGTCAAAGCGGTGACTAGACGACAACAACGACGGTCGCCAGCCACGAAATCGATGACGCTAGCGCAACGTGGGCACGGTGATCCAGCATCGTGGAGGCCAATCGACGGCCGGGAGAGCTTGGTGGCCAGATGGTGTCGGCAGCTGTGATGGCGATGACACGCAGAGGGTGGCGTGTTGATGATTAGGATTTTGTGAAAAGGAATAAGGGTCAGGGGTGATCGGTGGCGATGCCATAAATAAGACTTGACTCATCTCCGGCTCGAGTCAAAAATAATAACTAAGTCGTAGAAAATCCTAAAAAATCCCAAAAACTCAGGAAAAATCCAATAAAATAAAACAAACACCATAACATCATAATGACATGCTCTATAACTAACAACCCATCCAAACTGCCCAATAACGCATCTTGATGTAGTAAACTGCCTAAAACTAATTCTACGATCCACTATATATAAAAATAGAAAAACATATAATTGGCATACTCTTATATATTCTGATAACTCATTCTTTTCTGTTGTATTCATGACGTTATCATCATATACTTGGGTACACATGACCCTCATAGCTCATACATGCGACCAGCATTGGCTCAATACACGTGTTCTGAAACTAACTTGACTCGAACCAATCGGTTCATAAGTATAAAACCCTGACTCGGATCATGGGTTTTACAGTTTGGGCAAACACACTAGTGGAAGGGGGAGGGCGGCGGTGAAGTGTCCATGGGACTATAGATACATCTCACTACTCATCCTCATCCAATGTTATTTCTTATAAGTGGTCTATCCAAGTCATCTGTTCTAAACTCTCATCTGTGCACTAAGTACTTCAGTGGCTCCACTATGATAGCCACATCATTCATCCACAGGGATCTGTCTGAAGGTCCATGTTCTCCAACGTAGACCTCAAACTATACCTAATTGATCTGTCTATGGCACACGATGGTCCAACTCAAGTGCCAACTAACTTTGTCACTGTCTCCATACTACAAACTCCTTATATGTTCTCTGATAATTTTGTTTCACAATGTACACCATATCCTAAGGAAGGACTGATGTGGCGAATATAAATAAAAGTAAGAAAGTAAATAACTCTGTTAAGCTCAAGTGTGTGTACCGTTTAACTTTCCTCTCATCAAAGTTGACTCAGGATTTGCTAGACCAACATATATTATATTAAAAATGTCAGTAGCGAGTGTTACTAGTCCGAAAAATAACTAGTACATGTCGGCGCGCATGCACAGGTAATATTCACATTCATACATACAACGCTTACGCCCTCACGTCCTCCATATTACACCTGCCATGGTACTTGAGTGGCGAAAGGAACTGTTAAATTTGTACCTGCATACACCGCACTACCTTAGGGTTTGAAAGAGTACTAGTGAAGTCCATACATATCTCCATACTACTCAGTCTGTTATTCGTGAAATCTGTAAAAATGCACGTACTTATATAATAAGTTTAGAGAAGAGGCTTGTATTATATATTTCTAGAGGTCCAGTTCGAAAACCAACAACATATCTCATCCTTATAGTTTTATTAAACATGTGTAGAAAACACGACTAAATGGCCCGACATTGGAGGGATCCAATAAAATGCCCCTGATTCATTCCTACATCTAAAACATGATTAAATTTGACACGCAAGGAGTCAATTAGTGATCAAGCAAAGGGAGAGTCCTACTGACATGTGGTCCAAGCTCTAAGCACATCGACACATCTACGGTGTGCTTGGGCTCCATAACCTACATCAAAATCCACTCTTAAGCAAAATACCGATGTCTCTATATGATGCATACTCGTGGTGTGTGCTCATATCATCAATACATTTTAATGAAAAAAAACGGTGCTAACAAACCTATAACTAAACGCGTGGCATGTAAATTGAGACATAATAATAATAATAATAATAATAATAAATATATAAATAAATAAATAACTAAACAAGGAAATACAGTCACAGATAATTAGATAAATAATAAATAAAAGAACATAAATATTACTCTAATCATAAAATAATAATATAATTATGCTATATTATTACATGGCTAAGCACGAGTAAGTATCATATATATTCGTGCTTACTCATGCTAGTATATATATATATATAAATTAAATATTTAAATAAATAATTCATTAATAATTTAATAAATAAATAAGCAAACAAATAGTTAATACTCATTAATCATGAATAATAACAATATCATATTTATGTAATAAAAGAATACATAATTAAAAATAAATAAATAATAACATACACACAAACAAACAAATAGATAAATAAGTACATAATTAAATAAATACACACACACACACATATACAATTTAGTAAATACAAATAAGACTAATATTAATAAGTAAATATATCATTAATAATAATAAGTAATAATATAAACATGCGTTATAATCATTAAATACACGAATAATACAAAATGATTAATAATAATTAAATAAAATAAAAAATAAATATAGACAATAAATAAAGAAAAAAGTCATAATATTCAAACATGCTAAACTAATAGATGGGTTTTCAAATTACCAAAAACGGTTGCATTTGAGCTCAACCGGACCGAACCGAGTTAAACAAAACCTAGTTAAATGGTCTAAACCAACTCATTTTGGGTTAACTAGAAAATGGGTTGGGTTGAATGGTCGGACATGAACAAGACTGATGGACACGGACATGGGCTCGGATTGGTGGACTCGGCATAGCTAGGCGGACACGGCGCAATCATGGCCAAACGGGCTGAATGGGGTAGCTGCTGGTCGGGATTGATGACCATGTCGACAAGGATCATGATTGTGGTGGCAATCGGCAAAGTCCGGCCGTCCATTGGCCGGAAAGTAGCCTAAAAGGAGCGGTATTGCCGCTGGAAAGGGGCAGTATCATCACCGGCGTTGATCGCGACCACAATGATGCTCATGAGTGGTCTCAAAAGATTGGCCATTGAGTGAGGAAGCTATTGGGCTGACCATTGGCCGGTGGGCAAGTGCAAGTCACTAGCGGCGATCGTGGCCACGGCGGAGGTCAGTGTTGGTCTCAAAAGGAAGATATCAGTGAGGGGAAGCTATTCAAGCGGTTGGATTCACCGGAGGACACTCACCGGAGCAGGAAAATGGCCTAAAAGGTGGCGGTGGTGGTGATGAATAGTGATAAAACTCAGTCACCGGCAGCAACTATGGCAGCGTCGATCATGATGGTGGGGCCGGACTAATAGCCAGCCACACGGTGGTCACGATAGTAATGATCCAGTGGCCTGAAGAGGTTCAGGGTCTCGCTGGTGGCTAGCCAAAGTGGCCGTGGAGCTAAAATGAAATCCTCAAAATCGTGGGAAAGTCATTGAAAAGCAAAGGGAGAATGTTAGGGTTGACATGGACGATTTGTATATTGCCACATGGCACAATCTTAACGTTCGACAATTCGTTGTCTAGTTGGACCTACCTATGGGTATATGCAATATACATATAGACGAAAGCGTAGATCCAGATTGTCCAAAGTCAAAATTGACTCAAGTCCTAAAAGTGACTCTAAAGGCAGGAATCGAGGCAAGAAAGCTAAGTGTGCCTCAAACCCTGAACTCAATCAAGTTGGGCCCACAGGAGCACAATTTGGCGATTTAAAATCCCTATGCTGAATGGAAATGAAATACCGTGAAAATCCGAAACAAATACTAAATGCTACAATGGCCTAGATCTATGCCTAAAACCCTGGCTAACCTATAAAAATCATTTGTATACCTCGCGTATACACTAATAAATCGTGCTCTATTGTATCATAACTTAAACTATTATCTACATGTCGGGCATACTCAGCCTCCATAACATGCTTAGAGGGCCATATAAGCCCCATACTTATGATTTGAAAATTGGTCTGAGTCGAGCTCGTTCAAACCAACCGTAGATTGGCCCGAATTGGGCAAACTACAAGTGGGTAAACCATAATCTGAAGTTGGGTTTTACAATACGTGTGAGTATTGAATCTCCTTTTTGCATGCTTCTTTATCTCTTCTTCAATCCCTGATTGGAGTGAAATTTCTGGACATGCTCCTGAAGATATTTCAAGACATGTGCCTTCCCGTTGTTGCAAGATCTAGCTTGTGGTTTTATGTAGCTGAGTGTTTGATCCGACACTAACTATTTTCATGTTGAGTGATGGGTACCTTATGGATTGGTGATGTAACACCCCAATTTTGGTTCACCTAATAATCGAATCAAGAAATGTTTCAATCGAGTTGAGTCTTGTCTAAAACTGCTAGTCTATAGGACACGATCAATAATATAGATCGAAATAACTCGCTTGGTGTCATGAGAATGGAAGACATTGCTAAATAAGCTTGAAAACTCATCAAATATAAATAAATGCATGAAAGAAAATAATTGTACTGAGCTCAAGTGCATGTAGCATTTATCTGTCGTCCCACCAAGCCGACTCAAGATCACAAGACCAACATATTTAATATGAAAAACATCAGTAATGAGTGTTACTAGTCCCGAAATAACTAATAATCAAACTAGCACATAAGAGTTGATACTCTAGTTAAATGAAATCATTCATATACTTCTTCATAGAATATCTCATAAGGGCGCTAATTAGGAGATATCGTCCTAGGCTCGACAGCGTCCTATTTTGACTTATCTCATGCCTCAAAAAATTTTAAAAATATCCCTCATGCCAAAATCAATTTTTCCTTCAACCCTCTACATCCTCTGCATCACTCCTGGCCCTGAGCACAGAGGCCGAGGACTGTTAGACATGTTCCTTTAAGTACCCTTTGAATCCACAAGTCTAGACATGAGCAGTACTACACTACCTTTAATCCTCCACACTTCTTTGGGTTTGAGGAACTCAAAGGTGGAGTTGTCAGGATCCCTCAGGGATGGAACGACCCACTCACCAATTCAAAGTCCGCTTTGACTGGCACGTGCCCACTCGTGGTTCACATGAGTTGACTTTCCCATGTCTGACATGTCATCGAAAAATACCGATAAAATTATATATAGGCATGGGAAGGAATTTATATAATAGGCTCGAAGGAAACATGTAGTGAATTTTATTTACTACATCAGACTCGAGGGATCTCATCCTCCAGCGTAATTAATCACCGAAGTAAAATGTGACTAATTGACCTGTGTTAAGTGGGGTTTGATAAAACAAGCAATAAACACATCATGCAATCTAAAAATCAAATCAATGATAGAACATAGTGATAAAAATAAAGAAGAGTCATAATTGACCTATGGTCGAAGTTCCAAGTGTGGCATCTCATCTACGGCAAGTTCGGACTCTGAAACCTACGTTGAAATCTATTGCTAAATAAAATACTAACATCTCTATGAGATGCATGCTTTCAGTGTGTGCTCATATCATCAATACATTCTAATAAGGAAGACAATGCTAAATAAACCTACAACTAAATATCAAGCAAGTAAATCAAGCCATAATAAGGAAAATAAAAAATAATGAATAATAAATACATAAATAAATGCACTCATGAACAAATAGCTAAAAATAAGTACCTAAAAATAAATAATTCTCTAGTCATAAAATAATAATATCATTATACTATACAAATACATGTCTAAACATGAGTAAATATCATTTATATTCATATTAGTAAACATATAATAAATACATAAACAAATATATAACATTCGATAAGTAAATAAATAAACAATTAGTTAATATTAATTAATCATGAATAATAATAATATCATAGTTATCCAATATGGAATACATAATTAATTACAAATAAATAATAGCATATATGCAACAAACAAATATATAAATAAATAAATAAATAAAATTTAACAAACATGAATAAGAATAATATTAATAAGTAAGTATATCAATAATAATAATAATAAACAATCACATAAACATTCATCATAAACGACAAAATATAAATAAAAAGAAATAAACATTAATGAATAAATAAATAAATAAATAAAAATACTTCTAATATTAAAATATGCTAAATAATGTGAATATGCATCTAACCTAATGTGGGTGTCTCGAATTACCAAAATTGGTCGAAAATAGCAAAAAAAACGGGTTGAAAAAGAGCTAAACCGGGTAAAGTGCACTGAACCTAACCGGGTCAACCAATTTAACTCGGTTTGGTTCAGATAAAATGGTGGGCTGGGTTGGCTGGGCTTCTCTGGCTATTGGAGGCGTATGCGGACACAGACATGGACAAATAGGCGGACATGAATGGGTGAATAGTACTTGAGTTGGTCGACTAGAACGCGGGAAGGTAGACGTGAACACAGGCAAAAAGGTTCAGCAGGGTGGGTGGTGCCCATCGTTGGAAAACACCAACGGCGGTGCAGTGAAGGCTACCACTTGTCGTGATTGATAGTGGGAGTCAAGGTGGAGGTGTTGGTGGTAAGGTCCTGCGAGGTACTAGCTGCAAAATGGTTGGTAAGGGGGCAGAATCACCACCAGCGTTGATCATGGCCACAACGATGGTCATGGATGGTTTTAAAATGATGATCTCGACATAGGGAAGCTATATAGTAGTCGGATGAGTCTGAGGTAGCACACCGGAATAGGAAAATGCCTCGAATAGTGGCAACAGTGGAATACCGTTGGTAAAAATGTCATCGTTGACTATTGGAGTGGCGCCGGTGGTGGTGAGGGGTATGGAATGATAGACAACCACGAGGTGGTCAGGGTGGTGCCTGTCCGGTGGCTAGGGTAGGGCTAGAGACTCACTCGTGGTTTACCAAAGTGGCGGCAGCGCTAAGGATGGAAAACTCCAAAATGGGAGAAAGTCTATGGGAATAGAAGGGACAATTTTGATCTTGCCACGGGGCACAATCTAAATGTCCGACGACGAAAAGCTTGGGTCGAGACCATCTAAAGTCAAAACTGCCTTGAGTCCTAAAAGTGATTCTATAGGTGGGAATTAATGCAAGAGTGCTAAATGGGCCTCAAAACCCTAAACTCAATGGGTTGTAAATCTACCAGTCAATCGAGCTAGGCACATAGGGGCAATCTGGTAATCCAAAATCCCTAAGATGCATGTAAATGAGATACCTTAAAAATCCCAAATGGATGTTAAATGGCCTAGATCTAGTCCTAAAAAAATTCGCATACCCTACGTATACACGGATAAGTCATGCTTTGCTATAGCATAATTGAAGCTATCATCTACATGTCGGGCATACTCAGCCTCCATAACATGTTCATACGACCACCTAGCCAGTACTCTTTGTCTAAAAACTAGTATGGCTCAAGCTCGCTTGAACCGACTCGAGACTAGCTCGAACCATGCAAAAGTACAAGCAGGTAAAATCCTAACCAGAAGCTTGGGTTTAACAGGTGAGGCCAATGCATGTTCTGGCACCCGTATTTGCTTATTGATTGGTTGCTCTGGTATTCTTGGCTTTTTGAAATACCTCGTGGTTACTAATCTATGCGTTAGCCAGTTGTGAACATTATCTCTAGTTATATTTAGACTATTAATCAACATGTTTGAATTCTGCATTTTCCCTATATGTATGTGGGTGAGCTTCAAGTAGCATTGGCTGGCAAAGGCGGAAGGATCGAGTGGCTCATGGTGGGGATACCAACTATTGTGTTAATTTCACTTATGAGTTGTTGTGACTTTGTATTTTTGGGGTAATGAAATTCAATGTAATATGATCCCTTATGTGGGCTTAAGACTATGATGTGTAATAAGATCAAGTATTGATTAAGACTTCACATGACATGATGTGCTTTGAGTGTTATTTACTGTTATTTTATTCAACTAACTTTTCGTGCAGGGTAGCTAAATCTAGGCTTTAAGTTATTGACCTTCTGCATGGTTAGTTTAAGCCCCAGAGTCATCGAACTGATGTTGGAGCACTTACGATAAAGTAATTGTATTTGGATGCATTTTTGTTTCTTTTGAAATAACACAAATGAAGGAGCTTATGGTTCATGCCTCTTGAAGATCCGTGTGATGACTGAGTGTTAGAGTATGATGCCCTAGCACATGAAGAATATCTTTCTGTTTTAAATTTATGAGCAGCTGACCACGACCCTTGTGTTACAGGCATTAAGTTCTGCATCAATATAAGAATAAGTCACTTAACCCAAACAATGAAACTAAGTATAAGAACCGGATCATGAATTCACATTTCTTGAAAGCTCAACCTCATAGCTGTATTTGGGGTGTTGTCTTCATATAGCTCGCAGTGATCAATGCATTTATTAAGTTACTCTCTTACTTGTAAAACCCGGAAAATAATTAGGTTATTTTATTTAGGGTTTTGTAAATTGTAGAACAAAACTTAATTATTGTTTAATTAAATTAATTCTTGGGAATCAATATAATAAATTATCAATAATGACCTTTAGTTTTATTTATTTAATAATTTTTTTGGATTGAGAGTTGTGAGTGCAATTTGTCACCCATACGCATTAACTCAAAAGTCAATTTTTTTGAGTTTTTGTTATGACACAAATAGTTGGTGTTTAATATAGTTACATGTGATTATGTTCTTTTTTTATAATAATGTAATAACTTCTTGAATTCTACACATATTCTTCATATAAAGGAGAATTTTGTTGATGTTAAATGAAACTTGAACTTAGTAGTTTGTGATAACATTTGGCTCACAAAGGGATGGCTTTAGAGAAGTTTCATTTATATTAGGATCATCTATTGTAGTTACGAGTGCCTCATTTATATTATTATATTTTGCTCGGGACGCGCAAAAGTTCAAGTTTGGGGTGTGTTAAGTGTTTAAAATATATAATATTTAGCCATGTTTTTAATAAGATTTTGTACTTCCCGGGTAAAAATATTATTAATTAAGTGATATTTTACTTATTTTTTGGTGTTAATTAATATTTTATTAGATATGCATAATTTTGGTGTTTTAATGCAGAAAAAGATAAATAAATTAAGCTTTGGAATTGAATGGTCATGACACTTGGCCCCACCCAATGGCTACAATTTATAGTATTCAATGGAGCCAAATAGCTGGAAACTTGAAGGGACATTATAATTAATTAGTCTACGTCAATTTGTGAACACCCTCTTCGAATTCTTGTATCTCCACTTCTATATAAAGGGATGGTCATTTGTTGTTGATCATATCTCATCTCTTAGCTTCAGAGTGTAGTGAAAGAATTAGTTTTAGTTTTTGAATTCTTTTCTTTTCATAATAAAAAAGTAGTTTCTTATATTAATTTTTAATTTTTATTATGGAGTAGTCTTATAGTTCGTTCTAGAGAAGAATATAACTTAACAAGATTTAATTGAATTCATTTCAACCTCTTATTCATTTATTCAATCTGATTGTTTGAGTTATCATGTTCTAAATGCTAAGAATAGATTGATCGCCTATTTCTTAGATCATGACGTTTAATTAGATTTTGGGAGAAATTAATTAGATTAGTCATTGATAATTTATCATACGACGAGTCTTTTGACTTGTTTGTTGTTGTGGTCGAGATACACAACACCGCATGCGATTGTAAGGCAAATCTTAATGCGTTATTTTGTTGATTAATCAATTATCACCGAGGTAGAAATTGAGGCAAAATAATAGAAGAATGAATGAGCGGGAGCCACTATGTCATATAATTGTCCTAGAACGACAATATGAGGGAATAAATGATAAGAGTAAGATTTGATGAAGATTAAATTCATGTTAAGGGAAATTCAACTCTAGAATGAATCTTATCATTTTAACTTCTTCTTTTATTTAAAGTTATTATTTAGATTTAGTTAAGTCAATTATTTCTGTTTTGTTCTTAATTTTATTTTCTTTAATTAATTTAAGGAAATTCATCTCTCTATGGGAACGATACTCGAATTTATCATTATATTACTTGTTTCGACTGTGTATAATTACACGTCATTGAAAATATTCTAACAAGTTTTTGGCACCATTTGCTGGGGAGATCGAATTTTCTTAATTAATTTAGGATTAGAATTTTGAGTGTTTTCTTTATTTTTAGATTTTAGTTTCTGATTTAAAAAAGAAAAATTTATTGTATCATTGTCTTCTTCCTTGTTATCATTTGTTTATGGATAGATTAGTGCGGTCACCCTTGTCTTCTTGTGATCCAAGGAGGACTAACTTGAGCAGATAAAGCAGTAAGTGCATCTAATATGCAGGGACATGTGGAAGAAGTGCATCCAAGGAGGACTACCAGAATTTTAGAATTAGATGCACTTACTGCTTTATCTGCTCAAGTTAGTACTTTAGCTAATCAAGTTCAAAATCTTAATATGCAGGTACATGTTAAGGCTGTAGAACCAAGGTGTGAATGGTGTGGGCAAGGACATTTTACAGGTCTATGTGTAACTAATCAAGTAAACTACGTAGGCAACTTTAATATGAACAACAATCCCTATTCCAATACCTATAATGTGGGCTGGTGCAATAACCACAACATTTCATGGAATAATTCTCCACAATCGACTGTTGTTCCCAAAAATCCACCACCACCATCACAGCATTATTGACCTCCTTCACTTTCTTTTCAGCAACAACAACAACGAGATTTGATCCAAATGTTCAATTCCATGCAACAAACTATGCAACAATTTATGCAGAATCAGCAGCAGCAACAACAACAACAATTTATGCAACAAGTTATGGTGCAATTAAAAAAGGAACCAAGTGAGCGACCCAAGGTGTACTTCCTAGCCAATCAGAACAACCAAGGAATGATGGTCAAGAGCATTGCAAAGCTGTAACAACCCGGAGTGGTATTACTTTACAGGAGCCATTTCAGCCAAATGAAATTAAGGAAAATAATGAAAAACCAAACAACGAACATGAACCCAATACATTGGTTAGCTTACTCGGATGCAAAGGGGATCCGTTTAGTAATTTATTACATAAAACCATAAATTCTCTTTGTGAAGAAAATATTGATGTGGATGAGATGGTTAAAGTATTAGATTCACAACCAATTTTGCCTCGACGATTCTAAATTGTGGAAACCTTAGATCTACCATTCCATAAATTGCTGGCATCAGTCAAAGTAGTACCTATTTTGGAGCTAAAGCAACTTCCAAAACATGTCAGTAGATAAACATGGCATCTGGTGTGGTTGCTGGTCATTTTCTCCTGGACAAAAGTTTTTTCCACATGGTGCAATTGAAATTAAGATTGAACAAGGGGATCAATCATTTAAAGTCAATGTAGTATGGGTCAAGTGCACTGTTGCACGAATCGGCAGCGTGCCGATCCGATTTCGGGGCCGAATCGGTCGGCCCCGAATCGGCGCCCAACTCGGCCGATTTACCCCGATTCCGGCCGAGTTAACTCCGATTCAGAATCGGGGTAAATCGGGAGGAATCAGTTTTTCGGTAAATTACTAAAATACCCTTGGTATGATTTTTATTAAATTATTTAAGCATGGGTAAAATTGGAATTTTGATTTTAAAAACCTAACCTTAACCCGCTCCGATTTTCCGCCGCGCGTCCGCCCTCCGCCGCCGCGTTTCTGCCCTCTGCCGTGCGTCCCCGACTCCGGCCTCGCCTCCGACCGGGCTGCCGACCTCGCCTCCGCCCTCGCAACGTCGCCGCCGACGTGTGGCCGGACCGAATCGGTCCTGTGAACGCGAGAGCGCCGCCGTCCGATTCCTCCGACCGGGCTGCCGACGTCGCCTCCGCCCTGCAACCTCGCCTCCGCCCTCGCAACCTCGCCTCCGACGTGTGGCCGGCCGACAGCGCAGTGGCCGCGAGACTCGCCGCCGACCGGGCCGCCGACCGATTCGTGTAAAGTTGGATTTTTTTAAAAATTAAATCTGCAAATTATTGGCTATGCTTCACAAATTTTTTCATTGCTGATTTGTGATTCATGATCAAATTTATACGTCAAATATGTGCGTATGTGCAAATCTATGTGTGTGCAAAATCATAGGTCAAATTTTTTACAAATTGCTATGTGATGTGCAAATTCGTATGTCAAATTTTTTTGTGCAAAATTGTGTATGTGCTGTGCAAAATCGTAGGTCAAATTTTTTACAAATTGCTATGTGATGTGCAAATTCGTATGTCAAATTTTTTTGTGCAAAATTGTGTATGTGCTGTGCAAAATCGTAGGTCAAATTTTTTACAAATTGCTATGTGATGTGCAAATTCGTATGTCAAATTTTTTTGTGCAAAATTGTGTATGTGCTGTGCAAATTCGTAGGCTCTGATTTATGGTTCACTTTTCATTTCGAGGATTGTAGGCTCGGTGTGAGTGTTTTTATATTACAGATCTCATACCAGATAAGACACAGGGAAGATGGATTTTGGATGGGAATATGGCAGACCAGTTGATGCATCTAAGAAGCAAGTCATCTGTAATTTTTGCAAAAAAACCATAAGTGGAGGGGTATATCGCTTCAAGCAACATATTGCTGGAGTCAAAGGAAATGTTGCTGCGTGTAAGAAAGTTCCTGAAGCAGATGCACAAAAAATGAAAGATTATTTCAAAGGTGTGGAAAAAGCCAAAAAAGAAAAAGAAAGGATTAGAGAAGAAATAGGGTCATATGGTTTGAATGACTCAGATATGGAAGAGATGGAAGTTCGGGAGCAAAGTGTTGGGTGCTCTAAGTTTACTGGGAAGAGGAAGGCACCTATTGTTGAAAGTGAGAAGAAGAATACATCAGGTCAAATGAGAATTTCTACGGCAATAGAAAAGAAAGCAAAAGAGCATTTGCACACAGCCATTGCTCGATTCTTCTATCACTGTGCCATTCCTTTCCATGTTGTAGACTCGCCTTACTTTCAGAAAATGATTGATGTGGCAGGTAAATACGGTAATCAAGGGATCAAACCTCCGGGCAGAAATTCTTTGTCAGGTAATCTTCTTACTACTGAAGTGGCTTCCATAAATGCTAGCTTAGAGAATATAAAAGTATCTTGGAAGACAACAGGCTGTTCTATTATGTCTGACGGGTGGACCAATCAATCCGGTAGAACTTTGATCAACTTTCTAGTTTACTGCCCAAGAGGAATGTATTTCCTTGGATCAGTTGATGCTTCAGACAAAAAAGGATGCTACGTATTTGTTTAGTTTACTGGACAAAGTAGTAGAAGAAGTTGGGGAGGAAAACGTTGTGCAGGTCATTACTGATAATGCTTCGGCATACAAAGCTGCCGGGAGGATGCTAGAACATAAGAGACCGCATTTATTTTGGACTCCGTGTGCTGCCCATTGTATAAACTTGATGCTTAAGGACTTTGCAAAAATTAAGAAAGTTGGAACATGCATTATGAATGCACAAAAAGTCACCAAACTAATATACAACCACTCATGGTTGTTGGCTCTTATGAGAAATAATTTCACAAATGGGCATGAATTGGTGAGACCTGGGGCTACTCGATTTGCTACTCATTTTTTGACGATTGCTAGTTTCCTAGAACATAAGCAGGCACTGAAAAAGCTGTTTGTTTCTGAAATGTATTCATCATCGAAGTTTGCAAAAGATGAGGATGGAATAGCAGCTGAAAATATTGTCTTAAGTGCACATTTTTGGAAGAAGATGGAATTTGTGCATAAAACAATTGAGCCACTTGTTCGTTTTTTGAGATTGGTAGATAGTGATGAAAGACCTTCGATGCCATTTGTTTATGATGAAATGCAAAAGACTATCGAAAAAATAAAAGAGGTACATGGCATGAAAGTCGAACGATACAAGTTATTTGTTGATATCATCACCAAGAGATGGGCGAATCAATTTTGTCATCCTCTTCATGCTGCAGCATATATGCTTAATCCTCAAACTCGTTATCGCCCTGACTCTACCATTGTATGCTCTTATTTGACTTACATACCTTTTATGATTTTTTTAACAATTTCATATTGCTTATGTTTGATTGGGAATAATTTTGTAGCCAAGTGAGGTGTATCGTGCATTCAATGATGTCATTTGTCGTTTGGAAGTCAATGAGGTAGCTCGATCCATGGCATCTTTGCAGGTGAAGATACTATTATTTTTAATTTTTATATATAAATGTTTATGTATAACTAAATATGATGATTCATTTTGTTTCAATATTTTGTAGTGGTCCGATTTTGTATCTGCAAAAGGAGATTTTGGACATTCTCTTGCAATTACCAATAGAAAAGTCCTTCACCCAGGTAAAATCCACCTTTCTCCAGATTTCATGTTTATTGCAAGCTTATAAGTAAATCAATTTGTCAAATGTAGCATCATGGTGGGAGCAACATGGTATAAACTGCCCTGAACTACAAAAGATAGCTATTAGAATACTTAGTCAAACTTCATCATCATCGGGTTGTGAACGTAATTGGAGCACTTTTGACCAAGTACATACCAAAAAAAGAAATCGACTTGCAAGGAAGAGAGTAAATGATCTTGTATATGTTCATTACAACATGCGGGTCAAAGAAAACGAGTTGAGGTGGAGGCATAAATATGATGCAGTTAGTGAACATTTGAGTTTAGAAGACTCGTTAGATGAGTGGGTTGGAGAACAGGACAACCCATCAGCATCGGTATGTTTAAATAAAGCTTACATCACATTGATTTTGTGTATGAATTTGTTTTTGAATTGAAATGAATAGGGTATGACTTGCCAACATGCAGGATGATTTCTTTGGTACCAATGTTGGCAACAATGATGGTGCAGATGAAGAGGCTTTTGTAGCAAATGAAAGTGGCAACACATTGAAAACTACAATTGGATCGTGTTCTACTACGTCTGATGGTTTTTCTTTGCCTCCTCTTCCTTGTGGACAAAATGTTGATATTGATGTACATATTGACTCCCAACATAATTTGTCTTTGCCTCCTGAACCTGAGGGACTTCATATGAGTGGGAGTTATATGCCTCCTTTTACGCAGGGGTCTCTTGTTAATGCAGATGATAGCTCTACTCTTCCTATTGGTGATAATGATTCAGACTCCGAAGATGCTTCAGATGATGAATTAGATGATTTAGTAATAATCACTGTGTAAAATTGTGCTGAACATTCAGTTTTTGGACTTATATTAATATCTTGTTGTTATTATTTGATACAACACAAATGATGATATATCAAATGTTATACTTATGACATTGAGGTATTGTGATGATAAATTGTGATGCTCTTTTATACTTGTATTAAATTATAAATTTGTGTATTTATGTGCAAAAATTATATAATTATGTATTTCAGGTATTTATGTTATGAGTTGTCAAATTTTTGTATATGACCAATTTGGACCGATTCAACTGAACCGATTCCTGGCCGATTTAGACCGATTCCGATTCCGATTCCGACTCCCTCGAAAACCGATTCGATTCCAATTATGATTCCGCTATTCATGATAATCATCCACCGACTAATTGGTTGAGGGAGTTCTCTTTCTCTTCTTTCTCCTTATTTTTATTTTTGAGGACAATGATTAGTTTATGTTTGGGGGCGAAGCTTTAATTTTATGTATATTGTTCATGCTTGACTCATGGTTAGATTTATATATACATCTATATATACATATATATTGTGTAGTTTAGTGTAAAAATTTTATTATGCAATGGTATTTTAGTCTCTTGGTTCAACGATAGATACATGTGAATTAGTCTTACCTTTCTTGGGGAAACTTGATTAATTGATATGAGGGATGAACGGAGTAAAAGATTGCAGTCGAGAGTTGGTTCTATACCTTATAATATTTTCACAATCCTTTGGTTTAGATGATTTCAATGAATGTTTTGCAATAAGGATTGTACATGATGGTCATGACTTTTAGAATTTTCCCTACCGACTTTCAAGGCGAAATATTTGGCTTGCCATGTTGATGGGAAATGATATAGGCATTTCTTTTTGATGAGTCTGGGCCTTTCTTCAAGCCTACCTAATATGAATTATCCTCTGTACACAATTTCATGGCCTTTATTATACATATTTGTTTGATTACCCTTATTTTAGCCTTGGCCTTTTTATTGAAAATATATCTTGCTGCTTGAGTCCTAGCACCCTAGTATTTTGAATTCGTTCTAAATTCTAACAAGGATGAAACTTTGAGTAGTATAGGGGGAAGGCATTGCGTGTTATAGAGTGGTGATTGAGTAGATTGTGTGGACTTTCCTGGCACTTTGCTTTGTAAAAAAAAAAGAGAAAGAAAAACAAAGAGAAAAAAAAGAAGAAAAGAAAAGATGAGGCAATGATCCTCCACCAGTGAATACTAAGATGAAGCAAGAGTCTTCCACTGGTTTGAAAAAAAGAAAAGAAAAGTAGTAGGTAGTCAATGGAAAATCAAAGCAAAGTTAGTTCTTATATTGGGTCAGCACGATACTACATGTTAAGGAAGTTTGTGTCATATTGCTTGGGGATTTGTTGTGCATATTAGCCTCTGATTTTCTATCTTGTTTATCTTATTGTTGGTCCCTAGCCCCTGGCCCCGTTACAACCTTAAAGACTTATTGATTCCATTAATTGGCATTACCTACGTTAGTGGAGGTGGGAGCAAAAGGTAAATATATTTAAGCATGTGCTTGATTGTATTCTCTTGGTTGCAAATGAGAATGATAAGCCAATGGACTATCACACACACACGTAGAGCTTTCTTTTGGATGTGATTGATGAAAGGGAATTTCTGATTTAATTGACTTCTTGTTGCCTCTGGATAGTTTGATTAGGAATCATATGAGAACATAATGAGGACTAAGTATTTTTGTGTAGTAAAATTTTCTTTGTTATGATATTTTGCTCGGGACGCGCAAAAATTTAAGTTTGGGGGTGTGTTAAGTGTTTAAAATATATAATATTTAGCCATGTTTTTTAATATGATTTTGTACTTCCCGGGTATAAACATTATTAATTAAGTGATATTTTACTTTATTTTTTGGTGTTAATTAATATTTTATTAGATATGCTTAATTTTGGTGCTTCAATGCAGAAAAAGATGAATAAATTAAGCTTTGAAATTGAATGGTCATGACACTTGGCCCCACCCAATGGCTACAATTTATGGTGTTCAATGGAGTCAAACAGTTGGAAACTTGAAGGGACATTATAATTAATTAGACTACGTTGATTTGTAAACACCCTTTTCAAATTCTTGTATCTCCACTACTATATAAAGAGATGGTCATTTGTTGTTGATCATATCTCATCTCTTGGCTTCAGAGTGTAGTGAAAGAAGTAGTTTTAGTTTTTGAATTCTTTTCCTTTCATAATAAAAAGTAGTTTTTTTTATATTATTTTTTATTTTTATTATGGAGTAGTCTTATAGTTCGTTCTAAAGAAGAATAGAACTTAACATGATTTAATTGAATTCATTTCAACCTCTTATTCATTTATTCAATCTGATTGTTTGAGTTATCATGTTCTAAATGCCAAGAATAGATTGATCGCCTATTTCTTAGATCATGAGGTTTAATTAGATTTCGGGAAAAATTAATTAGATTAGTCATCGATAATTTATCATACGACGAGTCTTTTGACTTGTTTGTCATCGTGGTCGGGAGATACACAACACCGTATGCGATTGTAAGGCAAATCTTAATGCATTATTTTGTTGATTAATCAATTATCACCGGGAGGTAGAAGTTGAGGCAAAATAAAATAAGCATGAAGGAGCGGGAGCTACCATGTCCTATAATTATCCTATATCAACAATCTGAGGGAGTAAATGATAAGAGTAAGATTTGATGAAGATTAAATTCATGTTAAGGGAAATTCAACTCTAGAACAAATTTTATCATTTTAACTTCTTTCTTTTATTTAAAGTTATTATTTAGATTTAGTTAAGTCAATTATTTCTATTTTGTTCTTAATTTTATTTTCTTTAATTAATTTAAGAAAATTCATCTCTCTGTGGGAACGATACTCGAATTTATCATTATATTACTTGTTTCGACCATGTATACTTGCACATCATTGAAAATATTCTAACACGTAGCTTTTGTGCGCATACATGGGATTGTAGATGGATGGGGTGGCCGCCCCTCCCGGCATAATAAGAGCTTGGTATGGGCTCAAAATCACTAAAAGACTCAAATTTAGATGTTGTGGAATATATTAACTTATTTCTTGTATTTACATGACTTAGTGTTTTTATCAATAACGTAGAATTGGCTCCGCAGGTATGAGCATTATGGCAGGATGGGTAAAGTCGGGATAGGTAGAGGATACTGTTATTAGACAATTATATTTTTCTTTTTTGTTGTATAGTTTTAGATTATTTGCATGGCTGTAGGATTTCGGTTTGGTTCATGGGGCTTAGATTACTCTAAGCAATTGTTATATTTAATTTTATGTCATGAGTTTATTTAAAATCTTGAAAATTAATAGAAAATTAATTAATGAGACACTTAGTTTCATATAGTAACACTTTGCTCATGGCTCGGAATGGGCGGGTTGTTATAGGTACTCTCTTACTTTTCGGGAGGTGTTGCCTCTCTCGTGACTTGAAGTGATCATATTAGGGAGCTTTAAGCTTAAAGAGCCTTCCTATGGTAGCATGATCAGCATACATTATGTATGCAAGTCTTGTAAGGTTATTGTCTTAAGCCTCCGTAAGGTTTGAAATTCACTTTTGTAATGTAAGTCTAATAAGTAGTCCAACGAATAGCTTTCCAAATTATAATATCATGATTCAGTTTGGGTTCATGCCGATTGGGGTGTTACACGCTTGCAAGAACATATCCTTAAGAGTTGCACTTCATCATGCTGTAGTGCACTGATAATAGTCCTTTGCGTTTAGCCTTTACATGTCCCCCTTTTTAAACAATAATTGCACGTAATCACTTTCGGATTAGGGTGTCAATGCATAACTTGTAAAATTGGGGCCTTCCGCCAGATGGTTTTAGTTTTGGATAGGTTGCGACCTAGTTCAATTCACATGTCGGCTCTTTTTGTCTCATGTTTATGTATGATATCTATGTTCGAGCCACAACCTTAGTCTCCCTCGATGCTCGACACCGCCCAACTAGATGCCACGTTGTCCAGACTCATGTTTGCGGTTTTTATTTTGAGTCAAGTTTAGTTAGGTTTATGACCGTGTTCCTTGCAAGTTTAGCGTATTTGCTGCTTGTTTGGAACCTTTTTTGGACGACACTAGCACCTACGTGACCTGTGACATGATTCCCTAGGTCCCCCTGCCGCCTTAGGTTGCTAACACTAAGTGTGTGTGAACTGTTTTTAGCATAAATGCACCATCCAAATGCCCTTACACATAGAAAGTTGAGGTTTTAGGGTTCTCGTTCAGGTGCCTTTGCTCCAGGAAAATCCTGGAAATTGGTTTTGATACTCGCGCCCTTGTGCTAGGACAGTGCCCTTGAACCAAGGCTTGAGTTTGTGTTTGTTTCTCCCTGACCACATGCCCCCTGTCCAGCTTTGGGTGGACCGGCTTGCCAGTGGTGGGCACAAAGGTTTTGGGAGAAAGCCCTTGCACAAGGCCTGCTTCCCTTTTCCTATAAGTTCCCCTCAGCACCTTCATTTTGCACCTTTCCTTCTCCATGCTTTGACTCCCCACTTTGCTCTTGGCCTCTCCACACCTTCTCCAGCTCTTTCCAGCCTTTCCTTGGCCCCTTTAAAGCCAATCATTGTCCCTAGAGTAGTTGGACCCCCCTTTGGATCCCCTTGAGGTAAAGTTCTCTCTTTTTTAACTCTTTGCTTCTCTCCTTATCTTTGTTTTCTTGTTTATATTTTTATGGTATATTTTTTTCATGTAGATCTACATGCTATGAGTCGTTGGGCATGGAATCACGTCATTTCCATATTTATAAAAATACTTATGTATTTTTAATGAACTGTGGTCACATGCATACACTATTCTACTATAAAAATAGTAACTCATGTTGTAGGTTTCCTTTTAACATGATTTTGATCTTTTTGTGTCCACAATAGGTAGATCTATAACTTTTATGTGTTGTAGATGTACAACATGATTTGAACTGGTGCCCTAAGTCCAGTTATGATGTATGTGGTCCAGTTATGATGTATGTGGGTGTGTTTCATATGATTCAATTGCTATTATTATTAATATTATTATTGTTATGAAGAATATTAACTTTAGTGCACTCTAACAATCATCTGGAAGGTGCATAAGCCTCAAAGTCTTAGAACATGACCTGGAACATACTAGAAATGCTAATCACACTTTTTACATCTGTGAGTGTATGCTAGAGAAACATCGGCTGGAGGAGCATGTAAATCGCACTACTTGAAGGGTCCATGTGAAGACCAAGTGCTCAGGCATAATTCCTTGACACTGGATGATGTTATTGCGTCTGTGTGGAATAGGTAAGAATGACCCACGTGTTATGCAAGTTTAGTTTAGCATGACAAGAATAAGTATACCTAACTTCAAGGTTGTAACTAAGTATAAGAATTGGATCATGCATCCCCATCTTAAAGCCCAATCTCTTAACTGCAGCGAGGTTGTGCCTCTTTTATAGTTAGAAGTGATCATGTATGTATTTCAAAGTTACCCTTTAGTGGCTAGGGCGGTGCTCCCTCTCCCATAACTTAGAGTGCTCATGCTAAGAGTTTCTGTAACACCTCATTTCGGTTCACCCATGAACCAGACCAAAAATGCTACCTGCGACCGAAGTGCTCGCTAATCTATTTAATTTTGTTAAGTTGCCCCGGATCTATCCTCGGCGTATCAAGATGGTGATCCAATCATTTAATGCATGGATGAGATCCTTAGGCTCTAAGATGGTTCTAGATGAATGCTATGATTTTCCCACTACATTCAAAACAACAGAAACTCATTCAAAATATAAAAAAAAACAACATATTTTTAAAACAAAGCGGACAGAGTCTCCCCTAAAAGTGCAATAGGGATCACTCTGTTAGCAACAAATTATATATATATCTATATATATATATATATATTTATATTTATATGTAACGATAACAACTTAAAACATAGTCAAAACTTTCACACAACATTCACATTATAATCCTTTATCTGGTTGCATCACAGTCTTGACCCCATTAGTTCATCCCATTTAATTTTATTCATAATGCTATCACATCGACCATTTCATTAAATTCACACAACAATTCCTACAACAAATTATTATAACGTTCATCTACCATAATTCAAAGCAATTCATCACACCAAATTTTCATTCCATTCGGCAGGTACATGTCTGCATGGTGCATCGCCACTCCTCTGTAGTCCCGACAATGCTCAGTCATTTGGTTCTCCCAAAATATATAGTACAAAAATGTCAGTAACCTAGTAGTACCCGTAAGCCTCCACACTTATCTGGGTTTGAGGAACTCAAATGTGGAGTTATTAGGGCCCCTCGGGAATAGAACATACGCTTACTAATTCCAAAGCCCGCTTGACGAACGCACGCCCTATCTCAAGACGTGGTCGTCGGTTTTCAATCTCACATCTCACTGAAAACGCGAAAACTACATGTACATAGGCCTGGGTAGGGAATTCATTATAATAGGTTCGAAGGCATCATGAGCTAGATCTGAGTTTCAAAAACAAACTCGAGGCATCTCACCCTCGAGGGTTATTAATCAGGAAATACAATTGGCTAAATGGCCCATGTGGAGTGGGATATGATAAATCCACAACTCGACACGTCCTCTTACTTGTTAAAAATAAAACACGACAGAATGAGACAATAAATCAAGAGCGAATCCTAAACGGACTTGGTAGAAGCTCCAATCATTGTTGTGCACCTATGTAGCAAGCTCCTACTCCGTACCTGCACATCAAATCTAGAAGCTAATGCCCGCTAAGTGAATGATGCATTAAACTCATCATAAATATCACACTCACAATACAATCATCATCCATCAAACAATCAACAATCCTCATCACAATCGAAACATCCCTAGCTCATCCCGTTCACACTGATTTTTATTATATTTTTCTAAGTTATGTTGCAGTCAATTACCATGCTTAGATTTAATTTACTTAATTAGATCATTAGCATTCATTCAATATCAATCAAATCATGCAAATCATCACTCCATTCACAATCAGGCATTCATCACAACAAATAATCAATCCTAACATGTCATGCTAACAATCATCAATTTTAAATAATTAAATCAAAGGTAATTATTCCTTGTGTCATCAATGACAATGATCGATGGCAATCGATGACTGGTTTTTGTTTGGTCGCGTATATAGGAACTCAAATTCTGCTCTCGGTGGCGTCTAAAGTTAAGTCGGGTTGGACTGAATGAGTTTGGTGGATTCTAGCGAATCCGGTTTTCTGGTAGTTATTGACGGTTTTCTGGCAGTTTCAGGCAGTTTTCTGGTGGCTTTCTGGTGGTTTTGGTGACTATTACCGGTGGCAGCTACCTGGTGGGATGGTGGTGGTGTGGGTACTGTTGGCATCAACTCAGTGAACCCGATTTGTCTATGACGTCCATGAGGAAAAATGGCAAAATAAGGACTGTTGGCTATAGGGTGAAGAGATCTGACCCAAATGGGCGGCGTTGGGCTTCGCTCCAGTCGGTGAAAATCATTGGAGGCTCGGCGATGGTCACTGGTGACAAGAGCATGACGATTTGATGTTGTGGAGGCCCGGTGGTGGGTGGAGGTGCTCGGGGTGACACAGCCGACAGCACGGTGGGGCTCAGCTGCGTCGATCAATGGGAGGGGGTGCAGAAAAGGTTGGGCTTGCTCGGAGGTAATTTTGTAAAGAAAGCTTGACTTTTCTCCAACTCGAGTAAAAATTAATAACTAACATGTAATAAATCCTAAAAAAATCCTTTAAAATATAGAAAAAATTCCATAAAATATAATACACACTATAATACCACAATGACCTGTTCTATAACTAATGGCCCACCCAAACTGCCCTATAACATGTCCTAATCAGTTATTCGGCCCAAAAATAATTGTACAATAAAATACATAAAAAATATATTGCATACATTGATATACTCTAATAACTCATTTCTCACCATTTTTTTGACGTTATATACTCAGGTACACTTTGACCCTCATCGCTCATAACTCACGGCTAGCCTCAGCTCAGCACGCGGTTCCTGAAACTAACTCAATTCGAACCGACTGGTTCAATAATGTAAAACTTTGACTCCAGTCACAGGTTTCAAACCAGGTGTCCCGACTCTAATGCGTGTATGCACACACGCTATGTCGCTCACTGCTTGTAGTTACCAATATTTGTCATTGACTGACCCTCTCAGTTTCACAAGCTCATAATGAGTCATCTTGCACCATTATGCCTTGTCACCCCTTCCGGCATGGGGGCAGGTATTTCATCTTTCAAGAATTTTAAAGATGCGGCTTGATGTTGGATTGAGTCAAGTCCTTGAGCCCGGTTGCGCTCAACATATGGTGGTTGAATCTTGGCTCAGACCAACTAGGGCTACCAAAAAAGAAGTATATAACATTTCAAGTAGTTATACAGACATGAAAGTATGATGAGACACCATAATCGCAACGAGAATCCTAATTTGGGACTCACAAATACTTTATACGTTAACACATATAATTCCTTAGTCTAATGCATGAAATGATATGATATGCAGCACTTAACTAGGTAGATAAAAAACCCCACAATAAAATATGTCCCAGAACAATTAGTTAAACATTTGGTTAATTACTTATAAGTAAATAATAATAATTTAATATTTAATCATTAATCATTATCAAGAAATATCAAAACATGACAATAACTACTTGGACTATGTCAATATTTATCAACCCATAAATTAATAATTAATCGTATATAATTGTGAGTAAAATATTAAAAAGGGCAAACCAATGATAATTCCTCATATTAGTAAAATATACTAAAAGGTAAGGAATACATATTTCAACTCATTAATTAATAATCTAGTTTATGCTTCATCAACTATATAAAATAGTCAGAATTGTAAGCCACATGATAACTTATTAATTTGGTTAAAATTAAATATAATCATATCTATTAATATACCCAAAGTACTAACAAGTAATTTATGCATATAATACAATTAATTTATCATTCACATAGCAAAGAATAACTATAAGTTGATAAATTAACACGACAAAAAACTAATGCTTTATTTATTTAATAACATTTTAAAAGTGATACTCCATATAATGGTTTTACAATATATATACTATAATGGAGTAACTAATATCACAACAATTAATTTAAATCATACACTATATGAGACATTATATGTAACATCCCAATTTCAGTTCACTTATGAACTGAGTCAGAAATGTTGTGATCGATTTGAGTCATGTTTAAAGTTGTTAGTCGATATGACTCGATCGATAAAATAGATCGAAATAACCTTCTTGGTGTCATGAGAATGGAAAACATCCTCAAATACACGTTAAAACACAATGAACAAAAATAAAAGGAAGAAAGTAAGCAACTGTGGTGAGCTCAAGTGTGTGTAGCATTTATCTGTCCTCCCACCAGAGTTGTAAAACCCCATTTTTTGGGTTAGGGTTTTACCCTTTTAGTTTTGTCCAGTTCGGGCAGTCTCGAGTCAATTTGAGCGAGCTCGAGCTAGAACAATATTAAGAATATAAGTATGAGGCTTAGATGGCCGTATGAGCATGTTTCAGTGGCTGAGTACGCTCGATATGTAGCTGATAAAAGGATGAGTTATTTGTGTATATAGAGGTATATAGAGTTGTTTGCATGTATTAGCCAGGATTATAGGCCTAGATTTAGGTCGTTGCAGCGTTTAGTAATCGTTTGGGATTTTCTGGGTATTTCATTTGCATGCAGCATAGGAATTTTGGATCACTGGATAATGCCTCTGTGGGCCTAGCATGATCGAGTTTAGGGTTCGAGGCCCATTTAGCCTTTTGCCTCGATTCCTGCCTACAGAGTCACTATTAGGACTTGAGTCAGTTTTGACTTTGGACGGTCTCGATCTAAGCTTTTTGTCCATATGTATATTGCACATACCCATAGGTGGACCCCATTAGGATGCGAGCTGTCGGATGTCTGCATCGTGCCACGTGGCATGATCTAAGCCATCAACTCAGCATTAAATTCATGCACCCAGCTATTTTTACTCCCATTTTCAGAGTTTCACTCTTACACCGCCACCACTTTGGCTTGCCACTGGCAACACCCTGGCCCTCCTCCAGCCACCGCATTGGTATGGCCATGACCATCTTGTGACCGGCTACCAGTCCATACCCATCAACGCCACTAGAGCCGCCGCAATAGCCGCCGGTGAAGGTGTTTTCAGACTCCTTTTCTGCCACTACCGCCACCCGTTTGGGCCATTTTCCGGCTCCGGCGAGTGTCCATTGAGGAAGCCGACCATCTAGATGGCTTCCCTCCGCGAGATCCACATTTTGAGGCCACCCACGACCATTGCTGCAGCCGAGATCACCGTCGTCGGCGTTTCCGCACTCGCCGGCGATCTGCCGCCTTTCTTGCTGTTTTCCGGCCAACCGTGGCCGGACTCCGCCGGTCGTCACCACCATCACCTCTGCCATCATGCCCTCTTTGATCACGACCGACGGCAGCCTCTGCTGCGCTGCCGTGGCCGTTCTCCGGTGATGGGCACTGCCGCCCCCTTGTTCGGCCCGTTTACCCACATGCCCTCGACCACGACCGCCAGCCCATGACCGAATCCGCCTGGTTATGCCTGAGTTCACCAGCCCATGTCCATTTCGTGTCCATCAGCCCAGCCAACCCAGCCCATTTTCCAGTTAACCTAGACTGGGTTGGTTCATCACTTTCAATTTGGTCTTGTTTAGCTTGGTTCGGTCCGGTTCAGGCCGTTCTTGGTCTTTCGTGAACATGTATATTAGTTTAGAAGAATATTCATATGATTTAGCATGATTGGATGTTATGATGATTTTCCTTATTTATTGTCTATTTTAGACTATGTATTTTGTAGACGACTATATGATGGGCATATGCCCTAACTATGTGACCCTTGTTTGATTTGGATGTATTCCATGATGGTTGTCCTAGCATGTTTTATCTTTATATTATTATATTTTATTATAAAGCTTTAATAGTTTGGGGCAAGGCTAACCATTGTCTGCAAGGTATACAAGCCCTAAAGTCCTAGAACATGACGAGGAGCTAAGTAAGGTATACGAAATGTATTTGGTTGCATCTGTTTGTGGGTTAGAGTAACGTGGGTGGAGGAGCTTATAGTTCACACCACTTCAAGACCCACGTGAAGTTCAAGTATTAGGGTTTGATGCCCTGATACTTGATTATGCTGTGTAATTTTCTGACGCTTTAATTATTGCTTGCGTTGGGTATGTGGAACTGGTAATAATGACCCTTCTTTAAATAGTCGCATCATCTTCATGTAACTAATAAGAAGACCTAAGTCAATCACTTGAACTAAGTAGCAAGAATATGATATACGCAACAACATGTAACCTCAAAACTCTAGCGGTGGTGTGCTTCATTAATAGTTGGGAGAGATCATCACACATTCAAAGTCACCAGCTTATAGTCGTAGGGGTGGTTCTACCTCTGTTATGAATAAGGGTGTTCATATAGGAATCCTTTAAGTCTAAGATCCGCCTATGTAGCACAAACGCTGCAGGCATTCTATGAAAACCGAACTTGGTGTTCATCTTAAGCCTCCACGGAGGGTTGAGATCTTCTTCTATAAAGTCTGTACGCGATAGCCCAATGATTAGCCTCCAAATTGGGGTGTTACAGTGAGGTTACCACTTGGCCTTTGCTTTCACAATAACTACGTACTTGGATGCTGGTAGTGCATCACGGACGGCGATTGTGCATCACAAACGGCAGTTATTCAACTCAAATGGTAGTTGTGCAACTCGGATAGTTGTTGTGCACCTTTTCGGTGCTTCTGCATCATGCATGGTGATTGTGCAACTCGGATAGTTGTTGTGCACCTCTGTTGGTGCTTGTGTGCTGTGCATGGTGGTTGTGCAACTCGGATGGTAGTTGTGCACCTCGAGTGGCTGTTGTGCAAGTCAGTGTTGAGGCCTAATCCTGATCATGTACGTTGAGAACCCACTACTATCTCTAACATGTTTATTTCCATGTGTTTATCTTCCCATACATAGCTGCTATCAGCTCGGTTCAGGTTGTCCAACCATTCATGTCTGATTCATAGGGGTCTAGATCATGGTGGTGCATGTACGATGGTGAACTAGTGTTGAGCCTACACTTATCTCCTACTATCTGGGGTGAGTCCTTCTATAAGTGCTGGCTGATTCTCAATATCAATTATTGATTTGGCCTTGGCAAATCTAGTGAAATTCAGTCAACCATCAAAATCCATGGTTAAAGGTAATCTCTCTCATCCTCAATGTGTTCATGCCTCTGTGTGTTGAAGAGTGGCCAACAATATTGTTGGGACAGACATACACTAGTGGAAGAGGGGGAGGCGGTGAAGTGTTTATGGGACTGTAGATCAACCTAGCTAGTCATCCTCATCTACTGTTATCACCTAGAAGTGGTCCATCCAAGTCATCTAACCAAAACTCTCATCTATGCTCCAAGTACACTAATGGCTCCGCGTGCATAACTATAGCCTCCATCGACAAGGATCTGTGTGAGGGTCAATGTGAGATCCCTCAACTTAGTCCCACATCTAATACCTACTAGGAGAAGATCCTGTTTATAAGTGGGAATAGATTATAGATCTTTAACTTGGGTTAAGCATTTTAAAGAAATGACTTAGGCCCATTACGTTGCACTTTGGGCCGGGTCGTTACAAGTGGTATCAGAGCAACTTGGTTCCGTGTTAGATGGTGGGCTGGACTAGGGAGGTTGGCTAGGCTGCCGGTCATGGGCCAGAAAGGTCGTGGGCTGGGGCTAGCAACGGGCTGGACTAGGGACGTTGGCTAGGCTACCGGTCACGGGCCAGAAAGGTCGTGGGCTAGGGCTAGCAACGGGCCAAGTATAGGCATTTCGGGGACGAAATTTCCTAAGGTAGGTGGATTGTGAGATCCCTCAACTTAGTGCCACATCTAATACCTACTGGGAGAAGATCTTGTTTATAAGTGGGAACAGACTATATATCTTTAACTTGGGTTAACCATTTTAAAGAAGTGACTTAGGCCCATTACGTTGTACTTTGGACCAGGTCGTTACAGGTGGTATCAGAGCAATCTGGTTTCGAAAGGTCGTGAGCTGGGGTTAGCACAAGCTGGACTAGGGATGTTGGCTAGGCTACTAGTCACGGGCCAAAAAGGTCGTGGGCTGGGGCTAGCAACGGACTGGACTAGGGACGTTGGCTAGGCTATTGGCCACGGGCCAGAAAGGTCGTGGGCTGGGGCTAGCAACGGGCTAAGTATAGGCATTTCGGGGACGAAATTTCCTAAGGTGGGTGGATTGTGTGATCCTCAACTTAGTGCCACATATAATACCTACTGGGAGAAGATCTTGTTTATAAGTGGGAATCGACTATAGATCTTTAACTTGGGTTAACCATTTTAAAGAAATGACTTAAAACCATTACGTTGCACTTTGGACAGGGTCGTTACAATCAAAGTTCTCTAAGGTGGACCTCAAACTAAATTGATGGATCTGGCCTAGGTACTTAGTGATCAAAGCTCATTTGTCACGTAACTTTGACAATGTCTTTATATTCGAACTCTTTCCAAGTGTCATCTCTAATAACTCTGTCTCACAATGTACACAAAGTCCCAAGGAAGGACTGATCTGGTAGCACGAAGGAAGGACTGATCTGGTGGCATGAGAAAGGATGGACAAGTGCTGCAATGTCCCTGGTGGTCAAGGTATTCCTGGTCACAATCAAAATCAACCTCAGTTAACTGAACTTGTGGACACTCTTTAGTCGTTGAAATCTCTGGCATGAGTCTCTAAGCTTATCATGACATGCTTGTGAGATCCATGCTGGCATCTACTTAATCATGATATCATATACATCTCATAAATTCTCTATGACTGCAAATACTAAAACATAAACCACTGAGGTTAGACTAAGCAAAATTCTGAAATCCAGACAAAAGAAAATACTAGTTGGATTGGCTAAGGACAACTGAACACACTTGGCTCAAAACATGATTCTTTCATCTCAATCGACCAAGAAATGGCCCTGATAGCAAAACTGTAACACTTCGATTTTTGTTCACATATGAACTGAATAAAAAATGTTACGAGTGAGTCGAGTCATGCCTAAAGCTTCTAATCTATAAGACTCGATCAATAATATCGATTGAAATAACCCGCTCGGCAAATTGATAATGGAAGACATTACTAAATATGCGTTAAAACAGATCAAATATAAATAAAATTATGAAACAAAAATAATTCATTGAGCTCAAGTGTGAGTGTGTGTAACATTTATCTCTCCTCCCACCAAAACCGACTCAGGACCACAAGACTTCCATATATAATATGAAAAATGTTAGTAACAAGTGTTACTAGTCCAAAAATAACTAAATAATCAAACTTGCACATGAGAGATGTCTCTCATGTTAGATAGAATCAATCATATATTCTTCTGCATTAGAATCGCTCATAAGGATACTAAACAAGGGCCCTAAGCCTTGGTATGAACAACGTCCCATTTTGACTTGTCTATGCCTTGGCATTTTCATTTTATTCCATGGTCGAAAAATCCATTATACTAAAGTCCTCTACATACTCTGTATAACTCTTGGCCATAAGCACTGAGGCCAAGTACTCTCAACCAGTTGCCATTAGTATCCTTTTGAACCACATGTTCGAACTTGTGATATACGAAACAGTACCCGTAAACCTCCACATTTCTCCGTGTGTGAGGAAACTCAGAGTGCGGAGTTGTCAGGATCCCTGAGCAATGGAACCACCCTCTCAGTAATCTAGAGTCCACTGTGACTTGCACGTGCATCCGCTCATGGTACGTGCGAGTCGGTTTCACCATCTCTTGTCTCAATAAAAACTGACTAAAATCATAAATGGGCCTGAGAAAGGATTTGTATAATAGGCCCAAAGCCAACTTGTGGTGGATCATAGTTTGAAAACAACTCAAGGGATCTCATCCTCGAGGGTTATTAATCTGGGAAATAAAATATCTTGATGGCCCGTGTTAAATGGGATCTAATAAAATGGCTACCTAACATGTCGTATGATCTAAAATCAAATTCACATTGGACTATAACTGTAATGACCCACCCAAACTGGACTAGGTGTTACCTAAAAATATAATTTGTTGTAAACATAACATTCTAGAACATGAATTGTAGTACTGCAAATAAATCTAGAATTTATAAATCATAAAAATAAAACATGTTCTGATAGCATATGACAGTATATAAAATAACTGTCCCACAGTCTTGGACTGTTTCCTATAGCCACAATTATAACACAAGAGGGTAAAAAGGAAGTCCAATTTATTATCGATTCACCATACCTAGGTTGGTAAAAGAACCACCAACCACGCTTCTATTCTTTAGTTCAAAGCTGCTCACCTGCGGAGGCAATTTCGCGTTAATGATAAAACCACTAAGCCCAATAATTAAATGAAACAAGTCAATAAAGTCCCTATTATCATTTCAAGAGTCTTTTAGTTGTTATGAGCCTATGCTGAGCTCGTTATATGCTGGGGGGTGGCCACCCCATCCAGCTACCATCCCATGCATGCGTACACACGCTACGTGGCCTATGGCCTGTAGTTATCAATATTTGCCATTGACACACCCTCTTGGTATCAGAACTGCATAATGAGCCGTCTTGCACCATTGCGCCCTGTCACCCCTTTCGGCCTGGGGGCAGGTATTCAATCTTTCAAGGGGTGTTGCCTTGCCGTATTGAGTCAACCCTGGTTGCGTTCCAGCGCATGGTGGTCAGATACTCAAGTCGACCAAGACTCCCACATAGTAATTTTAAAGGTGTAGCCCCGTGTTGGACTGAGTCAATTCCTTATTACGTTCTAGTGCATGGTGGTTGAATCTGGGCCAAGGCTGACCAGGGCTGCCAAGAAGGGAAAATACAACATTTTAAATAATTACATGGACCTGGATAATTTGTAAGTAAACTCACAGCTGTGACCAACGATCCTACTCAGAACGAGAAGACAAAATTATACATAAGTATAATTTTATTCGAGTAGCAATGCATGAAACCAAATGACTAATATATATATATATATATCACTATTAAAATTCAACAATAATAAATATTAAATTATTCATGTGATATAATCATTTAAATCATACTTCACATTTTAAATTTATTATCTAAATCATAATTCACACTTCACTAATGATAAAGTAATTACTAACTTATAAACAAGTATTTAATTTTCCTTTTGCTGTAATAATTACTTAACCCCGATCTTGATGATTTAGTTTACGGTTATAATTTTTAATCGCTATCATTATTCATAGCAATTTAATTAATTAATTTGTTCGATTAAATTATTTAAAATAATTTATATTATTCTAATTCAAAGATATTACTAATAGAATTATTTTAAATTATTCAACTCAATAAAGTTTCAAACTTTATTTATTTTCATTATGCTATTTAGGTTCAACGTATGTGATTTTTACCCGATTATAGTTTAATAACCCAGTTTCTACCTTACTGACTCATTATTAAAATAATCACTTTATTTACCGAATATTAAATTTAATATGGTAAAGGTGAAATCTTTATTTCATTGAAATTTAACTCTAGAACGAGTTTTATCATTTTAACTTCTCCTTTTATTTAAAGTTATTATTTAGATTTAGTTAAGTCAATTATTTTGCTTTGCTCTTAATTTGATTTTCTTTAATTAATTTAAGGAAATTTATCTCTCTGTGGGAACGATACTCGAATTTATCATTATATTACTTGTTTCGACCGTGTATACTTGCATGTCATTAAAAATATTCGAACAAGTTTTTGGCACCGTTACCGAGGAGATCGAATTTTCTAAGTTAATTTAGGATTAGAATTTTGAGTGTTTTCTTTTATTTTTAGATTTTAGTGTCTGATTTAAAGAAAAAGAAAAAAAATAAAAATAAATTAACTATATCATTGTCTTCTTCCTTGTTATCATTTATTTGTTATCATTTGTTTATGCATCGATTAGTGTGGTCACCCTTGTTTTCTTATGATCCAGAGATTGAAAGGACTTTGAGAAACTTGTGTGCTGCTAGAAGAAGAGCACAAGAACTAATAGAAGAAGAAGCCATGCATCTAAGGAGGACTACCAGAATTTTAGAATTAGATGCACTTACTGCTTTATCTGCTCAGGTTAGTGCTTTAGCTAATCAAGTTCAAAATCTTAATATGCAGGGACATGTTAAGGCTGTAGAACCAAGGTGTGAATGGTGTGGACAAGGACATTTTACAGGTCAATGTGCAACAGATCAAGTTAACTACGTAGGCAACTTTAATATGAACAACAATCCCTATTCCAATACCTACAATGCGGGCTGGCGCAATAACCCCAATTTTTCATGGAATAATTCTCTACACTCGACTGTTGTCCCCAATAATCCACCACCACCATCACAGCATTATCGACCTCCTTCACTTTCTTTTCAGACAACAACAACAACCGGATTTGATCCAAATGTTCAATTCCATGCAACAAACTATGCAACAATTTATGCAGAATCAGCAACAACAACAACAACAGTTTATGCAACAAGTTATGGTGCAATTAAACAAGGAACCAAGTGAGCGACCCAAGGGTGTACTTCCCAGCCAACCAGAATCAACCAAGGAAAGATGGTCAAGAGCATTGCAATGCTATAACAACCCGGAGTGGTATTACTTTACAGGAACCATTTCAGCCAAATGAAATTAAGGAAAATAATGAAAAACCAAATAACGAACATGAACTCAATACATTGGTTAGCTTACTCGGATGCAAAGGGGATCAGTTTAGTAATTCATTACATAAAGCCATAAATTCTCTTTGTGAAGAAGATATTGATGTGGATGAGATGGTTAAAGTATTAGATTCACAACCAATTTTGCCTCAACAATTCAAAATTGTGGAAACCTTAGATCTACCATTCCACAGATTGCTGCCATCAGTTGAAGTACCACCTATTTTGGAGCTAAAGCAACTTCCAAAACATCTTAGGTATACTTTCTTAGGGCTTAATGACACTCTTCCTATTATTATATCTTCAGAGCTAACTATATTGCAGAAAGAGAAGCTGATTAGAATACTAAAAGATCACAAGTCAGCTATTGCTTGGACTATAGCAGACAAACATGGCATCTGATGTGGTTGCTGGTCATTTTCTCCTGGACAAAAGTTTTTTCCACATGGTGCAATTGAAATTATGAATGAACAAGGGGATCGATCATTTAAAGTCAATGAAGCATGGGTCAAGTCCAAATTCATCATTCACGACAATCATCCACCGACTTATTGGTTGAGGGAGTCCTCTTGCTCTTCTCTTTTATTTTTCTAACATGGAGGACAATGCTTAGTTTAAGTTTGGGGGTGATGCCTTAATTTTATGCATATTGTTCATGCTTGACTCATGTTTAGATTTAGATATACATATATATATAGTGTAGTTTAGTGTAAAAATTTTATTATGCAATAGTATTTTAGTCTCTTGGTTCAATGATAGATACATGTGAATTAGTCTTACCTTTCTTGGGAAAACTTGATTAATTGATATGAGGGATGAACTGAGTAAAAGATTGCAGTCGAGAGTTGGTTCTCTACCTTATATTATTTTCACAATCCTTTGGTTTAGATGATTTCAATGAATGTTTTGCAATAAGGATTGTACATGATGGTCATGACTTTTAGAATTTGCCCTAGCGACTTTCGAGGCGAAATATTTGGCTTGCCATGTTGATGGAAAATGATATAGGCATTTCTCTTTGATGAGTCTGGGCCTTTCTTCAAGCCTACCTAATATGAATTATCCTCTGTACACAATTTCATGGCCTTTATTATACATATTTGTTTGATTACCTTTATTTTAGCCTTGGCCTTTTTATTGAAAATATATCTTGCTGCTTGAGTCCTAGCACCCTAGTGTTTTGAATTCGTTCTAAATTCTAACAAGGATGAAACTTTGAGTAGTATAGGGGGAAGGCATTGCGTGTTATAGAGTGGTGATTGAGTAGATTGTGTGGACTTTCCTGGCACTTTGCTTTGTAAAAAAAAAAAAGAGAAGAAAAACAAAGAAAAAAAGAAGAAAAGAAAAAGATGAGGCAATGATCCTCCACCAGTAAATACAAGATGAAGCAAGAGTCTTCCACTGGTTTGAAAGAAAAGAAAAAAGAAAAAATAACAGGTAGTCAATGGAAAATCAAAGCAAAGTTAGTTCTTATATTGGGTCAACTCGATACTACATTTAAGGAAGTTTGTGTCATATTGCTTGGGGATTTGTTGTACATGTATGTCAGGATTTAGAAAGGATTTTTAATTCTAAGGTGCATATTAGCCTCTGATTTTTCTATCTTGTTTATCCTATTTTTGGTCCCTAGCCCCTGGCCCCGTTACAACCTATAAAGGCCTATTGATTCCATTAATTGGCATTACCTACATTAGTGGAGATGGGAGCAAAAGGTAAATATATTTAAGCATGTGCTTGATTGTATTCTCTTGGTTGCAGATGAGAATGATAAGCCAATGGACTATCCCACACACACACACAGAGCTTTCTTTTGGATGTGATTGATGAAAGGGAATTTCTGATTTAATTGACATCTTGTTGCCTCTGGATAGTTTGATTAAGAATCATATGAGAACATAATGGGGACTAAGTATTTTTGTGTAGTAAAATTTTCTTTGTTATGATATTTTGCTCGGGACGCGCAAAAGTTTAAGTTTGGGGGTGTGTTAAGTGTTTAAAATATATAATATTTACCCATGTTTTTAATATGATTTTGTACTTCCCGGGTATAAATATTATTAATTAAGTGATATTTTACTTTATTTTTTGTGTTAATTAATATTTTATTAGATATGCTTAATTTTGGTGTTTTAATGCAGAAAAAGATGAATAAATTAAGCTTTGGAATTGAATGGTCATGACACTTGGCCCCACCCAATGGCTACAATTTATGGTGTTTCAATGGAGTCGAGGAGTTGGAAACTTGAAGGGACATCATAATTAATTAGACTACGTCGATTTGTGAACACCCTTTTCGAATTCTTGTATCTCCACTTCTATATAAAGGGGTGGTCATTTGTTGTTTGGATATCATATCTCAACTCTTGGTTTAGAGTTTAGTGAAAGCAATAGTTTTAGTTTTTGTAATTATCTTTCTCTTTCATAATAAAAATTAGTTTCTTATTTATTTGTTTTCTATTTTTATTATGGAGTAGTCTTTTATTTCGTTCTAGAGAAGAATGGAACTTAACATGATTTAATTGAATTTATTTCAAGCTCTTACTCTTTTATTCAATCGGATTGTTTGAATTATCATGTTCTAAATGCTAAGAATAGATTGATCGCCTATATCTTAGATCATGAGGTTTAATTAGATTTTGGGAGAAATTAATTAGATTAGTCATTGATAATTCATCATACGACGAGTCTTTTGACTTGTTTGTCGTTGTGGTCGGAAGATACACAACACCGTATGCGATTGTAAGGCAAATCTTAATGCATTATTTTGTTGATTAATCAATTATCACCGGGAGGTAGAAATTGAGGCAAAATAATAGAAGCATGAAGGAGCGGGAGCCACCATGTCATATAATTATCCTAGATCGACAATCCTAGGGAATAAAGGATAAGAGTAAGATTTGATGAAGATTGAATTCATGTTAAGGGAAATTCGACTCTAGAACGAGTTTTATCATTTTAACTTCTCCTTTTATTTAAAGTTATTATTTAGATTTAGTTAAGTCAATTATTTTTGCTTTGCTCTTAATTTGATTTTCTTTAATTAATTTAAGGAAATTCATCTCTCTGTGGGAACGATACTCGAATTTATCATTATATTACTTGTTTCGACCGTGTATACTTGCATGTCACTAAAAATATTCGAACAGTGATCCTTTTTTTGTTTTCAAACTGAAGCTCTAGAAAAATATATGATACAAGCCTCTTTCCCAGGCCTATTATATCAGTACGCGTTTTTTACGGATTTCACGAATAAGAGAGTGAGCGGTATGGAGATATGTATGAATCACACTAGTACTCTTTCAAACCATGAGGTAGTGTGGTGTATGATGGTACTATGTACTGCAGCACATTTCCGGAATATGTGGCACTAACTTAATTATTCCTTTTGCCACTCGAGTACCGTAGTGGGTGATATGGAAGGTGTGAGGGCATAAACATTGTATGTATGTATGAATATGATTATGAGCTGTGCATGTGAGCCGGCAATTGCTTAAGTATGTTTGCTTACCGCCCAGTCTAAGGCAATCTTGAAGTTTCATAAGCTTTTTTGGACCAATAACACTCGTTATAGAACTTTGTCATATAATATATGTAGGTCTTGCAAATCCTGAGTCAACTTTGGTGGAAGGATAGATAAACACTACACACACTTGAGTTCAACGCAGCTATTTACTTTTGTTTTTATTTATATTTGTTGTGTTTGATGCATGTTTAACAATGTCTTCCATTTTCATGACACCAATGTTTCGATGTATTTCATCGATCGAGTCGTACCGACTGACAACTTTAAACATGACTCGACTCAATCATAACATTTCTAATTCGGTTCATAGGTGAACTAAAATCGGGGTGTTACAGATTGGTATCAGAGCCATGTCTTGGTCTTTTAAGATGGAATACTTTTGTTTTGAGCCAAGTGTGTGGAGTTGTCCTTAGCCAAGCCAATAGGTATCTCTTTGGGTATTTTCATAATATTTCAGATTTTACTCAGTCAGACCTGAGCAATGCATGTTACAATAATAGAAATTATGAAATGGATATGAAATCATGATTTCAGTAGATGCCAGCATTGATCTCACTAGTTTGTCATGATAAGCTCAGAGGTACATCATTCTTTTTACCATGTGAGAGATTTAGATGACTTATGAGTGCCCAGATGCTTAGTTATTTAAGGTTGAGTTATATGGTGACTAGAAATACTTAGAACTTTGACAACCACATTGTAATACTTGCTCGTCTTTTGCATGTCACCGCATCACTCCTTCCTTGGGACATTGTGTATATTGTGAGATAGAGTTGTAAGAGATAACACAAGTAGGGAGCTTGGAGTATGAATATATTCACATAGGGAGCTTGGAGTATGAATATATTCACATAGTTATCTGACATATGAACATGGACCACTGAATGTCTTCAATAGATCGATTAGGCATGGTCAAAGGTCTACCTTGGAGAACTTGGACCTTCAAACAAATCATTGTGGATGAAGGATGTGGTTTTGACAGTGGAGCCACTAAGGTACTGTGAGCATAGATGAAAGTTTGGATAGATGACTTGAGATGTTCCACTTCGAGGAGATAACAGTGGATGAGGATGAGTAGCGAGGTGGATCTGTAGTCCCATGGACACTTCACCGCCTCCTCCTCTTCAACTAGTGTATGTCTATTCCAACAATATTGTTGGCCACTCCTCAACAAACAGAGGCATGAACACATCGAGAATTAGCAAAGCTACCTTTGACCGTGGCTTTAGACAGTTTACCAGATATCACTCGATCTGCCAAGGCTAGATCAGTGATTTCTTGTGAGAGGCGGTTAGTGTTTATGAGAGCAATAGATAAGTGTAGGCTTAGCATTGGATCACCATCATACATGTCACCACTATGATCTAGACCCCCTCTGGATCAAGCACGCATGGTTGGATAACTTGAGTGGAGTTGATAGCAGCTACCTTTGGAAAGATAGACATATGGAGATAAACATATCAGAGACACTAGTGGGGAAGTACATGATTAGGATAAGATCTTCAACAATTGTAAGCACAACCGCCGTCCGTGATTCACAACTACTGTTCGAGTTGCACAACAACTGTCCGAGTAGAACAACCATCGTTTGTAATGCACAGCCACCATCTGTGTTACCCAACCACAGACCGTGATGCACTACCACTGACCGAATGTGCACCACTTCTGTTCGTGATGCACAACTACCGTCCGTATATTGCACTACCGCCGACCGAGTGGAGCAGTTATTGTGGATGTAAGGGACAAGTAGTTACCTCACCCTACAGGAGGAAAACTACTTGATGATGTTCCCAGCATAGCATAGAGACCACATATCATAATTTCGGAGCAGAGTGTGATCAGAGGTTAAGGACAAGATATAGCTATGTTAACATCATCCAGGCAGAGGAAAGTTAGGTGCACTAGAATTATTTGGATGTGATGGCACATGATTAACTTCACTAGCCACCTTGCATACCATTGCCTTGACCTGACATCCTTGGGTAAGATGTGTATTGGAAGATAGTCTTAGTGATGGTTTTATGGAGATCATTAGACAGTGTTAGTGAGTGTTCTAGGGATGTATATGGAAAGTACAAGAACAGGACAGTATGATATCCAGGTAGGATGACCATAGTGGTCAGATTGTTTAGTAAGAGTAACAACATACATGTGACCCACAGTGAGGGTTCCGCAGATCAGATGGTTAGTAAATGATCAGATACACAGTTTAACTTATTTAGAGATTGGCCTAGCCAGAGAGTGATATTTGACTCATATTAGAATTTTGGCATAGATGATGGGTCTAGTGAGGGAGTGTCCATTAGGGAGACAATGTTTTATTTGTGCTTTGCCAGCAAGATTAGGTCCTTACCTTGAGACATATGATTTAGCTTTTGCCACGAGTATATGAGGTACCTTCGTGATACTACATAGAACTTACAATGCAGGTAGCCAATGACAAACTAGTCTAGAGGAGACAACTACACCAAAGCGTGGAAGTGATGCAGACAGAAACGATGGTCAAATTGGATCATGCTCACCAGATAAAGGGACATAAGTGTATGCTCATTTGACTTATAACTTTGCTTGAGAATCTACCACAACGGTAGTAGTCATGTGAGTCAAGATTAGTGCTACAAATTGGTATGGGACGGCAAGTCACACACCACAGAAGAACAGATGAGACACATGTTAAACCTCATTAGAGTCCCCGTCGACTCAAGGAGAGATAGTGGTTCTTTGGGTCATTTAAACCCCATCCGTTTAGAAGTGCGTGACTAAAATGATATCAAGAAGCACATGCCTATTGTTAGTTGATTGAAGTAGAGCCATTTAGGAGCCATCTCTTAGACTTGTTGTTGATTGGCTGTTCCATAGGCTGCCCACTAATGGCAGAGTCCAGTCATGAAGATCTTGGAGACATATCTATGGACCTACCCATATTTTTTTTGAGTCAGTCAATATACTCTACAATGTTTTTTTCATTACCCCTATGACTCAGATGGAGACACTCATTACATACCTCGTAGAATTTTCTCAGCTTAGTGCACTCTCCCAGCACCCCTGATGGACACTTCATAGTTATAGTCGTAGAGCAGTGTAACTAGGTTTACATTAGAGATCCATTCACTTGTCATGTGACCAGAGATGTTAAACAGAACCAAACCTTTGCTGGAATATTTCCACACTCACCCTTCTAGATATACTAGTCTTATTATATGTTTACCAGATGGTTGAGATGAGCAGACATTGACCAACACACATGCCACATACTAGATGCAGACTCCATAGGTCCATGCAGAGTATGTTTTCATACTCTTTGAGACACGCTGTACATGTACGGTGTTCTCACCATCATTCCATTATAGAGAACCCCCTATTGCATCAGTTAGTCATTGTATAGATAACCACCAGAGCCAGAGTATGCAGTAGAGTCATAGTAGCTATCCTTGTTCCATTATGGAACAGAGTGAGATACTAGACTTGGGACTGAGTGTTTGACCTAGATTGGCAACAATGAGCCATACCGCATATCTTTTATTTGGTACTAGAGCCCACTATATACTAGCAGGGCTCGCAGGACACCCTAGTATAGCTGTAGAACCAGGAGCAGAGTGTCGTGAGGGTACATGAAGTTGACCTATCGCATTGATGAGAATCAGGGAGACATAGGTAGATGTTAGGCTGCTTACCTAGCACCGCAATAGTTTTTCTTGATGTAGTTCAGACTAGGACCCTGTCATACTCTGGAGTACTCTGCTCGACTACCCAGTAGACCCTTAGGGGCGAGCTTAGGTTTCTCTCGCCGAGGTTATTGCATTTCAGTCTCCATAGTTTGTAGTGATCCTAGGAGTTAGTCGAGCAAGATGACTTGAGCATGCATGGTCAGTCCAGCGACACGATTCAAGCATGCATGGTCATTCCAACGAGATGATTTGAGCATGGATGGTCAGTGCAGATAGATGATTCTAGCATGTATGGAAGCTTTCTCAGATGATTTGAGCACGTGTAGTCTGTCTGGCCAGATTAGTAAGGAGCTAGTGAGCTTCGTCAGCATTCAGAGATGTAGATTCATGTTGGTACATTTGGACCGTGTTACAGCCAGCTTTCGAGTGGGACTTACCAGTTTGTTAGCAAGATGGCATCTTTAGTTGAGTCCTCTGATCATAGTTCATGTAAGAAAATCTGAGGACGAAATTTTTATAAGGAGGAGAGGTTGTAAAACCCAATTTTTGGGTTAGGGTTTTACCCAATTTTAGTTTTTCCCTGTTCAGGTCAGTATTGAGTCGGTTCGAGCAAGCTAATGCCAGATTAATTTTTAGAATATGACTATGGGGCCCAGATGGCCATATAAGCATGTTATGGAGGTTTAGTATGCCAGACATGCTTATGATAGTTTTAGATATGATATAGTAGAGCATGAGTTATCAGTGTATACATGAGGTATACATATGATTTTTATGAGTTAGCCAAGATTTTAGGCCTAGATCTAAGTCATTGCAGCATTTAGTATCCGTTTGGGATTTTTTGGCTATTTCATTTGCATGTAACATAGGAATTTCGGATCACTTGATTGTGCCCCTATGGGCCCAACTTGATTGAGTTGAGGCTTTGTGGCTTATTTAACCTTCTTGCCTCAATTCCTGCCTATAGAGTCAATTTTAGGACTCGAGTCAGTTTCAATTTTAGATAGTCTCGATCCGAACTTTCTGTCCATATGTATAGTATGTGTACCCATAGGTGGGCCCCACTAGGCCACATGTTTTTGGAATTTCCACGACGCAAGATCTAAGCCATTCACTCAGCTTTATCTTCACCCATTGATTTTCAATGTTTCCATGATTTTGAAATTTTTCACTATTATGCCGCCGCGACTTAGGTTTGCCGGCAGCGTGACCCCTCCCTCCTCGGGCCACCGCATCGGTATGGCCATAACCATCTAGTGGTCGGCTACTAGTCCGTACCCATTATTGACACTGGAACCACTGATTAGCTTCCAGCGGCGATGTTTTCGGACTCGTTGTTTGCCGCTGCCAACCTTTCAGGCCATTTTTTGGTGCCGCACCGATGAGTGCCCTACAAGGAAGCCGACACCCCGATGGCTTACCCCCCACCCCCCTCGAGATCTACATTTTGAGGTCACCCACAACCATCACGGCCACCGCGACCGCTGCCGGAGGCAATTCGCTCCTTTTCTTGCCATTTTCTGGACGACCAACTGTTAGAATCCTCTGATTGTCACCTCCATCACATTCCCCCGACCTCCCCTCTTTCGATCGCGACCGACAGAAGCCTCTGCCGCATTGTCGTGGCCGTTTTCCGGTGTCAGGCACTGCAGCCCCTGTTGACCTATTTGACCTGTTCATGGTCCGCCTACCCGTGTACGCGTCTGCTACACAAGTCGTGTTCATCAGCCCGCCAACCCAAGTCCAAGTCCGCCTACCATGATCGAGTGCATGTCCACCCGGTCAACTCAGCCAAGTTTCTTAGTTAACCCAGACCGAGTTGGTTCCACTCGGTTTGGCCTACTTTAGCTCTGATCGATCCGGTTCGGCTTAGTTTCAATCTGTTTTTGGTCGTTTCTCGACCATTTTTGATAATTGGAGAACCCATATATTAGTTTAGATGAATATTTACATGATTTAACATAATTGGATGTATGATAATTTTTCTTTATTTATTTATTTATTCTTTATTATTTATTTATTTATTTTTATTTATTTATTTTTATTTATATGTGTATCATATATGATGAATGTTTACATGATTGTTTGATATTATTAATATTATATTTACTTATGAATATTAGTCTTATTATGTTTACTCAATTGTATATGTATTTATTTTATTTATTTGTTCGTACGTGTATGTTATTATTTAATTGTATTTAATTATGTATTTTGTAATAATGACTATGTTTAATTAATTAATTAATTATTTAATTATTTAAATGTTTATTTGATTACAAACACGAGTATATATAATATTTACTCTGTCTTTAGCCATTTACGTATATAGTATATGATATTATTATTTTATAATCAGAGTATTGATTGTTTTTATGTATTTATCATCTATTTATTTATTCATGATTGTATGTATTTATTTATTTATTATTTTTTATTTGTTATTTTCTTTATTATATCTTGATCTACGTGTTATGTGTTTAGTGGTATGTTTATTTTATGGAGTCATTTTTTTATTAGAATGTGTTGATGATATGAGCGTGCACCATGAACATGCATCATATAGAGACATTAGTATTTTAGTTAGCAGTGGGCTCCGATGTCAAGGGTGAATGTAGTACTTTTCTTCCTCCCTTCTTAAAACATTATTCTTCATCGTATTTTGTGGTTATTAGTCAGTCATTCCCAATCAAAAACTATAAAAGAAGAGGTTGGTAATTCAACTTTAACATAGTTAATTCATGCATCATTGGCCATAATGTGCCTTTTTGTGAATAATGTATGAACGTATGTAATAATGATTTTTCATTGTTTATATGATTATTTGATGCATGTATATCATAATCGGGACCATGAACGTAATTATGATGAAGGCGGTAGGGTTAAGCAATGTCGATACCATTTTTGTATTGTTTTGACGTGTGAAAGCATAAGTTAAATAGAAACCATGGAAGAACCAAATCTTATTTGTCAAGAAATATTATAAACTCTTAGTTTTCATGTAAATAATAGGTGTATGAAGTTTCATCATGTTTGGAACTTGATTGAATAGCTTATTACAAAGCCCGAGGTAGATTTTAAAGAATTTTTTAACTTAATTATGCTTTAATGGAAAAAACCTTTGCAGGCCATAAAAGCTAAAAATACTTTCTAGATGAATGTCATATTACATGATAGGAAGTTGTGGTAAAAATTTCATGAAGTTTCAAATTCGTTTAGCCCTTAAACAAAATCATAAAAGTCGGGGGAAAACCTATTACTATACGCAGCACCATAGCATCCGCTACCAACACCACTACACTGACAAAATAAGAAAACAAGAAGAAAATCCAATGTTGTGGCACTCCAAAGCTGGGATTTTGGCGCCGCAGTGTTCGTTAAAAAATTTCAGAAATATAACCCAGCCTCATGGCACTTGTAGGCCAAGATCTCAGTGTTGGAACACTTGTCCAGATTTTTATAAATTAATGTTTAATTGAAATTTATTCTTCGTGTTTGCTTTATATATGATTGTTTGAAGATTGTATGACTTTAATATGATGCTAAATACATGTTGTGATGATGTTTAACGTTTTGGTTGAGTGGTGAATCATATATGGTCATGACATATCTTGCATGCATACACAATTAACTAGTCGGGTAGTGATGTTTAGGGGGCGTTTCATTGCTCATACTAAGAGGAGATAACTAAGATATTTTTTAGCTCAGGAGGCTATTGATCTCATGTTGTTATTTGGGGAGTTTTGTGATCCTCATGTTGTATACTTTGTGATTAAAATGGTTTAGTCGAATCGTGATTTTGCGGTTATCAATGACTATGAAACCTAATAGTTGTTAGGTAATATGATTGAGAAGTAAAATGAAAACTAAAACACATGATTTTGATATTTTCATAATGTGAAGTCAAAGGAATGGTGGGGCCTAGGCTTAACTTGTAATAAAAGATAAATCAGTTAAACTGATGGGTACCAAGTGGGGGCTTATGTCGAGGGTTACGTGACCGACATCATCATGCAAAACCCAAGGGTTGACAAGCAAACTTAGAAATATGCTCATGATCGATGTGTAAAACATTATATCATTCAAATTAGCTCATGATCAATGAACAATATAGTATTATATAAACAAGGTTAATGATAATGATTGTTTTCTCTTCTTTTATCGTTGTAAAAAGATGAATGGATGATGTGTGTGGTATATGTCATTAAATTAGTAATTAATTCATGAAAGATGATGCTAAATACACTACAAAAGTGTAAAATTGGGACAACTAAGTGTGACACAATCACTACAAAGTGTTTCCTCTCATTTATTTTTTAATAAAGGGATGAAGTTAATACAAAGGTTAGTAAATCCTAGAAGTATAAATGATGAAGGACTAAAAGCTAATAAAGGGTAATTAAACTCTAATCTAAGGTGAAATTAGATTAATTAGATGAATAATTAATTTAATGTGGTGATTTTAGATGTTGATTGAGTCATATTTATACTTGTCTATATTTATGATTTATATTGAATATATGTATAGGTGTACATGATGGAAATGTGGATTTTTATGTTGTTAATTACTTTTATCGATGTTTATTCAGTATATCTGAATTTTCCTACTATTGTTTACTACATATGTGAGTAGATGGCTTAGTACTAGTTACCTAATGGTGAGTGGATAAAGTTTATTTTTGTAGACAAGTTAACAAGTCAAGATTTGGAGCGAAGGGATGTATGATCAGTATTATGATTATTTTTATTTCTATATTAGTTGCTTTATATTTTCATGTAATAAGGATTATTTGATGTGAAGACTTCTATTAGGTTGCTGATCTGGTATGGATATATTATTATATCGATATGAACTCATTATTAGTATATCATATGGATATTGACAGTGTCCTGTTTCATTTGGTACACACTATTGGAACTATTTTTAATCATTTAGCCATTTATTATATTATGAAATTGGTCGTCCTTCCAATCAATTAAGTACGAAAAAGAGCGGTCGTTATAATTTAGGGACCTAAGCTTGAGATATCCTGCCCCACTACATAGTAGAGCAATATCGAAATTATTATTAGAATAATCTAATCTGATTAGAAAATTAATTGGTAATCCAACGGTTAGATAGCTGAAGTGAATTGAGATTTTTCACTTAAAAGATAACAAATTTGGTTGGCTTCAACGTAGTGAATTGAGATGTCAACATGACCAAACCCAACTATGCAACTAATATTTTTTTATTTGTTAGATTTTTCATTATTTATTAATTTAATTAATTTCATTGTGAAATTACTTAAGATCATATTGTGCACATGTTTTAAAATTAAACACACACGAAAATTATTGTTACATTGCTTAAGCGGTTATTTTAGTGTGATAAATTTATAGGATTAAGCCCACACGAAGATTTAAGATAATGCAAAAGATGGACATCAACAACAAACAACATTATGGTGTAAAAATTTTATATTTTATAAATGTTTTACCAAATACCTTTTTATCCGTTATTGTTACCATTTATATTTTCGCAATTAATGGGCACGAAACAACCCAGACAAATGCCCTATTATAATTTTATTATTTTCAACAATGCACCCCGACTTGCAAAGATTGTCCACAAATTAATTATGTTTTTTATGTATTTTTTATATATTAATTTGACTTCAATTTTTAATTGAATTTGCTTAAGCTTTTTACTTATTTTATGCATTCTAAACGTTTACTTCAGACTTTTGAATCAATTTTTTTATATGGCATTCTCTTTTCACTGAATATTTCCACCAGGTTTTTAAGCAATAATTTATTATTTTATAAAAAATATTTGTTTTATTTGCACAAATTTTCGTTATTTTCCTGATGAAAATTTTTATTTGTTTTTATTTGCTGTCTGGAATAGAATAATGCTTATGCTAATTCTTTCTCATTATGATGATTGTTTGCCAGCTTTCTTCATATTCAAGCTGACTTTTCGATTTTGATTTTCTAAGCCTGCAAATTGATATAGCAAGGTTCAAGTCATGTTAAAACCTTTCAAAGGTCCCTTGTTTTCTTTGATTGAACCGGATTATCTTTGAATTAACCTTATTTGGTATATGGATTATTTGAAAAGAGAAGCACGCTTTAAACAAATATGGTACTCAAACTCAATAAAGTATGTAGCTTGTTTCATGTTCCATCTTGCCTTTTTAGTTTATTTTCCAAGTCTTCAAGTTTGTAGGTTAGTTGTGTCGTGAACAAGAGTGACCTTCAAACAATTTTTTCTCCGTATAACTTTTTTGATGAAGGGGGTATGCTTCATTGTGGGTCTGTTTCATAAAAACCTCACTCATCTTATTAAAAAGCATAACTTTTGCAAAGAAGAGAAAACTTGTTCATGTTTCAGATTCATTACTTTGATTTTGTAGAAAGGTGAAGGGCGGTTAAGAGGACACCATATTGCTTGGGAATATAATCTTTAGACTGCAAACACTCAATTCTTGATCATACTCCAGTTTTCCTTCCTGGATACAATTTAAGATTCAAAGAAATACAATCCCATTCTTTATTTACTGTTGCGGGAAGCATTGTGATCAAGGTTGTCCGGCAACAGATGGGCGCTGCTCTGTCTGTTGTTTGCGTGTAAGGGATGACAGAAATTGTTCATATCTCTAATGTTGTATGCCTCCTTTTACTAATGTGGAAAATTCAAATTCTTTTTCACGATGATATGTATATGTCCAAGCTGTATAGTGGTCGTTTTTGAGGCATGCTACAAATTTTAATAGATATTAAAGAAGGTTCACGATTTAGTTTTTAAAACTCAATTGGTCTGGCTTAACGCCATTTCTTATTCCTGAACATGATATTTCTTTGTCGATGCTTATTAATGATTGCTGACTATAGCGTTGGTGAGAGATATAGTCTGCTGGTTTCTAGATCACTCATTATGTCATGCTGTGTAAATTGTACTTCAATTATCAAATAACTTGTTGTCTTTCTGTCACTAAATCCAATTTCTTAATCCGAATAACAAGGTAACAAGGCTTCTTTGTTGGGATTTTAACAACCAAAATCCCCAAACACCATGTTGTGGTGTTTTGACAAGGCAAACCAATACAGGATAAAAGATATATGACACACAAATTTAAAGTGGAAACTTTCAAATTGAAATAAAACCACAACCAAAAAATATGAGATGAGTAAAATTACTCCCAATTACAAATCATAGACAAAAGGTAGAGAAGGATAAGAAATAAACTACAGTTGGTCTTGTCGAAGAACCCAAACTCATGTCTTCTCCTCACAACGAACAATTTCTCTTTCTTCTCTCACATGCACCACCAATGGTGACCCTGTCTAGATCTGTAACCGCAACCTCTAACTGGAACACACTCCAATTAGGAATACCAACCTCTAACTGGAACACACTCCAATTAGGAACACCAACCTCTAACTGAAACACACTCCAGTTAGGACACCGATACACACATCGGACAAAGTAAGTACCATGAGGAGAGGCTACCATGAGGAGAGGCTACCATGAGGAGAGGCTCTCCCTCCTCTAAGAGAGAGAGAGAGAGCCTCACTGTAAAACCCTCACAGTGAAGCACACAATGATACACTCAGTTCTGTTGTACTCTCTCCTATTCTATTCTCTCACAATACAACTATATATATAGGAAAAGAAAACCAGCCTCGTAAATACCAAGAGCCAAAATACTAAATACTCATCGTCTTCAGCAATTCTTCTTGAATTCCTCGTACCTCTTGGAATAACTCCATGTCTTTACGATTCCCCATGTCATTATATGTCTTCTCACATCCATCGTATGATGAGGGACCCCAACATTCTTCTACTTTTTTTTCTTAAATTGTGGCTATGTAGCATTTGGAAGATTTGCACATTTTTCTCTAAATATATCGGTAACACCTGTTTTGATTTATAGTCTTAAAGCTGTGTTACTTAGATGTGCACTGTAGTTTGTTTGCCTTCTTAAAAGGATTTATATTTTCTCCACTTACTGCCTTAGTGTCTCTCCTGAATCTTCCTTTTACGGGCTTGCATATTCTGATTGCAATATTCTGGCTGTTATGTGTGGCAATTTTTTGTCTACAAGTTTAAGAACTAATATGATGTAACCAAACATAAAAGAGGCATACAAACTCTAGATAACAAACTACCCATTACTGCATAATTTCGTCACACTTAATCCCTAGAACATATCAATTGATCAAGTACCATGTTTGAGTAAAAAGAATTTTTACCTATTTTCTCTGTCTTTAGTGTAACACCCCAATTTCGGTTCACCTAAGAGCCGATTCAAAAATGTTACGATTGGGTCAAATCATATTTAAAATTATTATTGGTCCAATTAAATAGATCGAAACAATCTTCTTAGTATCATGAGAATGAAAGATACTGTTAAATATACATCAAAACACATCAAGTATAAATAAAAGTAAGAAAAAATAACTGTAGTAAGCTCATATGTGTGTATTATTTAGCTATCCTCCCACCAAAGTCGACTTAGGATTGCAAGACTTACATATATAATATGAAAAATGTTAGTAACGAGTATTACTGGTTCAAAAAATAACTAGTACAAACTAGCAAATACGTATTCCATTACCTACGAAAACTTAAGAAACTTTAGAATTTCCTCACACTAGGTGATAAGCAAACATACTTAAACAAGTGTCGGCTCGCATAAACGACTAATATTCATATTTATACATACAATGCTTATGCAAGGCGTCCTCCATATTACACCCATTATGGTACTCAAGTGGAAAAAGGAACAGTTAAGTTAGTGTCACGAATTCCGTAAATGTGCAACATTACACGGTACCCTCATACACCGCACTACCTCGATTTTAAGGAGTACTAGTGCGGTTTATACACCCAGTTTTAACTTAGGGTTTTACCCGATTTTAGTTTTGTCGAGTTTGGGCAATCTCGACTCAGTTCTAGCGAACGCGAGCCAGACTAGTTTTCAGATTATTAGTATAGGCCAGATGGCCGTATGAGCATGTTATAGTGGCTGAGTATGCCTGACATGTAGATAATAAGATCATGAGTTATCAGTGTATACTGAGGTATACAGATTTGTTTGTATATATTAGCTAGGATTTTATGCCTATATCTAGATCGTTGTAGCATTTAACGTCTGTTTGGGATTTTTGGGTATTTCATTTGCATGTAGCATAGGAATTTTTGGATCACTTAATTGTGCCCCTATGGGCCCAGCTTGATTTAGTTCAGGGTTCGAGCCTAATTTAACCTTCTTGCCCCGATTCCTACCTATAGAGTCAATTTTATGACTCGAGTCAATTTTGACTTTGGCCGGTCTCGATTTGAGCTTTTCGTCCATATGTATCTTGCATATACCCCTAGGTGGGGCTCACTAGGCGACAAGTTGTCAGACGTCCCGATCAAGCCACGTGGCAAGATCAGAGTCATACACTCAGCCTTATCCTCACCCATTGATTTCTAGAGGTTCCACGATTTTGGAAAATTTCCACCATTACACAGCCAACACTTCGACTCTCCGCCGGCGAATCTTTGCCTCGCCCCCGGCCACCGGATTGGTACGACGGTGAACACCATGCGGCCGGCTATCAGTCCATACCCACGATCGTCACCGGCGCCGCTGCCGGCAAACATGTTTCTCCGGTCAGTTTTTGCCACCGCTGCCACCCGTTCGGGCCATTTTCCTGTGCCAGCAAGTGTCCTCTGACGAAGCCAACCACCCTAATGGCTTCCCCTCGTCAAGATCTACGATTTAGGACCAACAGTGTCCACTGCCGCCGGTGACGACGCCGCACCCAGTGGCAACACTGCCCTCTTCTCGACTGTTTTCCGGCTAGCCAGTGGCCAAACTCTGCCTGACCGCCACCACCATCGTGATCCCTGTCCTCCCCTGTTTCAATTACGATCGATAGCAGCCTCTGCCGCGCCGCCGTGGGTGTATTCCAGCGACGGCCACCGCCACCCCGGTCCGGCCCGATTACCCGCGTCTCGCTCATGTCCGCATCCACCCGCCCCCCGACCGTGTCCACCAGCCCGCCAGCCCATGTTCGAGTCCGCCTATCCAGTTCAGGTCTGCCCAGCCAACCCAACCCATTTTCAAGTTAACCTAGACCGGGTTGGTTCAGCCCATTTCATTCAGTCTGCTTGAGCTTAGTTTGATCCATTCAGCCTATTTTAGACCATTTTTAATAATTCGAAAACCCTTACATTAGTTTATATACATATTCACATTATTTAGCATAATTTGATGTGATAAGTGTTTTTCTTTATTTATTTATTTATTTATTCATTATTATTTATTTATTTTTATTTATATGTTTATCATATTGATGTATGTTTACATAATTATTTGTTATTATTAATATTATATTTACTTATTAATGTTAGTCTTTTTATGTTTACTAAATTGCATATTTATTTATTTATTACTATTATTCATGTTTAATTAAAATTAAATATTTATTTATTTATAGAATGATTATGTATTTATTTAGTTATTTGTTTATATGATTACTAACAGGAGTATATATTATATTTACTCGTGTTTAGCCATTTACATATATAGTATACGATATTATTATTTTATGATTAGAGTATTGATTGTTTTTATGTATTTATTATCTATCTATTTATTAATGATTGTATGTATGTATTTATTTATTATTTGTTATTAGTTATTCTCTTTATTATGTCTCGATTTATGTGTTGTGTGTATAGTGGTATGTTTATTTAGTATAGTCTTTTTATTAGGATGTATTGATGATATGAGCACATACCACAAGCATGCATCACATAGGGATGTTAGTATTTTACTTAGTTGTGGGTTCCGATGTAGGTTCCGGAGTCCAAGCTCGTCGTAGATGTGCAGATATGCTTGGAGCTTGAACCATATGTCTTTAAGACTCTCCCTATCTGCTTGACTCCTTGCATGTCAAGTTTAATCATATTTTATATGTAGGATGACATCGGTGGCATTTTATATGTAGCTATGTTTTCTATGTATGTTTAATAAAACTACAAGGATGAGATCCCTTGTTAGTTTTCGAACTGAAGCTTTAGAAATTTATAATATAAGCATCTTCCCTAAGCCTATTATATAGTACGTGCATTTTTACAGATTTTATGAATAAGAGAATGAGTGGTACGGAGATATGTATGGTCCACACTAATACTCCTTCAAACTAGGAGGCAGTGCGGTGTATAATGGTACTGCATAATGTGACACATTTCTGAAATTTGTGACACTAACTTAATTGTTCCTTTTGCCACTCGAGTACCATGGTGGGTGATATGAATGATGTGAGGTCGTAAGCGTTGTATGTATGAATATGATTTTGAGCCATGCATGCGAACCAACACTTGCTTAAACCTAGTGTGAGGCATTCTTGAAGTTCCATAAGTTTTCGTGAGTAATGGAATATTCATTTGCCCGATTAGATTAGTTATTTTTCGAACTAGTAACACTCGTTATTGACGTTTTTCATATAATATATGTAGGTCTTGCAAACCCTGAGTCGACTTT